>CM053561.1:35390684-35450926 GCA_028646485.1 Cryptoprocta ferox | reverse complement strand
GCTTAGCCCATCTCCTAACATAGCAGTCTGGGAAGGCTTCCTGGAGGAGGTAGGACAAAAGAGCATTGCTGGGTAAAAAATGAAGCCAAGAGTACAGCCACTGCAGGCTGAGCTTCTGTGGGACTCCCAGCAGCAGCAAGCAGGGATGAGGCGAGGGTGGGAGCTGGTGATGGAGGGGTGAGTCCATTCCCTCCCCGCCTTGGTTCTCCAAGCCCTCGTCATCGTCTGCCTTACTGTACCCTCCCCTCCGCTGTGCATCTCTGGTCTTCAGCATAGTGCCCCTGCCCCTTGCCCACTTGCATGTCCCTCCTGCAGCCCTCCTAGCTGGGGCAGGGCCAGGGCATCGGCTCCTGGAATTTGGGAGACTTTTAATGGCTCTCTTTTGTCCATGGGTGAAGTGGGCAGGCAGAGGGCCCATGCTTTTCCCACGCTCTCTCTCCCCCGAGCCAAGAGCAGGCCCCGCCGGCCCCACCTGGACCACCCCCAGGCCCCCTCCGGCCTGTGCGAGGTGAGGTGCCTCTCCTCTCTAGGAGCTCCTAATCTCCCATTACCAGCTCCCAGACCCACTTCTGGGGGCTTGACAGCTCGCCCGTCTAGACTGCAGACTCCTAAAGTCTTAATTGCTCTTTCATCAGCAGAGAAGGGCTGCTTCTTCGTCAAGCAGCCAACCACTCAGCGAGCCCTTGTCAAGCTCCTGTGGGGTACCAGCCACGCAGGGGATTCAGAGATGTCTGAGGATTTGATGGATCATCTGGGGTCAGAGGAGGACAGTTCAGACGCTGCCTGGACTGGGCCGCTTGCCAGATATCAGGCCTCCAACGAAAAGGCGCCCCAAGCCATCTGGGTGCTCCTCCAGCTCCCCGGAGAGGGAAGGCGGGGGGGGAAACTCAGGTTGCAAATGGCCTCCCAGGGTGGCCTTTCAAGCACCCGGTCCCAAGGCACCTGGCCTTGAAGTGTTCCAGACTGGGGCTTCTGGCATGGCTCCCCTCCTTTATTGAGCACTTACTAGGGGCCAGGCGCTGTACTCTGCCCAGGGAGAGGGCACACCATGCAAGTGGTCCTTGACCAGGTGCAATTTACCCTCGAGTGCTGCAGCTGGGCTAACCCACCCTCAGTCTCACTCCCGAGCTGCCCCAGCCAGAGACCAACTAAAGGGCAGGTGTTAATGGGTGCTGATGGCTCCCTGGGTGCAGCTCCCACCAGCTGCCTTCTCCCTCCCGACATCTCCCAGTGAGTGGGTTCCGCCTATCCCTGCCATCTAGGTGGCCTGGGTCCACAGCAGTCTGCTCTGGGTGCCAGCACCGCCTTTCTCCCACCAGGCCCCCCGGGACATGATTTGGTTGCCGCCATCATGCTCCGTGAGCTGGAGCTCCAGCTAGATGATGCTCCACATCTCCTGGAGACACCTGAGGCCGGGATCCATGGACACCTTTTATGCCCGTCCCCAGAGGGCAGTTCCGAGGGGCCCAGTGAAACCACAACCTGTCCTTGGCATTCGGGGCAGAAGAGAAGAGCCCTCCTTTGTCATCATTCTGGAAAGAACGGCTCCCTGGAGGCAAGGCTCTGGGTTGTCACAAACAGGACTGTCAAGCCGAGAGCCGTTTATTCATCTCACAATCGCCTAAGTGCCTCTGGTTTAAAGAAAAAAAAAAAAAGCCATCGATTGTGCACAACAGGCCAGCCCTGTCCCTGACTTCTGCCTTGAATCCTTACCACCACCCTCTGCGGTGGGGAATCTGGGCTCAGAGGAGGGAAGGGACTCATTCGAGTCACCCAGCGAGTGCAGGGCACGCTGGAGTCCAGCCCCACCGGCTTCCGGTCCAGAGCTCCCAGCACCCTGCCTGGAGTAGCTGCCTCTGAAGGCCCTGGTCTTGCGGTAGGTGCCCAGGGGCCTCACCGTGGATTAACTACCTGAGGCCGTGCCTCCCTCTCCACCAGCCGCCACTGTGGCAGCTACTGCAGTCAGGATGAAATAGAGCCGCGGAAAAACCAGCAGAGCTGCCGCCATAAACCATCTCCCTCTGCCAGAATATCACCAGGTGCCTGTCCCCGGGAGGGGGATGACGATAGAAGGATATGGCAGCTAGAAAGGAAGAGGGGAGGCTCAGGGGCCCCATCTAGGTCCACACTGCACCCTGGGAGGTGGGCAGGGGGAGGGCAGGAAGGCCGTTCTGCTAGACGGAGGCCAGGTGTCATTCCACAGGCTGCGAGGGGTGGGTGGGGGTGTCCTCACCGTGTTCCTCCCCCCTGACATGGGCCATGTTTCTGTAGGAGAGCCCCACGGTGGCCTCGTAATGGAAAAGTTAGGGCTCTGCTGTGCTGATATGTCCATCAAATCTGCCCCCGAGGGGAGACATCATGCCTTCCAGAGCAGAGAACAATGGATGCCCAGCGAGGGTGTGTGTGTGTGTGTACATGTGAGCGTTCTCCCAGACACCGCCAAAGGAAGAGATCAATTTAGAGAATTAGAGGCCAGCCCACTTTGCATGGCTTCTAGGAGGCATGTACGGTAAATAAGGATTCAAGAAAAGAAATGTTGCATCATTCAATTAATTTTAGCTTTGATTCGCAGTGGCGGGTGGGGGGTGTGTGGGGTGGGGGGGGAGTGTAATCAATACCAAGCATTCAGCTTGCTAACATGAAGCACATTTCATACAAAGCTGGACATTTTTCTCCTTGTCATACAGAATTATCTTAATTATTGTTTCAAGGAACAGCCTTATATAGCATCATCTAGTAGTCCGGGAGGCGGCTCAGAAACTCGTCACTGGAATAATTTATGATTTTTCTTTCTAACATCTTGGTCTTGTTTGATATGCTTGCCATTTCTCCCTGACAGGGAGGTCGATTAAATCACATTTATATTGTAAACGTATGCATTGCTTTTTACCCAAGGCGCTGGATGAAGAGATACAGGGGCCCCAAGGGAGGGAAAAGCCAATCCACTTTCATATTGCAAATTTCTGCTGTTCGGAAGAAATGAATGGTTGCCAGGGAGAACTGGGAATTACTTGAGGATGCAAAATGTTATTTTAGAATCCTTTTGAGAGGGTTTTTTTTCCCTCCCCCATCTCCTCCAGCATTTTCACTTCCCCAGCTGCTAATGGAGGCCAGGACCAGTCTCTACGCAAACGCCAGAGGAATGCACTTCACCGGCATTCTTCAGGGGATCGGCCAGAGCCAAATTTCGTCCTGGCCGACCTTAAGCAGGCTGCCTCTTGGCCTCAAAGGAGGGTGGGAGCACGCAGAGAAAAAAGGAGCTATTCACATCTTGCAAGGCATTTCATCCTCCCATCCGGGGCTAGACGGGGCCAGCCACGCTGCAAACTGGTAGCTGGATTTGGTGGGGGGTTTTGTAAATAACAGAAAGTGTTCGAAATGAAGAGGGGAAAGGTCATTAGCAGGGGCCAGGAAGAAGTGGCGTGGCACCATCATTAACCTAACCGAACTAATTAGGAAACATTCAGGTTTTATAAATTATGCAAGACGCTCAATTTATACTTTTTCAAATTCCTACCATAACATAGATAATGAGGGAACATTTACAGTAACAGCGTAACCTAATCAAGAAACCCTTTCATTAGCATGAAATCTTCCAACACGGTGTTTGCGAGCACAACAAACGGAATTATAGATGTCAGGGGAGGCCAGGAGGAGGGCTGGATTGGGGGGAGGGCTGGACGGGAATGCTGATTTCACATTTGGCAAGGCCCAGGGCTCTAAGAAACCTCCCTCTCCCACCCCCAGCATGAAATAGAGCTTTCCCAGGCCTCAGATCTGCAAAAGGGCCGGAGAAATCTGGAAGGTCCCTGTGACTTCCCAGCTCACTCCGGGGTGTGAGTCAGGCGGTGGGTAATTTATAACTCCCTCCCCTGTCTGGACCCTCTAATCCTGGAAGACTGATAACCAGGGTGCAGACAGCCCTTTCTACGGGCTGAAAATACCCCCTGGAGGTCATGAGTCAGGGCTTCTTTTGAAGGTGCTGTCCTCTGTAAATATCAGACAAATGCCTTAAGTGCCATTCCCAGTGGAGACTTTGCCTGGGAATTCTGAGCTCACTGCTAGTGGACAGAAGGCCAGGAGCACAGTCCAGGCGCCATTTTGAATCCCAGGGATTCAAAGGAATTCAAGGGATCCCACCACACAATCCAAGATCAGTGGGGCCAGTTGAACCTCTCCAGTAAGAACTCCCTCCCAGGGAAGTATCTTCCATGCTACACAGTTATAAAGCCCTTCAAAGGCTATCACGGGGAAACGGAAGAAAACCCAGTTCCCAGGGACCTCGACAACTGCTGACCCTCCCGGGACGGGGTTGAACAGGGACACCCACATCAGTCCGCTTAGGCTGCCGCAACAAAATCCCAGAGGCTGGGTGGTTCAAACAACAGAAATTTATCCCTTGTAGTTGGGAGGCGGGGAAGTCCACGGTCAAGATGCCAATAAGGTCTGAGGCCTCTTCTCTTGGCTCACAGGCCACCACGACCTCACCGTGTGCTCACCTGACCTCTTCTTTTGTGTGGGCACACACAACTCTGTCTCTCTTCTTACAAGAGCGCTAATCTCACCACTCTCGTGACTTCATCTGCCCATAATTAACCCTCGAAAGTCCCCACCTCCTACTACCATCATTTTGGAGGTTAGAGCTTCAATATATGAATTCTAAAGAGACACACACACACGTTTAGTCCATGACACCACCCAAATGATATGTCTACCCAGACTGTGGAAATGTGACCTTATTTGGAATAAGGGTCTTCATAGATGTAATTTCATGAAGGATCGTGAGATGATATCATTCTGGATCTTCAGGGTAGGCCCTAAATCTAGACTCAGACACAGAGGAGCAAGCAACGAGAAGGCAGAGGCTGAGACTGGAGTTATGTGTCTACAAGTCAAGGGACATCACGGGTTGCTGGCAGCCGCCCAAAGCTGGGAGAGACAAGGAAGGTTCTCCCCTATGTCCTTCAGAGGGAATGTGGCCCTGTCACCTTGACTTTGGACTTCTGGCTTTCAGACTTTAGAAAGAATAGATTTCTGTTGGGTTGAGCCTCCTAGTTTGCAGTTATTTGTTACAACTCTAAAAACAAATACACTAAGCATTCATCTCAGTTCTCCAGAAAAACAGATCCAATGGGATGGATATACACATAAAGAGATTTATTATAAGGAATTGGCTCATGCACTTATGGAGTCTGAGGGGCTCACGATGTGCCATCAGCAAGCTGGAGACCCAGGAAAGCGAGTGGTTTAGTTCCCGTCTGACTTCAAAGGCCCGAGAACCAGAAGAACTGACGGCATTAAGTCCTCGTCCGAGGGCAGGAGAAGATGGACACTCCAGCTCAATCAGGAGGGCAGAAACGGAGAGGACTCTCCTTCTCTCTTCCTCTGCCTTTTTGTCCTATTGAAGCCCTCAAAGGATTGGCTGAGGCCCACTCACCCTGGAACGGGTGATCTGCTTCCCTCAGTCTACTGATTCAATACTAATCTCTCCCAGAAACACCCTCACAGACACACCCAGAAATAACGTTTAAGCAAATATCTGGACATCCTGTGACTCAGTCAAGTTAACACATAAAATTAACCATTACACTGAGCCTTAATGTCCACCATCTGCAATTGTAACAGTGTTGTGTACAGAGTAAGCGCTCAATTAATGTGAGCAATCGGTAAGGGGGGGGCGCTGAGTTCTGCCTCTGAGTTCTACCCACCAGACCTAGTTTTAAGCCTCCAAGGCCAGGGAGAACAGCTTTCCGCTTCCCACCTTCAGAAACCTGAAGACAGGGGTATTTTATGCTCACAGCTACATATCCCTAATTCCTTCTATGGCTTCTTACAACACATAGTTGAATATCACCTCATTATTCTGGTAGCAGACTTTTGGGCAAACCAAAGCACAAGCCATGAGATGAAGCCAGGTGAATGGAATGGAAGTCCCCATTTCACTTCCGGTAGAACCATTCAGTCATTCATTCATGCTTTCATCCATTTATTCATTGAACCAAAGACTCTAAGGATCCCCTCAGTGTCAAGGCACACGCTTGGAGTTAAGGATATAGTAATGAAAAGACAGAGTCGCTACCCTCATGGAGTTTCCGGACCAGCTTGGACTCCACCTCCGCACACCAGGCCAGGGCCCCACTGTGAGGGAAAGGGCCCACCGGGGACAAAACTTGTCTCAGTCCTGAGTTCCTTGAGACCCAAGGGCCTTGTAGGAGTGCGAGCCCAGAGCTCCCTGGTTCTGTCTTTCATCAAAGTCTGCCCCCCCCCGCCACTACCACACCCCTCCCGGTGCAGTGGGGATATTACAAATGCCGTCACGGAGATTACCTTTGCTATAACCGTTCAGAGCGTGAGCTTCAATTACCCAATCTCTGGTTCTCTGGTGCAGGGAAACCCACGTCAGCGCTGGGGAATGTTCTCTCCCACATCATTACCCAGGTTTCCATATTCCCTCCAGTAATTTGCAAGCTGCAGGCTGTAAATTGTGCAGGGAAGAGACAGGGACAATGGTGTCCTGCTTTTACCCTCAGAACCACGTGGGAGGGATGGTTCCTGGGCTTCTCCCACTTGCAAAGAAAGAGAGAGAGGAGCAACATACTTCCAAAATTACTCCCAAATGTTCCTCTGAAAACCTTGGGCTGACCCTGGCTGTCAGCGAACTATTCACAGGGTGACAATTTCCTAGATCTTGGTGAGTGAGCATAAATCGCCAGTTCGGGAGTGGGCCGAGTACGGCCCCGGTTTTGGCACGCTCTCTTGCAGATATTCCCAAACGTCTAGCTGTTTGGCACCAGGAGGGCACATCTGGATAATAAGCCAGAGGTTTTGCGTCCAGAGGTTTGGGGGTCAGGGGAAGATGGCACAAATGAGGGGCTGAGGTAAGTGCTTTCTAAAGGCGGCCAGGAAGAAGAACACCTGAGGTCCATGCCCGGCCCCAATTCCCATAAGCCCGCAGGGCCAGCTAGCGGGAAGAGACCTCTCCATTTTATAGATGAGAGGACTGAGGCCCCCAGAGGCCAGAGAAGGAAGGAGCTTAGCAGTGATGGATTGTTGGGGGAAATTGTTTTTGAGGCTGGGTGGAATGATTCACACACCATACCTACATACCCGTGCGGTGGGATCAGCAGGACACAACGTTCGCCCCCTTCCTGCGGCAGGGCAAATGGAGGAGGCCTGCGGAGGGGGTGCTCCGCACCCAAGGCCCCGGCAGGTCAGGGCAGAACCAGGTAGCCAGATGCCGCGCCTGCGTGCAGGCCGCTGGCAGCCTCTCCATCTGCCAGGCGAGGCTGAGCCTGAATGCGTGCTTAGCTCTGAACCGGATGAGAAAAGTCATGCATCCACTTCCGGAGGTCACGGGCTAGATATTTCACGGCCATCAGTAAAAATTCAGGAGGAAATGGATGTTTCAATTACATTATTCTAGCACCTAAGACTTAATAAGAGCGAAAGGCCAGCATGCGGGGCGGGAAGCAGCACAGAAAGGAAGGAGGGCAGGGCCAGTTGTGCGGGGAAGCAGGAAGTCCACCATGAAAGGGGGCTGCACCCCACAGCGCCCCACTACACACATCACCCTTTGGTCTTCATTCCTGGGAGGCCCGCCTGGGTACAAGTCCTCCCTCTGGGGCTCCATGAAGGCTTTGTGGCCTTCGATAAACCTTTTTCAGCAGGTGCTGGAGCAGCCCTCTGTCCTTTGCAAGGAAATGAAGCCCCTCAAAGGAGTCTGTGAGCATGCCCCAACCCACCCATGTCAAGGCACAGCTTCGGTCCCATCTTGCTCCCGGGTGCGTGGCAGCCTCACGTCCCAGTGTCCGGCCCTCCCCTACGGGGCCTGCGCCTCAGCTGCAGAAATGCCAGATCCACTCCAAGAGTCGTGAGCCGCAGTGTGTTCGTGACAGTACCAACTGGCTCGGGTCAGACTCACCCGCTGGGGAGATGCTAGTCGCTGCACCGTGGCGACGCGCTCGGTGCGGTTGGGAGTTTGGTCACAGGCCAGGGATGCAACAGTAAACAGCACTGAGGACGGAACAGAGGACCAAGCGGAGTTCACTGGGGACCAGAAGGGGCACCAGACAGGGGAGTCAAGGAGGCTTCCCGGAGGGGATGCCACTGAGGTGGACCTTGACGGAACGTCTGCCTGTAGGGAGAAGAGAATGGGAACGGCATGAGCTAAGGGTAGAGGGGCGCGGATGCATCTAGCTCATTTGGAGAATGGCTGATTTCAGCCTGTCTCATCAGCTATCAGCTGTAGCCACTGACACGTCTGGGGGGCACGGGTGGTAGGGGACAGGGAGGAAATGCAGACGTATTTTCTTTCAAACTTCCTGCTTTGCTCTTCTCAATTAAAGGCCCGTGATGTCACCGGATGTTGTGATTGTACAATGAGACATCCCGGGGATGGGGCTCTCTCTGAATTTCACAGATGAGGCGCATGTGGCCCAGAAAGGTGGAGTAATTTGCCTGAGGTCACCCAGCAAGATAATGAAACAGCCATGACAAGGATCCGTTTTTGCTGACCCCAGACCCCTGACATCTTCCACCAGGCCCCTCTCAGGGCAGCCAGCTGTAAACATCTTTTGATTCTCTCCCCAGCAGACTCAATAGGGAGACCTTCCAGTGGCTGGCCTTTCATTATTTTTAATGCTGTTTACATATGAGAGAGAGACACAAGATATGAAAGGTGGTCAGAAGGCACAAAAGGGCACCCAGGCAAAGCCCCTGGGGGCCACAGTGCTCTTCCCTCCCCTCTCCACCTCCCCACCAAACCTTTCTGATTGTTAGGAAAATAATTGAGGCCACCATCTGACTCCCAGCTGCGGGGCTGCGGCTGGGTCAGGGGATTGATGGCCTCTCCTGGCAGTGACGGAGGGGCTGGAGGCAGCCAAGGTTAGAAACGCAATTTCACAGAGGAGTTGAAGACTCTACGGGGGGAGGGGGTGAGGAGCAGGGAGGAAAGAAGACCCACCGTTGCAGGAGGAAGGAGGGAATCCTGTGGAGGGCTGCTGAGGGCTAGAGCACACTTCTCCAGCAAGCACGGGGAAGTGGTTTCCACAGAGAGCTCCTTCTAGAGGATAGCTTCCTCCATCCGAGTCTCCCTCACCTTTATGACTCAGCTCACCTCCCCCAGGAAGACTTTCCTGACCACCCCCCCTCAAGGCTGAGCTGTAAACGCTTCCTCTCCTACAATCCCATATCAGCCTTCTATCTCTGCCATTATGACACGGTTCTGGAAGTGTGTGTGTGTGTGTGTGTGTGTGTGTGTGTGTGCCGGCTCCCCACCAGTCATGGACGACTTGAGGGCAGACTCCATCTAAACAGCATTTCTGTTCCCATAGGGCCTGGCACATAGTAAAACCTCAGCACGTGTAGGTGGAATGAGGGAATGAACGAGTTGGATGAATGAACGAACAAATGCACTATCTTTGGGACACAGTTTGGAGGACGGGGACTGCTGTGTTGATTGTCCGTCTACCCCCACGAGGGTCTAGCCACTGTGGTCTAGATAGAGCACCACGGGGAGCCCAGCGTTTGGGGCAAGGTTTCTCAGCCTTAGTGCCATTGATGCTTTGGGCCAGATAATTCTTTGTTGGCGGGGAGGGCTGTTTTGTGCATTGTAGGATGTTTATTAGCATTTCTGGCCTCTACCCAGTAAATGCCAGCAGCAGCCCCCACCTTGCAGTTGTGACCATCAAAAATGTCTCCAGACCTTGCCTAATGTCCCCTGGAGGGCAAAACAGTCCCCAGCTTAGAAAGCTTCGGAAATATCTCTAGAGGTATGCTTGGCCCAGGATCAGCACTAACTAATATTGTTGACCAGCCTACTAGCTGACCTTTCAAAGCCTTGAAGCTCTCTTTGGTTTGCCCAGGATGACTGCCAGCCTTGGAGCATTGGCACCTGGGTCAGGACTGAAAATGCCAGAAGAGTGTGAGGGCAAGACTTCCAGTCCTCCATCTGCAGGATCAGTCGCCAGCACTGCAAGAGTGCTGTGGAATCTGGGCTTACCGGTCTCCCCACAGGCTAGAGTCATTCTCTCCATCCGAGGCCCAAGACAGTAATGGTCATATTTCCTACCCCATCTGCTCAGTACCCATGCCCCCAGCGGGGACTGGATTCCAGTTCCTGAACAGAGAATAACCATCTCTCATGGCTCCTCTGTGGAGTCCGTTTACCCAACACTGCCTGAGGTAACACCCAGTTAACTGAACTCAGTTAAACTAGGCCAAACCTCTTGGCTTTTTCCCAAAACGGCCTCTGAGACCAACATACAAATGGAGTCTCACAAAGAGGCTACCAAATTCTCCAACCCCAAGCCACAGTGGGTGGTAAGGAATATGATCCAGAGGTTCTTTGCCAGTGGGAGAATTGAGATTGTGTGTGTGTGTGTGTGCGCGCGCGTGTGTGTTCCATCTACCTTCCCCAGGGGTTATGGGGTTAAGACCAGAGCTGCCGAAAGCTGCCAGGACAATGTTCCAGGGGTCTTGGCAGGGGAGGCACGGGGAGACAGTTATGACTTAGCCAAGGCAGACAATCACAGAGACACAAGATCAAATGAAGCTGGGCATTAGAGACTGGACCACCCACCAAGAAAAGTGGAGAACAAGAGAAACCCAGAGGGCTGAGGGACTTTCTTATGCAGTCCTGCACCAATTGACATCAGCACTCTGGACACCCCTAGACAGTCCTACGGGAACCGAGAATATAGGAATAACAATGGTCATCATTCCAGGACTGAAACAGAGAGGACATTTGAGGACTCATTCAGCCGAATCCACTGTTTTTTTGTTTTTTTTTCTGTCGACCACATTGTTAGTGTTTCAAAGGCAGGGGCCAAGCGCCTTGCATTTTGTCATCCTCCACAATGCCTTGCAAAAGGCAGAGAGTGCAGTGAGTGTCGCGCATGTGTGGCTGTGTGCATGTAAAGACACCTGAAGCACACTGACTCAGAAGAGTCGATGTTCAGACCAGGTCTGCCTGCTGGTTGCCAGCAGACAAAAATCAAGAGACAGCGCTGACCATTCTTCCATTCAACACATAATCCTGAGAATCTCCAGGCCACCTCCACTCCCTGCCATCCACATGCATGCTCTACAGGACGCTGGGAATATATTGAGATAAGACAGAAAGGTTTCTTTCCCTTGTGAAGCTAAACAAGACCTAGAACCCTAGGGACACGGCCACCGTTTGAGAAGGAGGGTGGATGTGAGAAGGGCCAGGAAGGCACAGGCCAGGCTTATAAGTAGCAATCCTTCTGCACAGAACTGGTATGCTGGCCCATCCCTGTCCCTTAAGCTCCCTAAAAGACTAGCCTGTGGACTGCTGTCCCAGAACTCCTCCTCTGACCCTGTCTGCTGTTCTCAGCATGCAGACCCACCCAGGGAGTCTTCTCCAGCCTTTGGTGGACTGACCTGCCCATATCACAGGCTGCCTTTAGCCTAAGCCATGTGTTTAGTGAATCAGAAGTCCTTTGCCGTGGCACTAGGCATTGCAGTGACCACAGTGACCCATAGAGCCTACGGTCCCTGAGATGCCTTTAGCTGCAGAAGGTCCACAGACAAAATGATATCCCCCTCTGTAGACAATCTGAAGACCTACAGCAAATGAAGAGGTTGAATTGGTAATTTTAAAACTACCTTATGACGAAAACCTCAGGCTCCAAAAGCTTCACTTCTGTATTCTACCAAACATTCAAAGAAATACCAACTCTTCAGAAGTTCCTCCAAAATATCGAAGAGGAGGGAACACTTCTAAACTCATTTTATGAAGCCAGTATTACCCTAATGCCAAAACCAGACAAAGACATCGCAAGAAAACTACAGACCAATATCTCTTATTAATATTAGCACAATAATCCTCCACAAAATACAAGCAAACTGATTCTAGCAATGTGTAAAAAGAATTGTATACCACAACCAAGTGAGATTCAACCCAAGGAAGGATGCAAGGTATGTTCAACGTTCAAAAATCAATCATCATATCAACAGAATAAAAAGTTAAAATCACATGATTATCTCCGCAGACACAGAAAAAGCATTCGAAAAAAATCCAGCAGGTTTCACAATAAAAACAGTGAACAAACTAAAAATAAAGGAAAACTTTCTCAACCTAAAAGGACACCTATGAAAAATCCACAGCTAACCTTCATACTTAATAGTGAAAGACCGGACGCCTGTCCCCTTAATATCAGGAATGAGACAAATATGTCAAGATCAATATCAAAAATCAATTCTTGCTATACTCACAATGAGCAATCCAAAAATGAAATTAAGAAAACAATTCCACTCACAGTAGCATCAAAAATAATAAAATGCTTAGCAATTAATTTAACAAAAGTACAAAATTTATACTCTGAAAAATATAAAATATTGTTGAAGAAATTACAGATAAATGAGAAAAAAAGCCTATGTCTTAATTTTGTTAAGATGATAATATTCTCCAAACTGATCTACAGGTTCACTCTAATCCTGATCAGAATCCTACCTGAGTTCATTGTGGAAATTAACAAGCTGGTTCTAAAATTCACATAAAATTGCATGAGACCCAGAAGAGCTAAAACAACCTTGAAAAAAAAAAGTTGGAGGACTCACACTTCTCAATTTCAAAGCTAACTATGAAGCAATAGTAATCAAGACAGTATGGTATTGGCACAAGGATATACATATAGATCAATGGAAAGAATAGTCCAGAAATAAGTTCATAGGTCTATGATCAACTAATTTTCAATAAGGATGACAAAGCCATTCAATGAGGAAGAGAATAGTCTTTTAAACTAATTATGTTGGGACAAGTGATTATATGCAAAAGAATGACCTTGGACCCCTACCTCACACTGTATACAACAATTAACTCAAAATGGACCAAAGACCTAAATGTAAAAGGAAAAACTACAAAACTCTTAGAAGAAAACAACTGAGTACTGAGTAAATCTTCATAGGCTTGTATTTAGCAAAGGATTCTTAGCTATGACACCAAAAGCACAGCAAAAAATAAATATAGAAAAATTGGACTTCATCAAAATTTGAAATGTTTGTACCTCAAAAGATACCATCAAGAAAGTGAAAAGTCAACATACACTACGGGAGGAAATACGTACAAACGATATATCTGATAAGGGTTTGTATCTAGAATATACAAAGTAGTCTTACAACTCAGTAATAAAAAATAGCAATTAAAAAAATGGGCAAAGGATCTGAATAAACATTTCTCCAGAGAAGATATGCAATGGTCTATTGGCCTAGTGACATGAAAAGCTACTGAGTATCATTAGTTATCAGAGAAATGCAAGTCAAAACCATAATGCAATACCACTTTACACCCATGAGGATGGTTAAAATCAAAGTCACACAACAACAAATGTTTGCAAGAATACAGAATAATTAGACCACTCACACACTGCTGGTGGGAGTATAAAATGGTGCAACCACTTTGGAAAACAGTCTGGCAGGTCCTCAAAAGCTTAAACATAGAGTTGTCGTATGACCGAGAAATTCCACTCTGAGAGAAATGAGAACATATGTCCACACAGAAATATGTACACAGATGTTTATAACAGCATTATCATTGATGACCAAAAGGTGGGAATAACACAAATGTCCATCAACAGATGAATGACTAAGCAAAATGTGGTCAACCCGCACACTGGAATACTATTCAGCCATTAAAACGAATGAAGTATTGGTCCAGGCTACAGGTTGAACCTTAAAAACATTATACCAGGTGCAAGAAAACAGTCACAAAAGTCGTATGATTCCATTCATTGGAAAATCCAGACCAGGGACATCTATAGGGACAGAACATAGGTTAGTGGCTTCTTAGGTTCCTTAGGGCTAAAGCCGATGGGAGAAGGGGGAGGTGATAACTAATGGGTACGGGGTTATGAAAATCCCCTAAAGTTGCCCCTGGTGATGGTTGCACATGTGAATATACCAAAACCACTGAAGACTGTGCTTTGAATGGGTAAATTGTATTGATACGTAGATTCCATATCAATAGAGCAGTTTTTTAAAATCTTTTAAAAAAAAATTCTATGTCCTTAAAACACTGGATTGGTTAGGTTTTTTGAAAAGACATCCTCTATCCTAACTCTTTCATTTTACAAATGCAGAAACTCTGGCCCAGAAACGGGCATTAACTTAACCCAGGTCACATAGCACGTAGGGGTCAGAGCCAGAACCAGGACTGCTCTCTAACTGCCACAGGTTCGAGGCTGTATTGAACCTCTGACTCAATTTCCCCATCTGTAACATGAGGGTTCTCCCTCAGCCCTAATGCCCTAAACTACAGCCCTTGGTACTAAAAGGGGAGAGGATGTGCACAAAGAGTCAGGAATTCCGGGGCGGTGTGGGGGGAGCATTGCTCCCTGCTGCATGGTTTGGGGTCATTCTTATCTCCGGTGTATCTGATAGCCCCTCTCAGCCTGGGCCTCTATCCCAGCCCTGCTGCTCCCTGGGATGGGAGCCCGGGCCTATGAGCAGGGAGCCTGGCTCTCTCCCTCAGCCTCTCACAGACACACAGGGCTCTTGCTTCTGGAGAATGGCTGTGATGGATTGGTGATGTCTGGAAGCACTTTACAACCAGCGACAAATCATGCTTAACTCCTCTTACCTTCATTAGTGTGACATTAATCCTGATAGACTCATTTGGGGGATAAGGTGAGAACACTGTGCATGCCCAGTCCCCCCGAACCAATCAGACTATTAAGTCTCATTCTGGAATAGCTGGGACACCCTTTTCTACAAGCCACCAGGAATTCTTTGTCAGGGGATTGAGATGTGATTCAGTGTCCCACTAGGGATGGAGCAGAAGAGGAAGGCTTAGGGCCTCCAGCTGGGGGGTGGAGGGCAGGCCAATCAGTGTGGCTGCAGTGAGCCAGCTGCAGCCTGGGAGCCTGTGCTCGACATGGAGCTGCAGGGTTCCGGCGACCAGACACCAGCCTTGGCACAAACCACAGTGTCCGCTGCTCGGCCAACGGCATCCGGCTGTATCCTGTCCAGGCCCCAAGACCTCACCGCCCTGCTCTGGGGCCTGTGGGGGCTCCCCATCATCCAAGCTCTTCCAAGAACCCTGAACCAGGCAATGGCAGACTGGGATGGGATGGTGTGATACCTCTCAGCCACGGTACAGCCTGAGCAAGTGACTTCCACTCTTGGGACCCCAATTCCCTCATTCTTAAAACTGAAAGAGGAACTTGGTTGAGAGCAGGTACTGGACAAACAACAGAAATGAGTAGAGTGGAGGAGACTGGGGGCCACTGGAAAATGCGGACGTAGCTAAAAGACTGAAAATTAACGAAAGTAGTAAGAGTAATTAACACTGCATGGGCCAAACAAGATATGTCAGTGTGCATTATCTAGCCCAGCGCCACCAACCACTCTCGACTTTTCCCCAGGTCCCTTATAATTTGGATACTCCATGGTCTTAAAAACAATGTACCGCACACACTTTCTCCCTGCCCCCAGCTCCTGCCCCGCTCACTCCCGCACGCCCCCATCACAGGCTATCTTGTTCACTTCTGTGCCGAGCTAGCCGGCTGTGACGGTAGAGACCATATGCTGGGCCATGCACCAATATGGCGCTGGGGACCGAGGCTCTGCTCATCACTGCGTCAAGGGAGAGAAAGGGGCACGAAACTCTTGTAGGCAGCTGTCCCATGTGAGGCACAGGACTGGGTGTGTGATCATCCTCCTGAGCCCCCTTGCCTTGATGACATCTAATGACATCTATTCCTTGACCTGCATCTTACTTATGAGAAAACTGAGGTCCTGAGAGGATCTAAGTAACAGGGGATCTTGGTTCAGTTCAATATTTGCCTCTGTTTTTCAGAAAAACCAAAGGGCCATAATCTCCCCGAGATAGGAACCGAGGAACAGAAGTTTCACTGGGACAGCCGAAGTCATCAATATCTCGTTTAAGAGGAAAATATGGTTAACAAATTATGACATGTGAAAAAGAAATGGAAACAACAGCATCCAACTCTCCTTAGCAATTCCTTCTCCCCACAACATCAAAACATTTTGGCATCTTTAAGATTAAGGCAGGAGACAGCCCCTGGCCTCTAATTGCTCTCAGTCAAAGACTGTAGCTAACATGTTATTAAATATGTAAATAATATGAAAGCCAGAAGAGAATTAATATTTCATATATAATGAAGTTAAGATGAATTCTCCTGTGTCTAATTTTCTGTTTTTAAATACATAATGCACTGTGGAGTCCAAAGTGATTCATGGTATTTTATATTGGTTAAAGACGTTCGGGGTTTCTCCGAAGCAGCTTCCTAAATGATTAACCTGAATATTATTATTACAAATAGGATTTGTTTTTTTAAAAATTAATTCTGTAGTTAATCAGAATGAAAAGCATGGAGTTCTTTGCTGGTGGGCCGATTTTAAATGGGGAAATGTAACTGTGATAGGGGTTGCAAATTCTAACGCCTACAGGGGCCTGGCAAGTAATTGAATGAAGCAGGCTGGGTGGCAAGAGGGAGAGGTGGGGACTGTAGTAAAGTCGGGGAGCCCGAGCCCCATCTAGAGGGGGAGCCACCATTGCCTCCAGAAACAGGAGCTAGAAGTTGAGATTTATCAATGTAAAATACGCTGATGTATAAAGTGGGTTCCTGGTTCCTGATTCAAATATTTTTTTTTATTTTTGAGAGAGAGACAGAGTGCAAGCGGGCAAGGGACAGAGAGAGAAAGGGAGACATAGAATCTGAAGTAGGCTCCAGGCTCCGAGCTGTCAGCACAGAGCCTGACGCGGGGCTCAAGCCCACAAACTGTGACATCCTGATCTGAGCCGAAGTCGGACGCCCAACCGAGCCACCCAGGCACCCCTGATTCAAAATTTTTTTTAAACATCATGGATTCAAAAGAAGATGATCCAGGAGCTGCCAGATTGCAACCTCGAGACTGAGACGTGTGGCTTGAGGGAAAGTAGCCACCAAATCCAGGTCCTCCGGTCCCTGGTGCAGCAGAAACAGTTTGCTCTCACCTTGACTAAATAATTAACTAGTGAATACAAAATCTGATTAGTCAGGCTTTTGGGGGCAATTTGGCAAGATGGGAAAAGCACAAATCCTTCAATCCACCAGTTCTACTTCTAAGAATTTACCCGAAAGGAATAATTAAGAATGGGCCCCAAATTTCACTGTAATGATATTCTTCATAATACAGTTTAAAATAGCAAAAATCAAACAAAACGAAAACAAAAAACCACAACCTTAAGGTCATCCAACCCTCACATCTGATTACTGAAGTACAATATGGTGCACCTAACATTACACCTAGGTAGTCTTTGACAAATATGAACAGACATTCAAAAAAGAAACTGAAGAGCATGTTGAAACATATTTATAGTATAATCATACTGTTGTGTTAATGGATGGACACACATTTAGCTGCCCAGGGAAAAGGTGGGAAGGTGATCCACCAAGTAATCAGCACAGTTTTCTCCGGGTGGGTGGTGCAATTGCTAGGTGAACTCCATGCTTTTCTTTTTACTTGTCTATATTTTGTGAATGATTTCAAATGAACTTTCAGTGCTTCCATATAAAATCAATAAAAGAACTAAACTCGATGTGATGCTGGTACCACGCAAAAAACACTGGCCTGAGGAAGTTTATCCCTTCAGATACCCATCTTCACCTTGTTGGCGACTTTGTGTGGGCTGATGAGGGAATCCACCTCCCTGGCTCTTAGAGTTCTCATCCATGGAGTCCATGACTGAGCTACAAAATTTCCAAGGTCCTCTATGATTGGAGACCACAGTCAAGGGACTTCGAGGACATGGCAGCATCCTGTCTACTTACTCGCAAGAATTGATTGGCTACCAAATGGATGCCAACCATCATGCCTGGCTCTGGGCCTGACATTGTCCTCCAAGAACACCGAAATGAGACGCAGAGGTATGAGTAAGCAGCACGCCCTCTACCTTACCATGTTGTGTTTACACATGGGATTCTATAGAAGCACAGAGAAGGGGGACCTCCTTTAGGGACTTGTCAGAGATTTCCTAGAAGAAATGACATCTGGGCTGAGTCACAAAGACGAGCAGGAATTAGCCATCCAGACAAGGAAGAGACAGAGACAGGCATTCCAGGAAAGAGAAAGACTGTGTACAAAGGTACGGAGGTGAACATGGTTGCTGGGTGGCCATGCCGGGGAGAGAGAGGCAGGAACTGAATCGCAAAGGTACTGAACTCCCTGCTTAGGAGTTTGCATTTTAAACTGGGGTGAAGGGAGCCCTGAAGGATTTTAACATTAAGGGACTCATACGGCCATAATTTTAGAAATCTCCATGGCCAGCAGGAAGATGGCCTGGAGGGAATAGGCACCGAGGAGCCTGTGATGACAGTCCAGGTTGGAAACAGTGGATGGAGAGGTGGGATTCAGGACTTCCCATGTGGGACAGGCAGAGGAAGGAGGCTATGAGGACTCTCGGTCTTCTGGCTTTGACAGCTAAGTGGATGGGTATGCCATTCACTACAGCAGGAATTAATGGAGAAAAGGAAAATTGGGGGAAAGGTCCATGTTAAGTTGGAGGAGCTTATGGTACAGCCAAGTGGATGTGTCAGCTAGGCGAATGGATGAATGTGTCTGGAATTCAGAAAGGTCTAGATTTGGAATTCATCAAAGGATCAGCTCTAGGAGAGGCCACTGAGATGACCCAAGAAGAGGGAGATTTGAGCTCTTCACAGAACCCTGGAAATGATGGCACAAAGGGCCGGATGGGGGAAAAGGAAGAAGATTCCACGAAGGAGGCTGAGAAGGAGGATCCAGAGAGGTGGAGGGAAAGTTAACCAGCACAGAAGCCCAAGAAGAAGAACATTCTAGGAAATAGGAGATGACCGGCCGTGTCAAGTGCTTCTGCAAGGTCACAGGAGATGGGGCCATTGGTGGCTTGGGGGTGGAAGTGGAGTGCATAGGGGGTGAGCACAAGTCTCTCAAGGTGATTGCAAGTGTGTGGAGCAGAGTGGTTGAGTAGGAATGGGTAACAACGCACGAGGAAGCAACCAGCAAGCACCGTGTCCCCCACAGGGCCAGGCACGGGGCAGGCCTTCTGGAAGGTTGACTGGCCCTGTCTCTGCTAATGCCCTGTGTAAAATCACACTCCTCCATTTCCTAAAACTGTGCCACTGAATCGGAATGATGGGCACAGTCATTCCATCGAGATGCAATCAGGGGTCATGGCAGGAGAGGGGGCCGCACTGCCAGCTTTCCGGCAGCCTAAGTGACCTCATCTGGCCCTCATCAGGACACATTTCCCAGTCAGTCCAAGAACACTCACAGCTGGAAAGACAGCCTCAGAAAGGGGTCCCGCCTACAAAAGCAGTGAAGGGTTTTCCATATGCTGGAAACAGGTCAGGGACAGTAAAGGACAGGAACCTAGGGGTTCTCAGGCCAGTGGGGAACCAAACCCCTCTCCTGCCCTCAGCACTCCCAGCTTCAGCTTCTGAACTTGCTCCGACTGCCCAAGGGGCATCTTTCTTGAGAACCTTGGATTCCCTGCTTAGGTGCTCTCAGAATACGATGGGAGACAGCTCTGCTCCTGACTTCTCTCACTCTGCCATAACGCTCCACCAGCCTCCACGAGAACAGGTCACCCGTGGAGAGTGGAAAGAGCTCCAGACCCGGAGTCTGTGGGATACACCTATGGCTCACGGAGCAGCCAGCAACGCTGTTTATCCAATATCCCCAGCTCTGCACCTTCTGGACACGTACTAGGACTGCCCATCCTGGTCTCAGAGCTTGCACGGGGTCATGTGACCAGTGTGAGCCAATGAGTTGTGCGCAGGTGTGCCACTTCCAGCCCAAGCACTTAATCTCCAGTACGAGCCCTGCCAAGTCTCTCCTCCCTTCTGCCATGGGGACCAGTGATGCATCTGATGGCGGCTGTTTTGACAGCATGGGTCCCAGAGCGAGGGTGATGAGAAGCAGAGCCCCCAGCTAACTCTGCATGGATATAGAACATGAGCAAGAACGAAACCTTTGTTGTCTTGAGCCACTGGGGGTTGTTATAAAAACCTACCCTGTCCTGATGGATAACAGCTTGGCTCCAGGGCAACCTTGGGCAAGCGGTCTCACCCCTGCGAGGCCAGCAGCCTCACTGGCAAAACTGGGAAGTAACAATCAATTGCCCCAAGAGACTGGGGGGGGGGGGGCAGAGGAGCCAGTGCATGCGAGTAGCAGGCCCTCGCTAGCAATCCATGCGTGGTAAAGCCGCTCAGCGCCTCCTGAGCCGAAACCAGTGCCTCCCGAGCAGGCCTGGTCCAGGAGCCACAGCATCGGCATTCTGACAGCTACACAATTTGTCCTCAGGCTCCCCCTTGGCCCTCCTGGAACACGTCTGCTCCTTCTTCCTTGTGACAGCCATTCAGGAGGTGAGGAATGTGCAAGGGTGTGTGTGGGGGGGGTGTGTGAGAGAGAGACAGAGACAGAGACAGAGAGACAGAGAGACAGAGAGATAGACACAGAGAGTTTGAAGCCGCATCTCTCAGGCTGTCACACACCAGGGTCTCTGCTGGACACTTTACACTCCTCATCACTGCTCCTCCTTCCAGTCTGTGAGCGAGTATGAGTGTCCCCACGGTGCAGAGAGAAGAGAGCTGTGCCGGCTGCACTCCGTTTGCCCCAACCACGCCACCCATGCCTCAGCGTCCCCTGCCCTTCTCTGACCTGGGAGGCGGCCCCCACTGGCTGCATCAGCCCCTCCTTTGCCAGCTGGGAGGGGAGGGGAGAGAGAGGGTGAGTGCCGTTCCCCCACTCCCTTCCTGTTCAGGCTGCTCCCGCAGCCTCCCCTGTGCGCCCTGCTCTCCCCGCACCCTGTTCCTTCAGCCCCGGGGGCAGTCGTGACGTCCCGCTGTACTTAGTCACCGAGAGCAATGTCACCACTTGTGTGTTCCCCTAATGCTGCCCACACGGTGCAGTCGGCTCCTCATTGGAACCATCTGGAATGAATTCTGTTTCCTGCCAAAGTCCTGAATTCACACCCAGGCCTCTGACGCCAGGGCCTGCTTGTCCTGTTACCCCCCGGTCCCCGCTCCCCCTGGGGACCCCTGCACCTCCTTTTCTCAGTGTACACCCCCCTATGCCCTCTTCTGCACATGACAGACTGGAGGTCACTCACCTCCACCCTGCTCCGCAGGTGTGTCAGCTGGGAGGGAAAGGCCCAGAACGCTGCGGGGTGCAGCTTCTGCCCTGCCCTTCTGCTCCCCAAGTCCCAGCTGGGCAGCTCCTTCTGGCTGCTTCCCCGGCCCTCGGCCCACGCCTGTACTGGCAAGGGGCCGTGGGGCACTTCCTCCACCCTGGCTGACCTCAGCGCTCCAGGATGCCAGGATTCTGGCCAGGCCGTGAAGGGCTGAGACAGACCCGGGACATAGCTTTTGGGGAGCTGTCAGAGCCGAGGTATCCCAGAGCCGGAGGAGGCCAGGCCCTCTCCAGTTTGGGCTTCCTCTGTTTTGCTCCAGTTTCTGCTGGGGCAAGCGTGTCAGATCTTTGTCATCCTTAAACCAACAACGCACATGAAGCAATGGCCCCTGGTGACCATCAATTACCACAGGCCTGTCACCTTTGAAAACATCAGCCGGGCCCACAGCGTCACTCCTGCCACCTGCACTCTGCAGCTGAGCAAACACAGAGTGACCAGAACTCACCAGGGTCAGCCAGTGGTGGCTTCGTGTTCCTTCCTCTCCACGGCTCATCCCAAAACCAAGGGTACAGAAAGCTGGCCTCCTTGGGGACAGAGACCTAGGCACCCCCAAGAAAGCATGTCTCTGAGCAGCTCTGGGTGTAAAGGAAACAATTTGGGGAAGAGATTTCTGGGCCTGAGCTGTCTCTGTCTCTATCAGCTATGGGATCTTGAGCAAGCCCTCCACCTCCAAGCCTTGTCTTCGGCCCCACTTCACTGAGAAGGAAGTGAGTCCTGACCAGGGGCTGGTGTGGAGTGCACATAATCACAACCATAATCATAAATATGCACATGTTTCCAGAATGCCTCCGTGGTGCCCCACCCTGGGCCAAGCACTTTGATCCTACCTTTGAATTCCTCTGCCACCCCTTGTAGTTTGATGTAGTGAGACCTCCATGAAACAGAGGAAACCAAGGTTCAGTGTGGTTAAGGAGCTTGCCCAAGGTCACACAGCTAATAAAGAATAAAGAGGAGATTTAAACCCTGGACTCTCTGATTCTAGAGCTCTCATTCTTTATTTTTTCCTCTATTATTTTTTTACATCTTGGATCTCTGTGACTTTAATTTTTTACCATGAAAGTTTCCAAGCGTACAGGAAAGGAAAGAGAACAATCCAACGAACCCCCATGGCCCATCACCTAGCTTCCACCATGGCCAGTAACCTGCTGTTTTTGTCCCACCTTCCCCACCCCCACTACTTAGTGGGTTTTTTTCTTTTAGAGAATTTTAAAACAAATGGCAGGAATGGGCTGTCACCAGTAAATAGTTGAGTGCACATCCACAGAGTCCCTATTTCCTCATCATCACTCTACCACCTGGCCATGAACAATGCAAAGACTTCTTTGCAAGTCAGGACGGGAAAGAACAGGGCCAAGGGGGACTTGGGCTCAAATCCTGGCCTTGCCATTGTGTCTCTGTGGACCTTTGGATATGTTACTCACCTCCCTGACGTCCAGCTCTTCTTCTGTAAAATGGATATGGTGGTTGGAATGTCACTAAACTTCTAAACGAGATCATGAATGTTGGTGGCCCAGTACTCAGAATGGATCTAGTGCACTGGGCTCCCCTTCCTAAGCCCAGGGTGTTAGTTTCCTGGGGCTGCCATCACAGAGGACCACAAACTGCGTACCTTAAACCAAAGGAAGTGTGTTCACTCACACTTCTAGAGGCTAGAAGTCCAAATCGAGATGTTGGCAGGGTCATGCTGTTCCTGAAGGCTCTAGGGAAGGATCTGTTCCAGACCTTTCTCGTAGCTTCTGGTAGTTGCGGACAATCGTTTGCACTCCTTGGCTTGTGGCAACATAATTTCAATCAGTGTGTGCGTCTTCCCAAGGTCCCCCTCTCTCTGTGGGCACCCCTGTGCTCAAACTTCCCTCTTCTTATAAGGATGTTGGATCAGGGCCCACCCTACTCCAGCGTGACTTGATCTTAACTTGATCACATCTGTAAAGACCCAATTTCCAGATAAAGTCACACTCACAGCTTCTGGGTGGCCATGAGCTGGGGTGGCAGGGACACGAGTCAGCTCAGGACAGCGGAGCTGGCACCGGCTACTCAGGCCTGGGCAAAGCTTTCTGGAGACTCCCCCAACCGGGTGCCAGGAAGCTGACTCCAGGGGAGGAGAGATTTTCCCTGATGCTATTTGTCCCACACCGGCCACTGTCATTCTTAGCTGCTCAGAAAGCAAGCACCGAGCCCTGGCACTTTGGAGAAGAAAATCCATCCTGAGGGGTGTCCTTCTGCCACCTGCTCCTCGCTGCACCCAGAACAAAATCCTGCTCCCTGGGCTCACCCGCCACACTGGCTGAGCTCTCCCCAGTCTTCCACATCATCCTGTGGCTCCTGCCGCCCACCCCCCAGCCTTCCTCGGGTACCTGAATGCCTCTGCACTGTCATCTGTGCTCTTTGTCTCTGTGACCCTTTGCCTGGGTAATCCCCATCATCCTTGGGCCTCGCGTCACCCTCCCATCGCGAAGCCTCCCTGACGCCATTCAGAGAGTGCCTGAGAGAGAGAGTGAGCCTGTCTTGTGCGGCCCCGGGCTTTCCCTCCAAAGCACTAAGAACCATGTGCATTTAGTTCATCATTTGGCTGCGTAGGTCACGAAATGCCCCGCACTGCGGGCCCCGTGTCAGCCATAACCAGACGTACCTCGTGTGCCTCTGTGTCCCCAGTCCTTAGTGCAGTGTCTGGCACATGGTGGATATGCTCAAGAAACACGTGTTGACTAAATCAATAATGAATTACCTCTTAAAGGAAAGAGCTCAGATCAAAGAGAGAGGACTTCTTCCCTACATCACAACATAGTCCTCCATCGAGAGACAGGTAAACACCCCTTGTGAGGAGGTTCCTCCTCCACACAGGCTCTGAGCTTGACCTCCAGGGTCAGCTGGGAGCCTTCGTACCTCGGCCATTTCATCTAAATCCCTCTGCAGTTTCCCCCTCTGGGCCCCAGACCTCATAGGGAGCCATTCCAGGCCCTGGGGGATGCGGAACCCTGCGATCTGAACCACCACACCTGGCTTACCAGCTCTGGTCTCAGGCTGGCCTGCCACTGCTAGTGTGTGGGATTGGTGACTGGGAGCCCCAGCCCCAAAACACGAAGTTCACCACAGGGGTGGCCTCGACATGAAAATGAGAGGGAGGTGCCTGTGGCCCATGAGGCTGAGGTGTGGGGATGGTGTCCCAATATGGTGCACCTGGAACCCAGCAGGACAGCCTCCTCTCCCCCACAATCGCTGCTACTCCTTATTGATGCAGCTTATTCAGCCGCCGCACGACATATGGGCTCACATGAACCTACCCCCCCAGAACCCCAAAGGGAAAGACAGAGGGCACAAAAATGCCCATCCCTGAGAACAGACCCTGTCCTTTATGATCCAGATTAGACCAGCAGGCTGAGCCTGCGTAAAGTTCTATATTCCTGGGGGGAAGGCCTGAGCTCTGACGACCAGGAAGAGCGTAGAGGTGTGATCACCCAAACTCAAGTCTTGGAAGAAAATTGCCTATCTAGAAATAATGAGCTGGAAAACACCAGAAGCAACGTCAGATCCAGCCATCTGCCTTCAGGCAAGTGAGGGACGTGCATGAGACACACCCAAGTCGCTAACTGGGGAACATTCCTGGCCTTGTTTCCAGCAAGGCAGAGGGAGAACCAAGCCCAATCAGCCCTGGGCAGCATCTGCTTTGCCGCTCCTGCAGGAAAAGCCACCAGGAGTGCCTGCCTCCCCTCCCCCAGGGCAGCAGGCCAGGACGGAGGACCAGGTAGTTCCTCAGCCACACCTGTGCTGCCTCCCCTAGAAAGTGTCCCCAGCCCCCCGTGCTGTGAAGGCTACCCCCGTGCTTCTCTCTTCCAGCAAACCAAGCTGACTGCTGCACGTGAAGAATCAAAATGTCCAAGGAAACAACCGAGGGACCAAGACTTGGATCGGTGTCTAAATAAACAGACCCAGACCTTGCATCTTGGCTTCCTCCCTGGGGCTGGCATTCCAGCCCAGCTCCCTCGCCCTGAGTGTGCCCTGGGGGGCACTGGAAAATCTGGGCTGTTCAGGGAAAGACCCAGCCCTCCCCAGCTGTACCCTGCAGGGCAGATGTGGCCAAGTTTGAGTTTCAGGCAGGCGTCATAGAAATGTCACCTCCTCCAGCTGCATCCCTCCTGCTCACTCCCACATTTCCCAGGTCCCTTCTTCCGGTGCCACCTATCTGAAATGGGAGGCCAGCCCTGGAACTTCTCGAACAGAGAAAGTTCCCACTGCTCCACTTGTTATTCTGTCTCTCTCTCTCTCTCTCTCTCTCTCTCTCTCTCTCTTTCTCTCTCTCTCTCTCTCCCTCCTTCCCTCCCTCCCTCCAGCATTTGTGATAACTGGCTCAGATGCTCACATGAGTCAGCCTCACTGGAGGCCCCATTAGCTCACCCACGTGCACCCATTAACTCTCCCCTGGACTGCAGGTATCAGACAGCAGACACCCCTCTCAGGGAGCCAGGAGCCTGGTGAGTTCAGGGGCTCCTCCTTCAGACCCTTCAGACCAAGCACATCCGCCTCATTCCCTTCGCCTCCTGCTGCTACTGGGATTCAGGCCTCAACACCTCTCCTGACTTGTTCCCACCTTCTAACAAACCTTCCTGCCTCGGAGACAGCCTCCTGCGGGTCTATCCCCTCCGCAGCTGTTTGCTCAGGGACTGTGTTAACACTAGACCTACTCATGTCACAGTCATGCTCAAAACCTTCCGTGGCTCCCCATTGCCCAGTGGGGCAATGGACTTGCACTTAAGGCTTCCTCTAGAGTTTGGCCTCTTCCTCCTTCTCCAGCCTTCTCCAGAGCTGTTTCCCTACAGGAGTCCTCCTGAGGACTAAACACCTACCCCCATCCCCATGCTCTGCACCTTCACTTTTGCTATTGCCAGTCTCCCCCACCCCCTCCCCTTAGAATACACTCTCTTAACAGATTACATCCAGCCCCTCCCTCAAGGCCTGGCTCCCATGTCCCCTACTCCTTAAAGCCTCCCTGCCTACTGGCTCATTTAAGGACCATGCCTTCCCTGTAGAATTTCTATTGCATCTCTGTCACTCTACACCTGGCAAGTTCCAACCGTATTTTCATGTAACTCTTTTTTCATAGGCTTGATTGTCTCCTCAACAACATTGTAACTTCTTAGTATTAACCTAAGTATCCAACAATGGGGGACCAGTTAAATGAATTACAGAATATCCATATAATGTACAACTAAGTAACCCTTAAAAATAAGTGATAGGAAAAAAGATTCATATGAAAAGATATTGATTATATATTAATCTGGGGGGGGGGGTGGAAGGTTACAAAACAAGAGGTACCCTAAGTGTCCATTTCTGTTTCAAACATGTGTGCATAGGGAACGAATCTGAAAGATTCTATAACAAAATTCTGAATAGTGTTTTTTAATCTGAGTAGTGGGATTATGAAAAATCTTTACCCTTCCAACCTATGTTTTCACTGATCAGTGTGTATGATTGCATAATAAAAAGCAATAGAACATGTATTTTAAAAGTTGATTGGTTGGTTGGTTGGTTGGTTGGTGATTTTAAAGTACTTTTGAACCAGGCAGCTAGTTCTTCACCATCTTCTGGGTTCTTCACAGGACTGGCATGTGGAGAACATCCATGATGCGTGTGGGGGTAGGGAGGGGGAAGAGGATTGAGGATTGCGAAGATCTAGACCCTTCTGTGTTCATCAGTCCCAACCCCTTCTTTCCATAGAGGAGGAAGCTACTGTTGAGAAGTTCTCTGGACCAGGCCCTTTGCAGGGGCTTTGCCCCAAGTCCCAGCCACTGCTCATGGCTTTGCAAAACCTACTTGCCCCTTTTTTCATCTGCAAAATGGGAGAGACGATGGTATCAGCCTGTTTTAAGAATTAATAGAAGCACCACAGGCAAAAACCAGCTGGGTGCACAGTAAATATGCAATAAAAGTTTGCTATTTTTACTATGACATACTTCCATGGCCCTGCAATCCTAAAAATAGGCAATCCATTGGCCCTACAACCCTATAAATAAATACATCATCCCAATTTTACATTTAAGAAAATTAAGAGGATTAGAAATTTTAAACACACACACGACAACAACAAAACCAAACACCTGCCCAAGGCACTGGGATCTAGGAGACGGAAGAGGCAGAATTCAAACTTGGGTCTGTTTACTCATAACCCATGCTTCCAGCACTAACTGCTAGGATAATGAAGGGGTGACTTGTCCCAAGGTCGCACAGCTAGTTGAGGAAGATCTGGGATTAAACTCGATTTATACTCCAGAAAGTCATTTACATTCATACACATTTTTTAATAGACTATTTTTTAGAGCGATTTTAGGTTCACAGCAAAATTGAGCAAACATATAGAGATTACCCATACATTCCCTGTCCCCACATGTGTCCTTCATGTACATTTATTTTAGTTTAGTTTTTAATTTTTATTTATTTATTTTGAGAGAGGGAGAGTGCGTGAGCATGGGAGCAGCAAAGAGAGAGGGGGAGAGAATCCCAAGCAGATTCCACACAGTCATCACAGAGCTCGATGGGGCTTGATCCCAAAAACTGTGAGATCATGACCCGAGCCAAAATCAAGCATTGGACGCTCAATCAACAGAGCCACCCAGGTGCCTCAGACTTTTAATAAAATAATAAAATAATTTTATAATAAAATAATCAAGGTCATCCTTTCTAGGAAAAGCTGGTGTTTCAAAAATGTGGCCGCAGAGAGCTGATTCTGGGTTTTGCAGGCATGGGTTTGAACTAGACCAGACGCCCAAGGACTGGGTTTGGCTGGAAGGCTGGTGAGCACCATGCCTCAGATGGGCCTCAAGGGAGCACTCCCTTGGGAACTACGGAGCTGGTGAACAAACAGTGCCAAGAATGGACACGAGGCGAGGCTGCAGGGAGAGACATGGTCCTTCCCCCCCCCCCCTGCACCACCTCGTTCCTCAGGAGATATGCACAAAGTTCAGAGCTCCGTGCAGCTTGCAAGAAGTAAGGAGCCCGCCAGGTCAAAGGGGCGTGCATGCTGGCTGCCTTTTGCACCAGCTGGTGAAGGGCCATGTCTGTACTCAAGGGTTGACCAGTGGCCACCACGCCAGGATAATCTTATTCAGCCATAGTTACACACTTCTGGCCGGCCAGTGTCGACAGAAACTCGACTCTACCACTGGCAATTTCAGGGCAACAGAAGGAGAAAATCAAATACCACCGAGAACTCCTACATGAGAAACTAAAGCAGGAAAGCTTGTTCTCCACCCCCAGTCAGGCACTCACTCAGGACACGGCACTGCTCCCCCTGCCCCCTGTCCCTGCTTCTTGCCCCAGCTCCTCTCTGAAAGCTGCTGGCATCATGGACACCCTGTGTGTGAGCCCCAGCCCCCCGGGTTCCTGGTCCAGGGCCTGGGCCCGCTCTTGAAGCTTTATCTCTCACCATTAAATGTAAGCCTACCAAATAAGTCTCCAACGTCAGCAAACACCTGGGAGGCAAACGGATACCTACTGCCATGTGTTCTTTAAATATTCTACTATAAGCCAGGGTGCCATACGAGGTGTGGGGAGGACACCATTCGTTTCTGGCTTTTATTGAGCATCTGATGTGTACAAGACACTAGAAACAGCCATTCTCTTCCTGCCTCGGAAACCAAACCAGGAGGAAGTAATATGTCCACCCTCCCCTCACCCCCGGCACACTTGATACATCGTGGAGCTAATCCTCAGACATGAGGACAGCGAGCTTCCCGCAGGGGCGTGAACTGGCCCCACGGCGTTAAAGATTTCCACTTCATACAATAAAGACTCTTCTTCATGAAGAAAGCTTCAGTGCTCTGGTCATGAGTGAGGCATCTTGCAACTCAGCATCTTTGCATCTCTTCCTGAAGACCGAGTCGCCGCATCATTGTCCTTTCTTGCCTCTTGGGAGTCCTTTTCCGTCCTGGAGTCAATGTTCCCCGCGCTGAACAGCCCCAGATGCCTGAAACTCCTCTGTCTCTCCTCGCTTTTCAGATTCTGCAGTTCAAACAGGTTTTCTGAATGCCATCAAGGAGCCAAAATACATAATTCCTGGTTATTCAAGTCCTACATTCATTCATTCATTTATTCATTCAACAAAGGCTCTCTGAACACCTCTGTGCCAGGTCCTGAATTAGGGCCTCTGCATAAGATGTCAGAAATGAGTAAAGCCTGCCCCTACTCCCACTTTACCTCTCAGACCCTCAGTTTCTTCCTCTACCAAGGTTCAACAGTTAGCGTTGGAACAGTCTTTAGGGATGGTCCAGTTCAAAGGTTAGCAAAATCCAACCCCCTGGCCAAATCCAGCCCTCCATCTGTTTTTGTACAGCCTGAGAGCTAAGAATGGTTTTCACATATTTCAATGGTTGGGGGGAAGGAAAAGAATGTTTTGTGATACATGAAAATGATATGAAATTCAAATTCCAGTGTCCATAAATAAAGTTTTATTGGCACACAACCCTGCTCACTCATTTACCTATCCTCTATGGCTGCCTGCCTCACTGTGACAGCAGAACTGAGGAGCTGCAAGAGAAACCATATGGCCCACAAAGCCAAAATCATTTTCTTTATGAAGTTCACTGACCCCTGCTGTCGTCCAGCAGTATATGATTTATCCATCTCCATCTCCTTCCAAAGCACAAATTTACCCCAAAGGACCAAAGGCTGCCCACTAAAACCAGGCAGCAAGCTCAGGTCAGGACTGCACAGGGACAGATTGGCCTCATGAACTCAGGGACATGCTTCTCTCTCAAGGAGTCAAGTGTGCTTGCTAAGTGACACCTCTCAGCGCCGCCCGCAGACTGGTTTCTACAGACATGCCTCGGAGAGGCCCGGCTGCCCTCGTGCTGGAGCCTGCCAGGGCCCCAGGAGATACAGCCCGGTCCCAAAGCTGAGCCCCAGGCTGGGCTTACATGCTCCTTGGGGGCTCCCTGGGCAGTCCCCATCCTCACGGCCATGGCTTCTGTTCCCATGGGGCAGTCTCCTACTGTCCTGTTTTCACCCCTTAAGGCCTCCACATTTCCAGCTTTATGTCATCAAGAAAAGTAAGGGAGCTTGGGTGGCTCAGTTGGTTAAGCATCTGGCTTTCGACTTTGGCTCAGGTCATGATCTCGAAGTTCATGGGTTTGGGCCCCGCATCAGGCTCTGTGCTGACACCTCAGAGCCTGGAGCCTGCTTTGGATTCTGTGTCTCCTTCTCTCTCTGCCCCTCCCCCATTTGCAGTCTGTCTTTCTCTCAAAAATAAATAAACTTTTTTTTAATGTGTTCCCGGAGCCCAGAGATGCCTGCCTCCCTGCCTTGGGCCCCCTGGCCCATCTCCTGTGCCTTCAGTCTTAATGTCTGTCCACACCTGACAATTCCAGCTCTCCCTTCCTGTCACCTGAGGTCACACACTCTGCACTCTGCTTAGTGCCACGTACCCCTCCCCATTCTCTTTGGGATCAAACTGCAACCAGAGAGACAACGGTTAGAGCTTAGAAAGGGCTTTGCAGTCCATCACATCAGGAATACCCCAAATGGGGTTATCTCATAATCTCATCAACTAAACAGACAGTTCGCTCTGCCCCAAAACACATAGGGCCTGAATTAGAGGGAGGCTGGCATGTGAAACCGCGGGAAGTACCAGCAACACACCTGGATGGTCCTGTGTTTCTAACTACTGACAGAGTAGACAGTAATTAAACGAATGAATGGCCACAGCATTTGCCGCTAGGGACAGTCAGAGGGATGAGATCACTCAGCAGAGCCTGCATTAGGTTCGAGGATCAGGGGTGGCAATTTGAGCAGAGGAGCCCATTTAGAGGGCACCTGGGGGGCCATCTGCAGGCCAGGAAAGCAGCAAGTGCAAAGGCCCGGACACAGCATAGTACACGCTCATTGCTCTGTTTGGGGGTCCCCTCACAAGTCAGGGCCCACTTCCATAGAACACAAACATCAGATTTGTCTTTCCTCAGGCCCCCTTGCAGCTAGCTCGTGGAGGCTCCTCAAGCCAACACACTGCCCCCAGACACTGAGTCAGAAGTGAGCGACAAAAAGAAGCAGGGGCTGTACCCGCCGCAGGCTGGCAAGGATGTCCCCCGGGGAGTAGCCATGTTGTCAGTGAGTGGGGGGAGGGGGTATCTGTGGCTAGCGCTCCAGTGACAGAGTTCATGTCCAGTACCAGCACTGTTGGTGGGATGGCCATGGTGTCTGTGCCCAGAAGCAGCATCTCAGAGGTGCTCTGCAGCATGGTTTGGGGTGTGACATCCAACTGCATGCCTCCAAACTTTGTTTTCCGGCCATCCTGAAGATTCACTGAACTCCATATAATTGTGTGATTCAATTTTTCTTGGTTTTCTTTTAGTTCATTTATTTATTTTTGAGAGAAAGAGAGAGACAGCATGAGCGCAGGGTAGGGACAGAGGGAGAGGGAGAGAGAGAATCCCAAGCAGGCTCCACGCTGCCAGTGCAGAGCCTGATGCAGGGCTCAAACTCACGAACTGTGAGATCATGACCTGAGTCGAAGTCAAGAGTCAGATGCTTAACCGACTGAGCCACCAGGCGCCCCTCATTTCTTTTCTGCTTACAACACCTGAAGTCACTTTCTGTTGCTTGCTACCCAGAACCCTGACTGACACAGGCAGCTATGGCAGAGACCGTGTGCCTACCAAACATCCATCAGCTCCTTTCCTTTGCCCTGCCTCCCTTGCATTTATGTTGGGGCCATGTGACTAGTTCTAGACAACCAACTGTGATCACAAGTGACAAGTGTCACTTTGGGAACAAAGGATTTCCCACCATGGCCACTTGGGAAGCTATATACTGTGGCAACAACATCATGAAATGGAGGGAGCCTAGATCCCTGGGTCACCGGGTGGAGAAGGGCCCACATGAGATAGCACATAAAGAAGAAACAAACACAAAGGGGCTGCACACGGAGATGTCAGGACTTATTTGTTAGTGCAGCACACCCCAGTCTATGCTAGCTGTCGCAGCAAGCTTGCGGATCGGAAAGAAAAGCAGGGGGTGTGGAGCATCGTGAATAAGGGAGAGGAAAATGGAGGTGGGGGGGTGGAAGGATGGTCTGACATAATACTGAAGTTATTAATAATGTGGGAACTTTTTCTTGATTTTATTTTAAGGGCGATGAAAAGCCACTGGAGGGTTTTAAGCAGAAACAGACCTCGCCGAAACACCAGGACAGATTGCCTTTCCCACGGCTCACAGACACAAGGAGCTTGAAGGGGTCTCAAAACATCCACTCAACCCTCAGCTATGACCCCACACTCCCCCACTCTGGTGTTTGTAGGACTCACCGGGCCTTTTCTCTGACATTTCCACTGACAGAAAGTGCACTTGCTTCTTGGACTTCCTATCTTATTTGGGGATTGCTCTGAACTTTTTCATTTTCTTGCAGCCTCTGTCTACTGGCAAACCCCAACAAGAAGTCTGAGCAAATTCCCCATCCTCAGAGGCCATGCACAGGGTTTGCTGCCCTGGTTACGCTCTGCTGAACACACAGCCCCTGGATGCTGGCCTCCCAAATCTGTCTCTAGCAGAACTAGGTTCTGAAAGCAGAGTAGGGTGTAAGATCAGGGATCCAGGACCTGAATAGACTCAGCCCAGCACGACAGCGTGGCAAGCCAGTGGTGAGTTCACAGAATCTGTTATGCTTGCATAGCCTCCGCATATGTCCCCTGGAGAGAGCACAGGGGACATTCGTGTTTCTGGGTGTGTTCCCTCGCCTGCCCTGGTCCACGTCCCCAGCCTAACCTTCAGCTTTGTGAGCTGATGCAGCAGGAATTTATTTACAAGCTCATTATCCCTGTGAATCATGTCCAGCTTGAGCTGGGGCTTAACAAGGAGCTGAGGAGTGGTCCTTCAAGCAGCTGTGCCCATGAGGCCATGGGGAGGGGACGGACCAGAACAAGCAGGGCCTCACTGCGCCAAGATCCAAGAGGGCAGATGGGAATAGGGAATGGGAGGTGGCTCGTGCCAGCCCCAGAGTTTGTTCTGGCTCCAGCAATTCTAGGGCTTTTCCAAACTCTGGATTAATTCCAACACAGAGGCCCCAGATGGAAGATTTGGCTGGCAGTCATTCTTGACTTCTAAGTCCCAAAATGTACCAGGGTACTTGAGGAGGCAGAGAAACAATGACCAACATCTTTCTGACTTGTATGCAGCAGGAGGGTTCCTGCTCCACCCGCCTCTAGGGTGGAAGGTTTTCCACTGTAGTGTTATTCAAATGCAAAAGTGGTGACCACTATTATTCAAATTTCTCTTACAACCAGTTATTTACACACTTTCATTGGAGAGAAAAGGGTTCAAGTCTGGGGAAGGTGAAGAGACTGGCCCAATGCTGTCTTGTAGTAAATGGTGCAACCCAGGACTTACAACCAAACCCTTAACTCCGTGCACACACTTAATCCAGATCTCAGTACCTGCCTCTGCTTTCCGGTTGCCTTCTGAAATGCAGAATAATGCATCTATCTCTCAAGGTCCACTCAGGGACGCAGAAATTTGCCAGGTCTTTCAAGCAGGAAGGGGTTGAATATAGAAAATAGGCGCCATGGTAGACTGTTTGCAAAACTGGCCATGACTCTTCTCCTCCCTGTATACATGTGATGTGCTTTGAATTGAGGCTGGTCGTGTAGCTTAGTTTGGTCAATAGACTCTGGCAGACATTATGTTGCTCCACTCTCCAGCCTACCCCTCAAGAAACCTTGTGTTCTTCCTCTGCTCTCTTGGAACCCTGCACAGTCACCATGTGTACAAGAATGAGAGACTCCCCTCCCCATGGAGTATAGATGAGTCATCCCAGCTAAGGCCACTCTAGACCATCCAGCCGGTAGACCACCTTGCCGCTGACTTCAGACCCATACGTGAGCCCAACCAAGACCAGAAGAACAGCTCAGCTGAGCCCAGCCCAAATTCTGATCCACAAGCTTGTAAGCTAAGTATGTCCCTGTTGCTTTAAATGACTAACTTTTGGAGTGGCTTGTCACTCAGCAAAAGCTAACTGATACAGTGCTTACAAAACTTTTAGAATGGCTAAAAAAAGGAAGGTTGTTGGATATTTAAAGAATAGAGGTTCTCTGCAAGCTTGCAGGAAGTATAGTGCTCCCAGATGCCTCCAACATTGTTGACTCACAGGATAATTCCGAGCTTCTTTTAAACTCTCACATCTGCCAATGTCCACCAATCCACCCACCCCAGCTGGTGGGACAATGGTATGGCTTCTGTGTCTTTCCCACCTTCTGAATCTCGTGCAATTGCCTCTCGTTACAAGACTCTAACCTGGAACCTGAGTGTGTGGCAAGGATTTCTGGAAATGTAGTTCTCAGGTTTCTAGCCCCCCGTATAGAAAGAAGACCATGGAAGCAGAAAAGCAAGACTGAGTTGCCAGCCAGTCACCTCCACAGGCAAGCAGTCTACTCTGCCTCAGACATTGCTTCTGAAGATGGTTAATATCAGGAAGGACATCTGTCTCCATGTAACTCCCTCCACCACTCCCCAGAGTCGCTAGTTCTACCTCTGGGGATCACCCAGGCATTATTAGCTCATCCCATTCTCATTGAAGGTCTGCAATGAAGGGATGGCTGAACGTTCAGGTTCCCCAGATTACAGAAGGGCTTGGCTAAGTCCCCAGAAATGAGGACAATCTGTACAACCTCCCCAGCTCCTACTCCACTGGCTCCATCCTTCTTGCATCGACAGCAGCAACTTTAGGATGGAAGCAGCAGACAAAATCCAGTGCTCGCTCCATTGTAGGGGTAGGAAAACTGGTCCAGGAGCACAGGCAAAGCGTAGTGATAATGAGGGAAGAGTAAAGAGCTTTGGACCCTAAGTTTCCTCATGCTGGGGACGAATCCTCACAACTCAGGTTTAAGACAGACAGGATCTGAGGGTAAAGGAGCTTTCTCTGGAGAAAAGCCGTTGCTCTGAGATTTTGAATTCGTGAGAAATCTGGACTTCTAAGTGCCTACAGAATCTCCATTTTTGCAGGAGGATTCTCTTCCCTGCCTCCCCTTGGGGGTCAAGCTCCCCAGGGTTACCTTGATCTTGACCGTCTTTGAATGACCCCATCTACTCCTATGGATTCGGTTTCCTCTGAAATTGTGATGGCTCCCAGATCTAAATCTCCAGACCTATATATCCAGCTGCCTGTTGTCTGCTGTGCTTGGATTGCCCACAGGGTCCTCCATTCGGCATGGCTCAAGCTCAAGTCCCTCCCTCTAAACCAGCCGTCAACTACCATCTGTTCAATTGGTGGCATCAAAAAGTCACCAAAGCCAAGAATTTCCTCATCTCCCAGCTCGATTTCCATAACCAGCTCCCCATCTGGTCTCTTGGCCTTCAGTCTTGTGCCTTTCCAACCAAAGAGTCCCACAGCTGCCAGAGGGAGCTTCCTAACCACACACCTGCCATGATACTCTCTAGATTGAACCACTATTAGCTCCCTGGCACCCATAGGATAATATCCCAGCTCCTTGGTCTGGCATGCAAGGCCCTCCGCTGCCAGACCGGCCCCTGCCAACATCTAAAACACCATCCATTCGCACATTATTCCCTAGCCACACTGAACTGCCTGTGTTACCTGAAGAGGTCAGGCACTTTCACGCCTTTAGTCTGTAACACCGTATCTCCACGCCCCTGGGTCTAAGCTAGGTGATCTTCCAGTACCATGTTCCACAATCCCTCTTTGTAATTATCTCTTAACTCTGTCTACTCCCCCAAGACTGGGAACTCTACGAGAGCTGAGGCCAAACTACCAGATTCATCTTTTTACCTCGGTCCCCACTGGGAGCGGACACGAGGAAGTGATGGTTACACACAACCATGAGCTCCCCCAGATTCTGTAAAGTTCATGGTGGGGAGTATGTTCAAGCCATAGTAAATAGAATAACAATAATAATAGCTAAATATTATTAGCGCTTACTATGGGCCAGAGAGTTCGCAGGCATTATTAGCTCATTTAAACCTCACCACAACCTCAGGAGATGTTACTGTTATTATCCTGATTTGTAGAGAGGACACTGAGTTTTTAGACAGGTTGAATAACTTGCCCAAACCATTCAGCAGGAATGTGGTGAAATCAGACATTAGTTTTTTCTTTGGGATCACACAGGCATTTTAATTCACTTAATCCTCATCTCACCCATCTGCAGGCTCCAACCCTGGGTGATCCCTATGGAGATAGGAGATTTCACCTATGTGCCTGCTCTTCTCAGGCATGAGAACAGAAGGAAGAGACAGAAGACCTGCACGTGTTGGCTAGATACTGTGCCAGCAGGGATCTCCACCTTCTCCCATCATCAGGCTAGTCTAGCACTCACAGCAACGAAGGAAATAATGGCTGGGAGGATTCAAAGTCAGGTGGTCCACACTCTTGGCCACTAGACATAAAACCTCTCTAGCATACCCCCCTCTACACGGCAAAGTCAGCTCCATCACAGCAGGGTGAGGGCCAGGGTGACCTCCTTGGTCATGTTGTTAACATCAATATTTTACAAATATTTGAGCAGAAGTGCTTAGCTAATTAAATAAGCGGTCTTGCTGCAGGACTTATCATAGCCCTTAATATGCCAGTGTGCTTGAGCAAAAGATATGTAACATTTCCCAAACTCATTGGACCACAGGGTACTTCATTTTCCCAGGCATCTGCCAGAACTAGTGACCCATGGAACACACTTTGGCTTTGGCAAACGTTGACTACACTTGCTTTCATAAGATAAACCAGATTCTTTCCAGTGAATTTTCTTCCCTGCTGAAGTTAGGTCAGTTTCCATTACTTACAACAATAGACCTTGACTGAGACGTGCCCTCACTTGCCCTCAGAAAGGCCAGACCTCTGGAGCCTGCTAGGATTTACACTCAAGGGTAGAACATGAGAGAAGGATCTGGGGAGACGGGACCATTCCTATGTGGTCAGGCAGGCCTCAGAGACCCATCACTGCGGGCTCATCCTCAAAAACTCATACTAAAGGGCTCCTAACTCTTCTTTGTTTTCAATTTCCTTCTGGATGAGAAATTCGCCATTTTTAGATAAATAGGACTCTGACTTATGTTTTTGAGTTCCTGTGGACGAGTGCATATCCTTCTGACCTTTCTATCACGTTTCTGGCTGTTACAAAGACTGTCCTTCCTCCAGGACATTGAGGGAGGGAGTCACACGTCCATCTCCCCTCCACTCACCCCAGCTCCGGCACATACACATGTAAGTGCCCTATTTCTGCTTAATTTCCCCGAAGTTTGCTCTCTAGGCCGATGAAGGGTTTATATGTAGGAAAACTGCCCATCTTTGACCGACGGATGGCCCACATTGGTCTGTAGCATCTCTGGTTTCCAGAGCATCCCCTTCTCCTCACCATCCCCCTGCCGCAGGTGAACCAAAGTTCTGTTCTCTTAGGTGCTGCCCCTTCTGTAGAGGGTGAGTTGAGGTGGGTTGGTTGGTGCCGAAAGGACTGCTCAGAAGTACGCCACAGAGGGCAGCGAGGATGGACAGAATCATACTAGGTTTCTCCGGCCCAACTCCTGCAATCTGTCCTCACTGCCTGAGCCAAGCAGCACGGCCACGCTAGGGGAAAAGGAAGTGACTTGAGAAGAGAGCCAGACCTGGTCACTCCACCTGGTGGGAGGACACTACTCGCAGAGCCCTGAGCCGTGAAGACCACGTGATCCCACACTCCCCACACAGCAGGCTGGGAATGGGTCTCTTCTCTCTTTGCCATGACGCACTGCCACATGGGAAAGCTGTTCCTTAATGCTCATGCCACCTGGCTACAGTACCACCCCTCCAGTCCTCTCTGAGCCAGCTGCCGGTCTTCCAGCCCCTCCCCAGGATCATCGAAGACCTCGGCACTGGGTCATGGCCCTCAGGTCCACCCAGACCTTGCCCTGGGGACTTAGGTTTCCACATGGCTATCACATCCAACACCAGGGACACACTCAGTTCCTTAGCCTCCTGCACAGCAACCTTCTCCCTCCACTCCAGCCACCCACATCTCTGGCCACACTCCATCTTGTCGTCACCTCGAACTGCCCTACCTCTGCTACTCTGAAGTCATAAATGCAGACCAGCCCCTCCTTTCTAGCTTGCAAACTTTTTATATTGTAGTAAAATACACAAAACATACAATCTACCACCTTAAGCATATTTCAGTATACAGTCTAATAGTATTAAATGCATTCACATCGTCATGCAGCCGCTGCCACCATCCATCTCCAGAACTCTTTTTTTCCCAAATGATTCTCCAGTTGTCCCAACCCCACTTGTTAAATAATGTATTTTCTTACTCAGTTCAAAATACCCTATTTACCTCGGACCAAATTCTCATGTACAATTTTTTGGAGTTATATTTTCTTCCATTGAGTTTTCCAGCACCATGTTGTTTTATGTAATAGAGCTTTATAGCGTAGCTTAGTTTCTGATACAACTATTGACAATTCTTTTTGAAAACATTTAAAGCTATTAGTACTGTCAAGGAATTGAAGAGGCTGAGTGAGTTTTTCGTCGGCTTGCAAGCCAATAAGTTAGCTTGCCCTGTTTCCTAGATGCTGGCAAAAGATCTGAGACTTTGGGGTCAGAGACAGAGGAATTTGTTACTCATGGCAATAGCAACAGCCAGAGGGTCAGCATTTGTGACAGTTCCATGAGCCCCAGTTTCCACAGGGCGAGATGGAGCAGTCCAGGGGACACCTGCACATGAGTGAGCTGGGGCACAACGTCCTTGAATTTAGGGAGCCCACATCTTTTATAATGAGCAGGAAGCCTGCCTGGGTTTGCCCCGGAGGGAGACAGTATCATCATTACACTAGACAGGAAACAAACTTGCCCTTTTCTGTAGAGGGAGACACTGTCTCTACTTTCCAAGTGTGTTCACTATGCAAACATCCCTGAGGAGACAGTCTGGAACAAAGGCGGTCACTGCTTCTGCTCATCCGGAAACATCTATGGTGAAGTGGCTCTCAACACTTGTTTATTTTCCCATAGGAACTTGAGAATCAGTTCATCTAAATAACAACAAAGTCTTCAGTTTTATGGAGAATCTTATTAAATTCTAAATTATCTGAGATAGGACAATTTTATGATGTTAGTCTTCCTTTCCAAAAACATTATTCAAATGCTTTTTTGTCCCTTGGAAGGATTTTAATGCTTTCTCCACTCAGATTTTGCACATCTCTTGCTATGTTTATGCTTAGGGTTTTTTTTTTTTAATCTTTTTGTTGCTATTATAAATGTTTTCTATTCCCATTTTATTTCTAACAGGTTGTCATTAATTCCTGCTCTTTAAATGAATAGTTTTCCTCCAGGGCCCCTCCTCTGCCTTCTTCTCTTCTGACTCTAGGATTTCCCTGGATGATCTCATTCTCTCCCAAAACTTCAATGAGCATCTGTCAGCCCATGCCTGCTCTACTGTCATTTTCAGCCCTGGTCTCTCTTAGGAGCTCCTGACACAGATGCCACGGACGCCCCATGAGCACTTCACACCCAGTCAGCATTGAAATTAATACTCCTCAACCTTCTCCCCAAACCAGCTTCTCTCCCCATATCCCAACCAATGGAACGGCAGTTCACTCAGCCCCCACCCTCCCTCCACCAACCCCTGCAGAAGAGGGAGGCTTTCCTTCACTTTCTTTTCCAATCAGCCACCAAGTCCTATCTATGTTCCCTCCTCGATTCTTTAACCTGTACCCTTAACCCCATGCTCACTGCCACAGCCTGAGCTCCGTGTGAATGATTGGGGAGACCCCTGAGTGACTAGTCTTGCATCTCCTGTCACCTAATCCTATCCTTCTGCAGGAGAGGCCCACAGAATGGATCATGCCAATCCCCCGGAGGCTCCAAAATAAAATGGAGGCCACCACCCTCCCTGTAGCCCCAGCATGGCATCCCTGGCCACTAGTGACCTGGCCCCTCCCACCTTCTTGGGCTTCAAGTTTTCCCCAGCTATCTTGCACCCACACTTTTGTACACCCTTGTACCTTAGCCCTGGCCTTCCCCTGAAATATCTCAACCCACCATGGCCCTGTTTACCCAGCTACCTCCTACCCCTCCCTAAGGATTCAGCTCAGACATTAACTCCTCCAGAAGACTTCCCAACATCCCCTCATCTGCATGAGATGCTTTCATTCATTCATTCATCCATTCATTTCTCCGCTTCAGTAGATATTTATTTGGTTCCGCATTTGCCTAGTTCTCAGCTAAGTACCAAGGATACCAAAATAAATTGAGTACAAGTCACTGCCCTCTAGGGACTCACTAAGTTCTTGTTATTCAAAATATGGCCTAGGACCAGCAGCATCAGCATATCAAGTTGCTGGTTAGAAATGCAGATTCAGGGCGCCTGGGTGGCTCAGCTGGTTAAGCATCTGACTTCAGTTCAGGTCATGATCTCATGGTTCATGAGTTCGAGCCCCGCATCAGGCTCTGTGCTGACAGCTCAGAGCCTGGAGCCTGCTTCAGATTCCGTGTCTCCCTCTCTCTCTGCCCCTCCCCGGCTTGCGCTCTGTCTCTCTCTGTCTCTCAAAAATGAATAAACTTTAAAAAAATTAAAAAAAAAAAAGAAATGCAGAGACTCAAGCCCTATCCCACACCTGCTGAATCAAATCTGCATTTAGACAAGATCTCTGAGAAATTCATGTGCACAATAAGGTTTGAGAAACACTGATCTAGGTAACAGGGAAACTGAGAAATACAACAAACGAAGTAAGTGTAACCCCAGAGCAATGCACAAGGAGTTCTGAGAACACAGTGAGAGATAACTCAGTGTTTGTGAAGGGAGGAAGGGGGGATGGGCAGGATAGGTGAGATCAGGACAGGAAAGCTGAGCTAGAGCTGGGGGAAGGGGCCTTCCAGGCAGAGGACACAGCTTGAGCAAAGGCGTGGACGGGAGAAAGTGCGCGTGCTGGCCTGGCGATGCAGGAACCATTGACCGCTAAGTTGAGGCCCCAACGCAGAATCACGAGACACAAAGCACACCCCAGCTTCACTTCCTAACCCTCCACTCTAGATCCACCCATGGCCTGTCCCTTCAACCACCTGTGGTGTGTGGGCAGGCCAGGGTGACATCAAACCAAAGCAGAGCAGAAGCAACCCCAGGTGGAGGGGACAGCGCACGTTCCAGAGAGATCTGGGAGGCCATATTGGTGGTGGTGAATGTGGGGAAGATATAAGCGGGGAGCGAGTGTAATTCTCAAAACCCAGGCTTGTGCTGGTGAAAAGAAAACCCCACCAAGGCAGGGGCAACAGCAGGAAGAACCAGCTTGGGCGCCGAGTTAGGACGTGCTGGTATTTCTGCAGCACTTATCCTGTGATGGGCATCAAAGTCAGCACTTTGCACGGACGTCCTCAATTAGTCCTCATCCAGCAATCCTTGAAGCAGGCACTGTTACTGTCCTCAGTTTACAGAGAAGGAAACAGACACAGAGAGGTTAAACTACTTGCCCAGAGTCACACAGCAAGAAGTAGGAGAGCTGGGATTTGAGCTCAAGCCATGACCAATTGGTCATCCCACTTTGTGGACTGGCTTTGGACATGTTGGGAGTTAAGAGCCTGTAGGCTTCAGGTAGAGAAGGGTGAGTGGACCAGAGGCTCAGGTGGGCCACCAGGAGAGGTGTCAGCCCAAGCAGTTGCCAGAGCCCTGGAGTGGATGAGATAATGCTGGGGGAGGGCGGGTAGGCAGGCAGTGGGGCTGAACAACTGTCCCCTGCAGCTACCATTTGCTAGTTTAGCCAGAACTGGGCATTAGACAGACACCCCAGGAACCTTCAGGAGCCAGCCTCTCTGGGACCCAGGCTAACCCCAGGGCAGGGGCTGGAGAGAAGGAGAGAGCCTTACCACGGAAGGGAGAGAGATGTGCCAGAGCCAGGCAGGAGACAGCTGCAGGGGGCACAAAGGAGACATTAGTACCTCACAGTCCCTTCTCTACCTCCCACCCCGAGGTGCTCTGCTCTCACCCACCCACCCCAGCAATGCTGACCCAATACCCTTTCTGCACTTTCTGACTAGGAAGTAACAGCCTTCCCAGCCCGCCATCTTCTCAACCCTAAGATGGAGGCAATGGCACCCCATTTTCTCAGGGCTCTCGGCCTGGCTGAAGGGTCCCTACAGCAGGAAGGTACTACGCAGACTGCAGAGAATTCCCCCATGGTTGGCAGCACCTGTCAGCCAACACCCTACAGAGGCGAAGGCCTCCTCACTGTGGGTACCAGGCTAGAGCTGGTTAGAAGCAAGGCCCTCCCACTCCCAGGGCTCCACAGGTAGCCCCTGCCTCTCACCTGGGCGGGAGCCTCAGAGGTCCCTGGGGGTGGGGGTGGGGTGCCCCCCCTGAGTGGGGGGCAGCTGAGAGAGGAGAGCTTCAAACATAGCCTGAGGGGCCCCTGCTGCTCAGCCCCAGCCCCTTGCGGACAGCCAGAAATAGAGCTTCCCATTTCGCAGAAGGTAGAAATGCAAATCTTTATGTGAAATCTCCAGGTTTTTAAATGCAGGTAACTAATTCGTGGTGTAAGCGACCGAGGTGGCTGGCTTGGCCTGGCTCATGTCTAGGATTTGAAAGAAGCCTTTTGTCACCTGGGCCTTGGGCAAGGACAAGGACAGCACCTGGCTGTGCCTGAGTGTGCGTGGCCATGCCCATGTGTGTCCCGGCACACGGGTGTGTAAGCCGGGCATGGCTGTAGCAGTGCGCAGTGAGGCGTGTGCTTACGTGAACACATGCACGGATGTGTTGTAGGTGTCTGTGAGGGAGCACGTGTCCACAGGCCTCACACGTGCCTTTGTGAGCATGCGTGAACAAGCACAGGCGGGTAAGGGGGACCAGCACGAGTGACCGCCAGCGGGTGGGTTAGCGTGAGCGCGCACATGTGTGGTATTGCACGAGCATGTGGGCTCCCGCGGCGGCCCGTGTTTGCACGCGTGCATGAGCTCCAGCCGGCGGTGGCAGGCTCCGAGGCCACAGCGGGGGCGGCAGGAGCGCGCACGGGGACCCGCGTGCGCGCTCCAGCTGCGGGGGCCCGGGTCCTGGGGGTGGGGGGAGGCGGCTCCCTGGGCCTCTCAGAAACCCGCGCCCCGCGCAGAGCGGAGGGGAGGCCGGCGCCGCAGCTGCCCCCGGGCGCGGCGGGAGGGAGGAGCTCGCGCGCAGCCGCGGCCATTAGTCACCAGATGTCACCTTCTGCTGCCAAGGCGGCGCCGGGCGCAGACAATGGCCGCGCGGGTGGAGGGGCGGGCCGGGCCGCCCCGGGCGACCCCGGAGCCGCGCCTCTGCTGACACCTACGGCCCCCCGCGCCCACCCTCGGCGGCCTGCCCCTCTCCGCTCCCGCTGGCTGCCCAGCCCCTCGCTTGGCCTTACTGCCACCCCCTCCTTCTCCAGGTCCCCTCCTGCTAGCTGCTCAGCCTTCAGGACACAGGGCCCCTATCATCTCCTCCAGGAAGCCTTTCCTGGCCTGTCTCTCGTCCACACGCCCCGACTCCCAAACTTGGATGTTTGTCCTGGAGCCACCCCTGTCTTCCCAGATTTTCAGAAATGCGAGGTCGTTGGTGGGTTACGTTCTGCCAGCTAATATATGAATGAATTAGGAAAGGCACCATTTTGTAAGTCACATTAATGAATGCATCCAGGAAATAACAATTTTGTGAAGATTGCATAATAGTAAACTAGAGGCATCAGTCTGGCAACACTCGAACCCACAATAGGGTCTTAGCACCACTAACAGCGGGGGACCAGACATCATATGCTTCCCGAGAGGTATATAATAAGACCAAGCACCACCTATGATGTCGCCTTGCAAAAATAATTAGTCTGGAATACAATCACGTGTCTGGATCGAACCACTCCTTATGGGTAATATTATTTGGATCCTGATTCAAAGCAAATGTAAAAAGACTTCTTTGAGATGATCACGACAAACTGACAAGTAATAGGTATTAGGTAAAGAATCGTGTTAAGTGGTAATGTGCTGAAACCTTGTATGTTAGAAATAAACCTTGTATATTTGTATTTGTTAAGTGAAATATGTTGTCTGCTTTAAACTACTCAAGAAAAAAGGTGTGGGTGAGGGAAGAGCTAAAATAATACTAGCAAAATGTTGACAGTTGGTGGATGGCGTTGACAGGTACCTGGGACCACCTTCTACTGTTGTATCTGCTTTTGTAAATGGTTTTAAATCTTCAAAGCAAGAAGTTAAAAAAACAAAACAAAACAAAACAAAACAAAACAGTGTACTAATGTCTGCAACTTATTTGAAAATATCTACCATTAAGGGATTGAGATTGGAAGATGGGTGGAGGGCATGGAAAGATGACCAGATTCCGGAATGCAAAAAAATGGCAATGGTAGGTCTGGGTGGTAAGTATATGGAGGCTCTCTGTATATTGCCTTTTATTTTTGTGTATGTTTGCAGTTTTTCATAATAAAATGTTTGGGGAGGTTTTTTTTTTAAGTAAAAAATAAAGTAAAAATAAAATGCTCACCACTGTCACGGCTGGTGCTTTCGGTACACAGCCCCTGCTGAAGTATGACATTGGGACCACCAAGTGTGGAAGGTGGGTCCACAGGCCCACAGAATTCCCCTTGGACCTCAGGATCCTAGGCAAGGGGTCCACAAACTCATTCTCTCAAGGGCCAGGAGGTAAATGTGAGGCTTTCTTTGCTAGCCACGTGTTTCTCTGTCATATACTTTTCTTTGATTTTTTGTTTGTACGACCCATTAGAAACGTAAAAATCATTCTTCATTCAGAAGCCCTACCAAAACAGGCAACAGGCTGCATTTGGCCCTCATTTGCATTTGTTCGCCACACCTGCCCTAGGCGTACAGAGCGTCGGTAGTCAGGGGACATCAATGCCGTGGCAGGACACTGGGGTCAGGACCATGGTCAGACCATCCCACGCTGGGATTCCAGTTCACCTTTGGGAGAATCATTTCACTGGCCATGCCTCAAAGGTAAATGAGAATGGCATTAGGATACACCATGTGGGCTTGCTAGAAAGAGAGCAGGAGTTCTAACACAGGGCCCAGCCCATGGGCACCCACTAACCAGTCCCTTGACCCTCCTTTTAGTGCCCTGCACTCACCCAGTGCACATGTTTATGCACATATCCACACACGCACACAGCCCTCTAGCAAGAAGAGGCTGACCCATGATCTTTGGAGATATTCCCACGAGGTAACAAAGTCACTCAAGCTAAATGGACTTGAGTTGGAATCCTGGCTCTGCTCTCATTTGGCTGTGTGACCTCCAGTAAAATAGTGAACCTTGGTTTCCCCATTTAAAACCAGTCTATCAGTACCAACCTCCTCCTGATATCATCAGGGTGAATCATTGCAGTTGGTGGTAAAGGCACTTAACATAACACCTAACATAGGATAAGCTGGCGACAACGACCTCTTTGCTACTGTGGTGTTGCTCCCTGATGGGAAAGCAGCTTCCCTGAGAATCGCAGGATGCTCGGCCCAGTAGATCAGGGTGGGCAAGGGGCAATGGTAGACCAATCAGGGAAGGCTGCCTGGAGGAGGTGCCAGCACAACCTCAGCCATCGTCTTGGAGTCCCCTGTCTCTTTCCATGGAAGGAGCAGTGGGAATGGAGAGGATGGTTGATTTATGAAGCCATTTCTTTCCCTTGGGAACAAGAAACGCCTTCTTCTCAACACTGGTGGCCTGCCAGAGCTCCTTCTGCCCCCCAGCCCTCAGACCTCTCCAGAGAGGACAACCCAGGCCCTAGAGAGAGTCCCCAGGAATCTTGACCTCCGTGGTATTTGGTTTTGTTCGTTTCCTTTTGAAAAATAATGTCTATTTCTTAAAGTTTATTGCAAGAGCAATAATGCATATTGTTTGAAACAATTTGAAAAAGAATAGGAAAATTTTTTTAATTGCCCTTTCTCCCATCATCAGTGAAAACTGTTATCTTGTGTAAATTTTCCAGGCTTTTTCCTATGTAGGGTATCTATTATCTATTTATATAGCTATGTATTTTTACAAAAATAGAAACATACGCTGTTTCTTTTTTGAAAGAAACCTTGTTTTCTTTTCACATAACACAGCTTGAGCACTTCCTCATATCCTTAACTCTTGTACATCACTGTGTTTGATGCCTGTATCATATTCTACAGTACGGATAAACTACTTAGTAAACCAATCATCTATCACTAAAAGAACACAGATACTGTAAATGGCAATTAGTCAAAAGCGCTGCCAAGTCTCATGAGCATCAAGGAGGATGTTCAACTCAGAGCTGAGTATTCAACCCGGAATGCAAAACGGGCTTTGCATGGAGAAAGTGTCCATCGCCTTCTCCCAAGGGTCTCAGGGTCCTCACCAGCAAGGGAGCGGGTGCTGACCTGGCTGTGCACTGAGGATCCCTGCAGCCCAGCTGCTCTCTGGGAGACCCCTATTGGCCAGAAACAAGAATCATGGCAAAAGGAAGAAGTGAAACAGGTCTTGGGACCCAACGGCAGTCCCGGGCTCCAGAGCGGCATTGCCCTACTGCACTGCCATATAAAACACAGTGCGGGAGTTCACATGAGCCATCTCCCTCCAAGCCAGCAAGGGGAGCCCCAGCTCTGAACCCTAGCAGAAAACACCGAAAAAAAGAGAAAACAACTCTGCCAGGCCTTCAACAAATCTGCAGCCAGCCCGTGCCGCGAAGAACCAGTGTGACGGAGAGGTCGAGGCTGGGTGCAGTCTGAGATCTCTCTCTCTGGTCTGAGCTCACACCAGGAAATTCTCAGCTAGAATTTGACCTGTGACCTTGGGCAAGCCATTTTCCCCTCTCAGAGCCTCTAAGAGTAACACAGAGATGTAATACCCATCCAAGGTCACCATGAGGATGTGTAAACACAGTAGGGACTCCGAGAGGTCCCCTCCCTGCCAGCCTCTGACCCTATCCTGGTCTTGACAACCAGTTGTTAGGTATCTATTGAGTGCCTACTGTGTATGAGGTGCCCAGGAGATACAAATGAGCAAAACAGATGGAGTATCGGCCCTCATAGCCCTTAATATTAGTGACCAGACAATAAGTAAATGATTACAGGTGTGCACTATGCTATGAAGAAGAATAAAGTGTCCCGAGAGTTAACATCACCTCACCTTGTAGGGGGTGACCAGGAAGGACCCTCGAGAAGCAGTCATTTCCATGAGAGGTAAGGACTAGAAAGAACTGTACAGAAGGAAAGTCCATAGAAAGCTACTGTGGGCAGAAGAAACAGCCTTGAGGAAGAAAGGGACAGGCCATGACCCAGGACTTGACCACAGGCCAGCAGGGCTGCAGTGTAAAGAGGGAAATGGCTAAAGATGAGGCTCGAGGAGGCAGGCAGGGGCCAGTATGCAGGGCCTTTGCAGGAATGTGTGTGAGGCAGCCATGTCTGAGGGACGACCAAGAGGCCACCATTGTGACTAGAATGGAGGGAATAAAGGTAGACACAAGGTCAGACGAAGTCTGAGGCTAGATCATTCAAGGCCTTGAGGGTCGTGTATGGATTTCAGCTTTTAAGTGAAATAGGAGCCACTGCTATAGGAGCAGTTGAGAAGAAGAGTGATACGGTCTGAGAAGTTCTAAAAAGAACACTCCACGTGGGGTGCCTGGGTGGCTCAGTCAGCTGAGCGTCCAACTCTTGATTTCAGCTCAAGTCATGATCCCTGGGTCATGGGATCGAGCCCTGCATCAGGCTCTGTGCTAAGCATGGAGGCTGCTTGAGATTCTCTCTCTCTCTCTCTCTCTCTCTCTCTCTCTCTCTCTCTCTTTCTCTCTCTCTCTCTGCCCCTCTCCCAACTCATGAACACACACTCTCTAAAATAAATAAAATTAAAAATTAAAAAATTTTAAAAAAAGAACACCCCAGGCATTCCACTTGCAATAGAGTAGTATAAGCTCTTAACTGATCTACCCTCCCCATAATTCCTATAGACTCTGGATATAATACCCAAACAACTGCTAGAAGGCTCTGGAAAATTATCCAAAATAGGCAGACTTCAGAAGGATGTCAAAACTTTGAAGAAGGGCCAGCATGTGGGAAGTTTCCCACGTTTATGGCTTTTTCCAGAGTCTGTAGTTGTGGTACAGCAGGACACCGAAAAGTCCAACAGGAAACACTGTTTTTTCTAGCCTGAGGAGCTAGAGGACAGAGCCTAAGGCAACCAGAGCCACTGGAAAGTGAAGGGGAAATTCTGGAAAGGTAATTCTAGAAAAGGCCCAAATTCAGTTAAATTCTGACAAGTCCCCACTCAACTCCTGAACCACCTCGCACAGAGAAGACTCAAGACAACCTACAGCTAAGGAGGAAAGAGCTGAGCTATGACCTTGCCCACTGCTGGCAACACGGAGTTTGTGGTCTGACTCTAACCAAGTGAACTGCTTGCTGAAACAAAGACATCAGCACTCTTTGGAAGAATATAATGAATTCCAGAATCTCTACACCATGTTTCTGATTCCAGGATATAATCCAAACTCACCAAATAAATAATGAGGAAAATGTGCTCAATCCTCAAGAAGAATGATAATCCAGAGTAAAACCTGAGATCATATTGAAGTTGGAATTATCAGGAAGGAACTCTAAGGTAACTTTTATAATTATGCTCTACAGGGCAATAGAAAACACACTTTTAATCAGCAAAGAAGTAGTAAATCTCTAAAGAGAAAGAAAATATGAAAAGAATCAGTTAGAAATTCTAGAACCAAATAACTCATTATCTGAAATGTTTAAAAAATTTCACTGTATGCACTTAAAACAATGCAGATGACAGTCAGTGAGCTTAAGTAGATTAACCAAAACCATGTAATCTAAAGAAGTGAGGGAGGGGCACCTGGGTGGATCAGTGGGTTAAGCATCTGACTTCAGCTCAGGTCATGACCTCGTGGTCTGTAAGTTCGAGCCCTGCGTTGGGATCTCTGCTGACAGCTCAGAGCCTGGAGCCTGCTTTGGATTCTGTGTCTCCCTCTCTCTCTGCCCCTCCCCTGCTCACTGTCTCTCTGTGTCTCTGAAAAATGAATACACCTTAAAAAAATGTAAAGAAGTAAGTGAGAGAGGGAGATGGGGGAAGAGAGAAAGAAGATGGAAAAACTGAACAGTGTCAGAAATCTGTGGGATAATATCAGACATCTAATATCCCAATAACTGGAGTCAAGGAAAGAAAGAATAGAGCAAAAAAAATTTTTTGAACAAAAACTTTTTGAAGAAATAATGGCCAAAAAAATCTCAAAATAATTAACAAAAACAGATCCACCTCATGTTTCAAATCCAATGAAAGACATAAATTTACATATACTGTACACTCAAACTGCTAAAAATCAAAGAGAAATAGAAAGCCTTGAAAGCAGCCAGAGACAAAAGACACATTACATCAAGAAACAAAGATTCAAATAACCACAGACCCCTCATCAGAAATTATGGAGAATAAACAAAATAGCATCATTAAAGAGCTGCAGGGAAAAAAAGTCAACCTGTCAGGGTTCTAAATCCAGTGAAAACATTCTTCAATAACAAAGGCAAAATGAAGACATTTCATTTAAAAGAAAATTTAGAGAGGGGCACCTGGGTGGCTTAGGTTGAGCATCTGACTCTTGATATCAGCTCATGTCATGATCCCAGGGTCCTGGGATCGAGCCCCAGGTTGGGCTCTTTGCTGAATGCGGAGACTGTGCAGGATTCCCTCTCCCTCCCTCTCTCTCTCTCTCTCTCTCTCAAAACAAAGCAAAACAAAACAAAACAAAAACCTTAAAAGAAAATCTAAAGAATGTGTCATCAGAAGACCTGAACTATAAGAAACACTAAAGTAAGTTCTTCAGGTTGATGGTAAATGACACAAGATGGACACTCAGGTCTTCAGAAAAGAATGAACAGCATCAGATGGTAAATAGATAAAATTATAAAATGATTTTCCCTCTTAATTCCTCCATAATGCATAGCGTATGACAGGTTTTTTATAAATCTTTTTTTTTATTATTTATTTTTGAGAAAGAGAGAGTGTATGCACAAGTGGGAGAGGGGCAGAGAGGATCCGAGGATCCGAAGCGGGCTCCATGCTGACAGCAGCGAGCCCAATGCAGGGCTCAAACTCAGAACCTTGAGATCATGACAAGCTGAAGTCAGATGCTTAACCGACTGAACCACCCAGGCGCCCTGACTATGCAGATGACAGTTTAAAGCAAAAATGACGACACTGTCTTATGCGGTTTATAGTGTATCAGAAATAGCGCCTGTGAAAACAGCATACAGGATGCAGGGAGGGGGGGTTGGCAAATGTTTGCAAGAGTTTTCTATTTTATGTCAAGTGGTAAAATAGCAGACTCCTAGATGACTATGAAAAGTTAAGGATGTGTATTGTAATCCCCAGGAGGAAAAACACACACTTTTAAAAATGCAAAGCAGTATAGCTAAAAGACCAAACAATTGCATTCAAATGGAATCCTGAACCGGTTTCTCTGGCTCCTGAGTGGACTGGAGGGGAGGAGGGTGACATCAGGACCACCAGTTAGGGTGTCATTGACACAGTCCAGGTGAGCGATCATGTTGGCCTGGACTGGGGTGGGAACAGGGGAGATGGTGAGAAATGGCAGATTCTAGGTGTGTCCTGGAGGCAAAGCCAAAAGCATTTGCTAATGGGTTGGATCTGGTGTGGGACAAAGGCAAGGGGGACCCTCGGGCCTGTGACCTAAGCTGTGGGGATGGAGTTGCCATTTCCAATGATCCCACAAAAGGCTCTTCTCCCACCTGCTCTCCTCATCGCTCTGTGGGGTCTGAGTTTGGAAGCCTTTGGCGGCTGGGGGCCAGGTGAGGAAGGAGAAGAAGACGGAGTTATAGGCCACGCACCACGTCCCCCAAGTTGGAGCGGGGACAATCGAGCATGTGTGCCTCTCGGCAAGGTTCACGCCAGATCAAAAATTCATCCTTATGGCTTCTTCCGGCTTCCAGAGAGCTCCGGCTCCAAGAGTTGCTTTCCAGTTGGGAAGTAATTGAGAAATAATTGGTAATATTTCACAGAGGCGGCAGAAGCCTCAGCCCCAGCCTCTGGAAACAAATTAGAGACGAGGGCGAGGTTTAGAAGCGGAGAACAACCCTGCTTCTCGTTAGCAATTGCAAATAAGATTATGGAAAAATGTTCCTGCCATGAGAATGGTATCTGCCTGGAAAAAATTAAACCAGCTTTGGGGCCAAGTGGAGACCCTGGACCGGGATCCAGGAACCTGGGTCTAGAGTAGGGCTGGAGGATCCAGTTGGCCCGAGGTCAGAGAAGATCCGCCGCACCCTGTCCAAGCCTCAGTTTCCGAGTCAGTTCAATGGAAGGAGGCTGCAGGACTCCACTCTGGAGCTGGACAGTCATCCTTCCAGGTGGGAGACCCCTGCTGCAGCCCACCAGCCTGGGTCCCAGCAGCTCAGGTAGCCGGGGGTGGAGTGCGGTACAGAGCAGAGAGGCCTAGCTTGGAGATCTGTACCTGGCTGCACCTCCCCATCCCCCTGCCTACCCCACTGTGTCCAAGACCCATCCCAAGTAGCAGTGGCTGACACTGAGTGACAGGCACAGTCTAAATCATCTGGGTACATTCATTGAATCCTCCCAACAACCCTATGAGGTCGGTACTACCAGTATCCCCATTTTACAGAGAAGGAGAGTAAGGCCCAAAGAGGGCCAGCCCGCCTGGCCAAGGCCACAGAGCAAGCAAGTTGCAAAGCCAGGAGAGTGAACCCAGGCCAATTTTAAATCCTGAGGTCTTAGGCACCATACTCTCCTGCCTTTCAAGGATTGTGGGCCTCCTTGGCTCTGCCCCCAGACTTCCAGAACTGTAGAGGTTTGGGCAATTGGCCTGTGAAAGGACACAAGGCTCTGAAGACCCACAGACTTGGGTGTGCACCCTAACTCTACCGCTGACAGCTGCATGCCCCTGAGCCTGCTTCTGCCAGTGTGTATGTTTTTAAATTATAGATTTGGCACAAATTTGCGCTAAGAAAGAAAGCAGGCCAGGGTGTGACGTACCAGATCCTGTCTGAGGGTCAGTTCCTCTCCCTTTTTCTGCTGCCCCATCTCTGGCCCAGGGCTAAGGGGCCCTCAGGGCTCCTTTAAAAACTCCCCTGCAGGCTTCTCTGTCCTTTTCCTGACCCCGCACCAAGGCCCCTCTGCTGAGAAGCCTTTCTGTATGCCCTCGCTCCCCTGACCCAGGCACTGGGGGGGAGGGGGGGGCTCCTGCCCAGGCATCTGCCGCTCCACAGGTGGCCTCCTGCATGGCCCTCCTTTGCCAACCAGAAATGCAGCACCCCATGGCTGCCTGGTCTTTAGGGCTTCTTCCTTCCCTTCATTCCCCCTAAGGGTGGTGTTTGAGGAAGACCATATTCTGCAGCCTGGCATTCAAGGCCCTCCGTGCCCTAGCCCTTGTACTCTGGAGAAGCTGACCTCAATTTTGGTAACCTCCCCAGGCTCCATTTTCCCTACACACACAGGAGCCTTTGTCCAAATTCTGTTCCCCCAGCACCACCACGCCCCTCCCAGGGGCCAGGCGATGTGGGGGAGGGGGGGTTGAATTCTGAAGTACAAGGATATTCTGGCCAGAGCTGCCCTGGGGACAGGCCATGAAAGAGAGGCCAAGGCAGAAGGGTCAGGTTACTGGAGAGATAATCTGATTATATTGGGTCAAGTGGGGAGGGGGATGGTGGGAGGAGGGGAGCCCTGAGCCTAGGGAAGTGGAGAAAGAAGCAAGCCAGGATGCGGAAGCCAGAAGCAAACCCAACAGAGTACAGAACACAGAGGGAGCAAGGGGCCCTGGGTTCCACACCTAGCTCCGCCACCTACCTCTCCATCTGACAGCTGATGACCCCCACACATCATCTAAACTCCCTGAGACCTAGTATCTTATTCTAAAGCCAGGCCAACCCACCCAGCACCCCCCACCCCTGCCCCGCAAGGCTTGTTAGGCTGATTCAAAGAAAGAGCATAGAGGAAACGGTCCAGGGGCCGAGCTCGGCTCTGCCAGTGCTCTGCAAATATCACTCCCCCTAGTCCCCTGGCCACACGCAGAGCAGGGCAAAGCAACCCCACCCCGGAAGCTGGCAAGGACCCCCACAGCGCAGCTGCAGCTGGTCTGTCAACCTGAGAGTGAATCTGCCCCCAGGGAGGCTCCTAATTTAATCAGCTTCACAAATCAGCTCGATGGGCTTAATTGATCTTTTTCACTCCTAATACTGTTGCTGTCACTTTCTGAGCTGTGCCTCCTCCAGCCACCCCGTGCATGGTGCTCAGCCAGCTGGAGAGGGAGAGGAAACACTGCGTGCGCAGCCAGGAAGCTGGTGGGAAGGAGCTGGTGCCCCGAAAGGAGCAGAGGGGGGCGGGGCGGGACTGACCAGGAGCCAGACCTCACGGACCACACGGTCCACGGTGGCCAACTGTGGGCGTGCAAAGCCCGCTCTCCTGGTGAGAGATCAGCCAGGGCCTCAGGCAAGTCGCTCTAAGCCTTTCTGTGCCTGTCTCCTAACCTGTAAAGACCACAACAGGCACTCTGCCCCGCATGATGTATTCACCCTACAAGGGCTTGCAGAATGCCCACTGTAATTCAGGCACGGTGCGAGGCATAGGGGATGATGGCAGGCAAAAACCACCTTGTTTCGCCCTCATAGGGCACCCTGGATAGGCTGTCCTCCCCCGGGTGACGCCCCCCACCCCAGCCATGGATCACAGCGACCAGTGGGGGAGACTGACGTTGACCGAATACACACATACCCAAGGCCAAATGGAAACCATGATAAGTACTGGAAGAAGAGGTCCATGGTCCCGTGGGGGCAGGAAATGGGGGGGCTCCCTGACAAAGCACTGCTTGAGCTGAGATGTGAAGGAGGAGGTGAAGTTAGCTAAGTGAAGAGGTAAAAAGAATATTCCAGAAAAAAGGCCTTTGTCTTTGGCTAAAAGAGTGAGGGGATGTGGGTGAGATGATGCTAGACCAAAGGCTCCTAACAGTGGCTTCTCAAGTTTTGGACAAAGCTGTAAGAAATACATTTTGCAGGGCGCCTGGGTGGCTCAGTCGGGTGTGTCCGACTCCGGCTCAGGTCACGAACTCACAGTCCATGGGTTTGAGCCCCATATCGGGCTCTGTGCCGACAGCTCAGAGCCTGGAGCCTGCTTCACGTTCTATGTCTCCCTCTCTCTCTGTTCCTCCCCTGCTCGCGTTGTGTCTCTCAAAAATAAATAAACATTAAAAAAAAAAGAAAAGAAATATATTTTGCATGGGGACTGGGAACATAGAACACACATGTGCTCACACATACACTTGCCTGCATACACTAATTTTAAAAGCTTGGTTAAAAAAAAAAAAGTTACTCCTGCCACATTAAATGTGATCCACTCAGAGAGTTTCCCTTCCATTTCTATTCTAAGCCTGTTCTATTTCTTTAAGAAAATGCAGTTTAACAGCCACTATGTGGATTTCCCAGCCCCCTCAGGGGTCATGGGTAAGAGACGCTATGCTTTGCAGGGCCCCATGGACTGCATCCACGAGCTGTATCTTTACCCCTCTAGCGAGGCGAAGCCCTAGTTCCCTTCTGCAGGGCAATCTAATGAGACTTGCATTTTGAAAAGGTCACCCTGGCTGTTGTCTGGGAGCCAGTACAGGAGTCAGGAGCAGAGGCAGGGAGGCCAGACGCGAGGCTGCGGCCGCAGCCAGGCAAGAGATAGCACGGCGGCTCGGAGTTGACAGTTTTGCAAAGCAAACGAGGTAATAGGTATGAGACAGTTTGTGCCACTTAAAAAAAAAATACGTTTTATGAAAAGTTGCACAGTGAGGCTACGAGATCTCCAAATATAGATTCAGGCAACCCGCGTACAAACAACAGCTGCGTCACTTCCCAGTCGTTCCTTCTCGGGAGAATCGCTTTGCCCCAGCGGGTCTCAGTATCCTAACTGTAAAATCGGTCAGAAGAGTCTTTTCCTCCTAGAGCCATTGCCAGGTTTGGGAATGACGGCGCATAGCCTCGGCCGAGAACTCAATAAATCATAGTTATTCGTATGAAGAGAAATGTTAGGATTTATTCAACCATCCATACGCCTTCAGCACCTGGCTGGTGCCAAGCACCAGGGGACGCGATGGAGAATCAAGTCACAAGGCCCCTGCCCTGTGGCAACCCCTCGCCCAAGAGGAATTTCGAGAGCTGCAACTAATCCAGCTGAGCTTGAATCTGTGACCGAGCTGCAGGGCTCACCTGACCAAGCTCTCCCATAGACAAGTGATGAAATGGAGGCTCAGGCCAGCTAAGGCTCATTTTTAAACAGGCTGCATCTTCAGAGGAACATTTACCTGAGCTCAGCTCTCATTTCTGGAGGGAGCTGCACCAGTCCTGGCCTATCTGCTATGCCTGTGGGGTATCTCTTGCACACACAGCATTTCCCTCTCCCCTTCCCCTCCCTCTCAGAACCTTCCGTGGTGCAGATTTATGAAGAAGCCAGAGCAACAGCAGTGTGTGCAGTCAGGAGCTGGCACGATCAGGTAGGCTGTCTGCTCCCTCCCTGCAAGCCAGGCGGGAGCAGGCAGCTAGGGACGGTGGCTGGGGGCCTCCCTGCTGGTGAGCACTGCCACCTCCCTTCACCCCGCGGAGGCTCTGTGAAATGGCCATGGGCGGGTGGGGTCAGGTGTACTGCCCACCTTTTGGCTGGCTTCTGGCCACCTGGCATGCATGCAGGGAGAAGTGGCATCCTCACACCAGCACCTTCCCAGCTGTCACGACTCACCGGCCTTGATTTTGTAGCCACACGGCCGCTGACCGTCGGCCGGCTCTTCGAGAGCCTGCCAGGTCATCGAACAAAATACTTTCTCTGCTCCTCGGCCCGCTAACTGGGAGTAGGGGAAGGACACTCAGGTTTGCCTGGCTGTCTGTCTGCCTCCCTGTCCTGCCGTCTCTGCCTCTCCACGTCTATGAGTGAAGTCCCTCCTGTGGTCTCCAGATCCAGGCTCTCTGGCCTATTTCTCATCTGTGTCTCTCAGTCTGGGCGGATTTCTTGGGCTCTGTCTTGGGGTGTTTCTCTCTGCATCTCCGGATGTCTGTGGATGTTTGAGAATGTTCCTCTTAGTTGTCTCCGGTGGCGCTCTCTGCATCTTGGATTGCCCCTCTCTTTCCTCTTTGCGTTTGCTTGTCTCTGTGTGTATCTTTCTTCCGCTTTGTGTAACTGACAGTGTCTTTCTGTTACTCACCTGGGGCGAGGCAGTGGGAGATGTCTCTCTCTGGGCCTCAAAGCACCTGCTGTCTGCTGCAGGGCTGTACTTAGAGTGAGCCGATCAGACTGCAAAAGTCACCGCCCTGTCTTCCCAGCCTGCCCACCAGCCTCCACCAATGCATACACAGACACACCTGCCTCCCTTAGCTTTATGCCAGCAAAATATCCAGGAGACCTTCACTCTTCTGGTAAGTCATCCCGTCCACACTCGTCACAGTTGAAATGCTAATTCTGCTGCCCTCAATCAGCCCTCAAATGCTGCTCCCACACTCCTCAGCTGTGTGACTTCCCACAAGTCACTTAACCTCTCTGTGCCATACCCACTCCCACCCCCAAAGGTTCTCTGCATAGCATTATGCTGCCTCCTCAACTGATCCCTCCTGTAGAGGATAAATAGCACTAATTACCTTTGGAAGTCCTCTCTCCAAAAGGAGGAAAGCCTGGATTTGCCAGTGTGTAGTCACCCCCTCCTCCCAGAGGAATCTCTGTGTGGGGACAATAACTGCACTCTCTATCAGATGTGGAATCAGCCACTCTACCTGGAGAAGAACCAAGCCGTCTCTTAGCTCCTTACTAGACAAGGGAAAGACACTTGTTTCCTAAGAGGCTGTTGCTCCATGAAAAATAAAACTAAATGCAGCCATAGATAGCACACTGACAGCAGGACAATCTTATTTGATCACCCTGATGCTGGGCCTTTCTGAGGGCAGGAGGAAAATGGGAGCAGCCTTATCTGATGGTTGGTGTCGAGGGAGGGAGGCAAACACCAGCTGGTAATAGGCCTCTGCTTATTTACAAGCATCCCTACTGATGCTCCCAGTGTGTGGGGGAGGCTGTGGGGGGTGATGCACATAGTCTGGGTGGGCCTGATTTCTGGGCAAGGGGGCCCGGACCATGCAGTCAGCAGGACTGCAGCAGGTGCCTACAGAACCCATGCTGCGGACCAGGAGCTGCAAAGGGACCAAAGACAGAAAAGCTCCCTCCCTCCAGCCATGGTAGGGAAAGGTTTTAGAGCACAGCCTCCCACCAGGCACTGGTCATACGGCGCTGCATTAGCACTCACAACCTCCAGTGAGGCAGGTGCTATTTTCCACTCCCATTTGACAGATGGCCAAGGTGAGGTGCAGCAAGGGTAAGTACTGGCCCAAGGCCACCCAGTCACCCAGCTAGACTTGAACCTAGGTAGTCTGGTTCCAGAGTCATGCTCTTCTCTACCATGCAGTACTATAGATTTAGATAACAAGGTAGAGCAGACAGGGGACCCAGTAAGTTCACTGCATGTGATGCAAGCACTTACCAGGACTTCCCAGGGATAAAGAGAAGACCCCACTGTCCTCATGTTTTGATTCTCCTATGTTTTTTCTTTATGTCAAAATAGAGTTACCAATGCTGCGGGTGGTTTTAAATGTTTATATTTCACAAATTAATGCCTTTAGTCCTCAAAATACAATGCATAACAATTATACTCTTTCCAAGATAGTTACGTTATTTACAGAAATGATGTGATTCCAGGGGCGCCTGGATGGCTCAGTCAGCTAGGCGTTCGACTTTTGGTCTCGACTCAAGTCATGATCTCACACTTCATGAGATCGAGCCCCACGTTGGACTCTATAGTGACAGCGTAGAGCCTGCTTAGGATTCTCTCTTTCCCTCTCTGCCCCTCTCCAGCTCGCTCTCTCTCTCTCTCTCAAAATAAATAAATAAAATTTAAAAAATGATGTGATTTCATAGTGTTCCACACAATGTGGGCTGGTGATGGGGCAGAAGACGTAAGCTGTGGCTGATCATTTCTCTTGGAGTGTTGCTTCGAACCTACAAATCTAACTTCTTTAGGAGATATCATAAATCTGATATGGGAGCAATCAGCCCAGCGTGGCTAGCTTTGAAGATGGAGGGAGGAGGCCATGAGCCAAGGAATGGATTTCTAAACTACAGAACTGCAGGATAATAAATGTGCTGTTTTAAGCCAAAAATAAAGAGTCTAATCTGGACACCGCTCATGAGCCTGAGGTCCTTTTGCCCTGCTCCCGGCCTACAGCTCCCTTGGAGGGTACTAAATATTTACAAGAATAGAAGTATTGTAGTGAGAAAGTGTGATCAATTCCCTCAAGGGTGGAAATTAGGAATCAATCAGGGATGGCTTCACAGAGGTAATGACCATAGAGCAGAGGTTCCACAGGATGAGAAAGAACTCATGAGGCAAACAAAGGGAGCAAGAGCATTTCATGCAGAGGGAAAAGCCTGTGTAAAAGCACAGGCTTCGTGAACAGTCTGTACAGAGACACCGTCCTGTGGTTCAGGGTTACATGGATTCAAGTGCGGAGGAAATTGTGGGTAATGGTAACTATAAAGCCAGAACGGTAGGTGGAAACCAGATCGTGCAGGGCCTTAGAGGTGATGCCTTCTCTGCAGGGAAGAGAAAGAAAGTGAAGATCCTGGAGTTGAGTTTCCTGGAGGAAGTTTCAAACACAACGGAAATGTTCAGCCTGGAGATGGAAAACTTAGGGGAAGGCAAGAGTGTGACAACATCTACGGGACAACTTCCCCATGCTTGTGAAGTCTTTTTCCTCTCCACCCCCGGGTACAGGGTTTGGGACACATATGGATGCTAGAAAGTGACTGGTACAGTTTAGAGGTAAAGGTGAACAACCAAAGGTGTCCAAGAATGGAGTGGACCACTGAGGTGAGAATGAGTTCCCCGTCATGAAAGGTACTTAAGCAGAAGCCAAAAGGCCACCTGGCAGAGATGTTGACAGGAGATTCAAATATCAGGTGAGAGCTGGACTAGTTAATCTCTGAATTTTCTTCCAGCCCTGAAAATCTCAGATACTAGTTTGTCTTGCATTAGAATAGATTCAAGACATTGCCTTCGGGGGGAAAATAGTAATCAAAATGTAAATACCATGGGAATAATAGATTTGGCCTAATTATCAGCGATTACTCAGAGTTTGTCATTATTTCCGTACAATATATCCCAAAGTTCCAGAAAACAAATCAAAGAAAGTACCACGGCCGATGCCATTAATAGAAGCAAAACACTTCAAGACGAGAATTTAATTTACTGGGTGAGTTCTTGAGGCACGTTTTTGTTGATGAATATTTATAAAAGTGGGTTAGGCTGGACCTGGTAATGATTGCGAAAAATTTTAATGCTGTCCCCTCATTAATTTACTTTTAATGAATGACTTGGTAAAGCGTAACCATTTGTACGTAATGATTTCATTAATGGCTATGGCATATGCAACCGTTTTTCACACGTTTGAATGTCACTTGAATAAAATGATACCTTAAATTATACAGTATAATAAAGTATGTTTGTTGAAACATGACAAGCTTCTGGCTCTTTGTACTCGGGCTCCAAGAATTCGTTGCATTTGGAATAGCAACAGTTTAACGCGACTAGAGTGACGGATTTCTTCTTCCACATCGGAGGTTTCTCTCAAAACTAGTCTTCTGGGCTTCCACCCTGAGAACGCTGTACACGAAAAGCTGGAGCCAGAGAACGCAGTGAGCCCCTCCTACCCCGCCGCCCTGACTCTCCCCTCCTCAGCCTCGCTTAAACTGGCCCCTCGAGTAGGGACACAGCCAGATTACCCCGCCTAAAGAGCACCCCTGTGGGCAGGACCAATCCAAGCCTGGGACCAGTCCAGAGGCAGTGTCTGGCCAGGGGAGGGGCCAGCCCAGGGGCGGTGTCTGACCAGGGGTGGGGCCTAGAGGGGGCGGTGCCTGGCCAGAAGTGGGGCCAGCCCAGGGGCGGTGTCTGACCAGGGGTGGGGCCTAGAGGGGGCGGTGCCTGGCCAGAAGTGGGGCCAGCCCAGGGGCCGTGTCTGACCAGGGGTGGGGCCTAGAGGGGGCGGTGCCTGGCCAGAAGTGGGGCCAGCCCAGGGGCGGTGTCTGAC
>CM053561.1:35337819-35390584 GCA_028646485.1 Cryptoprocta ferox | reverse complement strand
GTCCCCTTGACAAACAAAAACAGAAACAGAATCATAAATATAGAGAACTGATGGTTGCCAGAGGTTGAAGGGATAGGCAAAATAGGTGAAAGGAATTAAAAGGTACAAACTTTCTATTATCATTAAGTCACAGGGATGAAAAGTACAGCATAGGGAATAGAGTTAATAATACGATAATAACGTATGGTGACAGATGGTGACTACACTTATTGTAGTGAGCACAGCATAGTATATAGAATTGTCAAATCACTATGTTGTACACCTGAAACTAATACAACATTGTAAGGCAAATATATTTCAATAAAAAATATATATTAACAATGGGCTTCAAGAAAAAAAATCCAGGAAAGGTGCCATTCTTGCTTGTTGGTGCTCCAGAATAAAGATTTTATTAATATTGTTGAAAAAAATGGGTTCCCAAGATTATTCCTTAGTTCAGTCCATGTCTATTTCTGCAGAGTGCTTATCTGTTTTGTAAAGATCTAATTTGTTTGCTGTTTATTTAGTGCGGGGATGATGCCACTAGTGTTTACTATGGAATCCCAACTCCTAGAACATTAACAAGTGACCAGAAAATATTTATTGGCAGAGGGGAAGAGAGAGAGAGAGAAAGAGAGAGAGAAAGAGAAAGGGGAGGAAGAAAGGAAGGAGTGGAAAGAAAGGAGGGAGACAGACCGATTGAATTAGATTTGAAGCATAAAGCAAAGCCAGCCAGTGGCAAAAAAAAAAAAAGAAAGAAAAAAAGCAATGTTGAGATCAATGTCATTGGCTCTGTAGAGTAGCCATTTCCCTTCCTGTCACCCACCACCCCTCCATGGCAGGCCCGTGCCCCAGACCCGGGTCTCACCACCCCTGTTCCCCACAGTTATTTATTCCCTCCTGGCATGAAAGTGGTCCTGGAAACGAATAAGGTGTTTGGACAACAATGAGAACAATATTCCTCGGCGGGTGTGCGGCGATATGTGCTTTTCAAAGTGTTTTCCTATCTTTGATCTCCTCAAATTCTTGCAGGTCCAGTCTCTCTCACAGGCTTGTTTCATCATTCCCATTTTTCCAGAGGAAACCAACTCTAGGGAATTAAATGTTGGCTCAAGGTCACAGAGCCAGGAAACAGCTAAGCTAAGAAGACTTCAACTCTAGTCCTGGATTATGTGGCTGAACAGCTTTTAATGTTTCTCAGGTACTTAATATGTTACCTCTCCCAAGGGTGTTTGCATTGTAAAAGAGAACTAAAAAGAGAGGGAAATGTATGATCTAAATGAATGAATCGTGAATAGTAAAATATCCAGTACCAAAGTATGTGTCCAAGAAAGAATGGCACTGGGGCTGGAGGGACAAGGTGGTCCCAGAAGATTCTCATCACACAGACTTCTGTGGCCAAACAGATCTGGATTCATATCTCTTCCATTCCATTCACTAACCCTGTGATCTTGAGCCAGGGCTTTCCATTTTCTGAGTCTTTCCCGATCTGTGAAATGGGGATGATAATCCCACCTCAAAAAACCGATGTCAGACTAGGATGCATAGAAATTTGCACAAAAGGCTATCAGCATAGATTAGCAGCATTACATGGAGCGCTGAAGGAACGGCCCCTCCATAGTTGGCAGGAACTAGGTGCTGAGTGGAGCCTGTCCTCACCCCTAGACACCCTCCCGTCCTTGCTCCGCAGGGGAAAGGGTGGGGAAAACAGGACTGTGAGCCCAGACCCGATGTTCCAGAGCCACCTCTGCCCACAGCACTAGGCTAGACTCACCTACTACCCTCGAACTAATTACTCGGGCTTTAGGATCAAGCTGGGATAGCAAGGACCGGGGTACCTCAGGCTACACTGCAGCCCTCAGCTCTTCCGAGTCTTTCCCCACCTCCTCCGAAAAGATTTATGGAAAGATTAAGGGGCCTTTTTTTCAATATCTATTAATATTCATGGCAGTCTTCACAGCCATCTGCTTTTAACGATTTTGTTTGCAAAGACCTGAGATTAAAATATGGCCTGCTAGTGCTCTGAAGCATCTGAACTGAAGGCGATAAAACAAAGGCCTTTTCAGGAGCTCCGAGCTGGCCTGTCACTCTACCTGCAGCGGGGGAGACTAATGACTAGTGGGAAGGAGGGGCGGAGGAGGGGATGCCCAGACCCGGCTGAGATGAGATCCGGGGCTGGTGCTCCCCCTCGGCTGGCAGGGTTAACTGGAGGGGAATGAACAGAATGAATGGCCCCAGCCCCCTCCCCACCACCTTGCACAGGGGCCCTGGGACAAGGGGGCTTAACTAGGGCAGGAAGAAGATGCTGACTGCAGCACAGGGGAGACCCAGCACTTTGAGGGCCCCCAAACCCTGGGATCGCACACTGGAGAATGTCCAGGGGACTGGGGAGGGCAGGGGGAGGTCTCCCTGTGACGCTGTGACCCAGACCCAGCACCGCGGCACTGCTTCTATGCCTCCGTGCTGTACGCACTCTAAAGCCTGGTGTCTCTGTCCAGATTTCCATGGGCACTTCGGTACAGTTCTGCCTTGCATGGAACCCTCATTTGCCCACGGTTATCCTGGGGTGCCCTTGGCCACGCTGGTGTCCTTCTCTTGGCCTCATCTCGGAAGGCAGTTTTCAGTGAGGTCCCAGAAGGTGATCTGGGGACAAGGCAGGGACAAGCAGTGGGGGCCGAGCCAGCATGTGTAGCAGTGAGGGCAGTGCCCTGCACAACTCCAGGAGCACCTGTCCTAGCCTCCCACCAGAGCTCACCTGACTGAGGCACTTGCTGCTTAGGATTGTTTGCAAACCCACACAATCCAGTCACTTCTCTCTCCTTGCATTCGAGGTTCCACACTCCGCAGCCATTCCCTGGGGGAACAGGCGGGCAGAAAGTGGTGGTGGTTTCCTCGTACCGGCCCCAGCCTCCTCCTGCTGCCAATAGGGCTGCCACCTTGTCTAAGTCAAATTTGCCATCCCAGACTCCCACCCTCAGGGTGTGGAAAGTCATTGTTTTTGTCTACCCCAGCCTCTGCGGGCCAAGCCCAGGAAACACCACCTTGATGTTATGCAGAGGAAAGGAGACTTTTACAACAGGATCCCCCCAGGGACTGCATCAGGTCGAAGGGAAAGATTCTGCTTGAAATCTCCTAGGTTTGGGAAACCTTCCTTTCGATTCCACTCCCATCGAGCAGAAACTGCTTACGATCCTAGAGCCTTTCCTAAACGCAGTAGACTCCACGTGCTGTGGCTACCCACCCATGACATAAATACTGTCATCTGCCAGGCTTTCAAGCCCTGAGTGAGAGAGAGAGGTGGCTGGCCACACCGTATCCCCTTCTCCGAGGACCACTGGGCACCCACTGTCCTGTGAAGCGGTGGGTCACGCTTCGCCCACTGTGGACGCCACCCTACCTGTCCCAGGCTTTCCTGATGGTACTAGTCACCAGACTGTAACTCTTCGATGGCCTCAGTTTCTACAGGAAAACCCTACCCCCTCAGAAGGAAACGTGGGGGCTGTCGCCGTCGGGTCCTGGCTACCTTTCTAGAATCTTGTCCTACTGAATCCTCCTCTTGATATCCCACACTGTCCTCCAGCCATACCCAGTGCCCAGCATCCATGGGACATGCGTGCCCTCCTGTGCCTCTGAGCCTTGGCACATGCTGTTCTCAGTCCTGGGATATGTTCTCGTTTTCTTCCAAACTCCCAGGACTCAAACTCAAATATCACCTCCTCCAGGAAGCCATCCCCTAAACACCAGGCCACTCCCCCACAGGCCAAATCAGCCACTCCACTTCCCTAAACAACAGCTAGCGTTTGGGTGAATGCTTCACCTGCATTACCTCATTTTGGCCGCATACATCCCTTTACAGGATGTCCTATTATTATCCCCATTTTACAGATACGGACACTGCAGCACAGAGAGGAAAGATGACTTGCCTGAGGTCACATGGCTGTGATATGCCGGTACCAGGACCCGAACCCAGGCATTCTGGCCCCAGAGCCTGAGCATTTCCCCACTCCACGCTGTTCCCATGCACCTGCAACGCATGGGACATCAACATGCCATGACAGAGAAAACAGGGCTGCTGGCCCACTTGTGTGTCTTCCCTGCTACCCTCAGCAGACCTTCTCGCACGCCTGCATCCCAGCACCCAGCACAGAGCCTGGCACAATGTGGCAGGCACGCAAAAGGGGGTGCATGGGTGGGGGTCCATGAAGGAGTGTGAACGTGAGGCTCCGAATGGAGTATGTGAGGGAGGTGTGTCACAGGGATTGCGAGTGTGAACATATGTGATGCTGTGGTATGATGTGTGAAGGGGTGTGTGTGTGTGTGTGTGTGTGTGTGTGGTAGACACGTGGGGGGTCTTGTGAATGAGTCTGTGCAGTGGCGTGCACGGCATGGAAAGGCCTTTGTGTGTGCAGCGTGTGCGAGTGTGTGAGAGGGCTGGGGGCAGGGCTGTAAGAGTGTGCGTGACAGTGTGCATGGTGTGCGTGTGCACAGGCGTCCTCAGGCGCGCTCTGGGGCCTGCGCTGGTGGGCAGCGCCTGATCTCGGCAGCGTGGGTAGTTAAAGCCCTTAAACTATGCCGCTTCATCATTGATATTTTTACAGAGTTGTCACAGAGAAATATCATTTTTCTTCCTCTTTTATTTCATTTTCTTTGGGATATAGTAATTAACAAAAGCCGTTAGATGCCAGCAAAACTGTTTCTTTTGAAGTTTCTACATGGCTGTCACCCGGGAGATAAAGGCAGATTATTCAATCTTGACATTATAATTGTGGATGCCAGATAAAAGCCTGGGTGAGGCACTTCACAGCCCCACTTGGGGTGGGGGGGCGGGGAGGATGAGATCACCAGGAGGGAGTCCTGTCGAAGCTGCCAGGGCAGGGGGGCCGCCAGGAGGGGGCGCCACCGTCAGGGCAGGGGCAGCTCGCCACATGACCGAGTTGGACTGTCCGCGAATCACACAATGTCAGGTGAAAAGGAAGCATATTTCATGCTGAGGTGGAAGAACGCAGAACTCAGGAGCTAAGCTCCGAGGCTGGTGGCTCTCCCTGCCAGGGCTCCTCCCCCGCAGCCCACCCCACCGTGACTGGCAGGAAGCTCTGTGCCTGCTGGACTGGATGCCCAGCTCCTCAGAGGTGGGGCTGGGTCTTCTCTGTGGTGGCATCTCCAGCGCCCGGCACTGAGCATGGCACATGGCAGGTGTGGGATGTGCACCTCCGGAGGGAATGGGCCCTGGGTTCTGGTCCTGACTCCCACTCCCTCACTGTGGCCTGGGTTTGGGAGGCAGGAGAGGCGAGGGTGCAGGGGAAATCATCTGCCTGCTCAGAGCCCACCCTGCCTACTCTCAGGCCACCAGGGAGCAGTGCCACCTTGTTGCCAGGAGGGGGTGCCAACCAGAGACTGGGTCAGGCAGGGCCAGAAGAGGCCAGCGTTTTAGTGGAGGCAGAAGAGCCAGAATCTAGATGCCCTGGAGAATACATTCACTCCGAAGAATGAAAGCTTCTAAAATGCAAGGGCGGATATTCTCTGATTTCCCAGGTCAATTCTGAACCCAATTATGACCTTGAAATTCAGCTTACCCAAACTAGTCACGCACTGATGTTCCCCACACTCCACCCAACCTACAGACAAGCCTTCATTGTATTAAATAATAATAATAATAATAATAATGAATATTATTAACTGGATCAGAGTCCAACCAAGAACCTATAAATAACTCCAGGTATTTAAAGTGGAGGCAGTTTAATATAAGCACAGGTCATGACAGATCAGCAAGGCAGCCCAGAGGTTAGCAACAGCAACAAGCCCCCCAGGGAAAGAAGATGTCTCCAGAGCCCAGAGGCCACAATGACTCGGCCAGCCTGGAACCTTGGCTAGTCACAGAGACGTGGGCCCTGCCAGTGTTAGCGCCCAAGGCAGGGAGATAAGGGAGACACCAGGCTTATCCCTGCCTCCCAACCTCTCACCCTCCCACCAACAGCCGGAACATCTTGCCAACTCAACACAACCAAGCCAGGACACTTCAGGGGACAGCCCCACGAATACAGAGCAAGTTAGGGGAAGGGTGAGAAGAGCTCTGAGAGCAAATTACCCAAGGGCTGACGCCCTTGTCAACATTTGAGCTGGGTTTCCAGCTTGCCCTGAACGGGACGACCTGGGGCCTGCTCTCCCAAGTGACAGCAGACATCCAGAGGCGATGGAGGCTGTCCCCTTCAGAAGGGGCATGCTCTTCTCCAGTTTTCACCATTGCCTGCCTTATTCGTTAATGGTAGATGGACATATTTCAATTTGCAACTTCCCGTCTAAATCAGTGTACCCATTTTGTAAAGAAGCTGGGGCGCCACCAAGGAGAAGTGCCTCACCCAGGGTTACACGACAGATCAAGAACAGACGCAAGACCAGAGTTTAGGTGCATCGGCATCTAAACCGGCATCGGCCAAACAGCGGTGCAGGGGGCCCGTGTCCGCTGGCCAGCGAGCCTTGTCGGGAGGACGGCAGGAGAAGGGCCAGCAGCCATGACAAGGACAGAACCTGGGCAGCAGAGGCTGTTCTGAGCCTGGCACCGCCCCTTAATTGCTACATGACCATAGCAAATTCCCCCTCGGCGCTCTATGACACCAAGAGGTAGGACCAGATGCCTTTCTGGAGCCTTCCCCACTCCACCAGGCTGGGGCTCTGTTTCCTGGGCAGAGGTAGGAGGAAACCATCCTCCGACAGAAGCCAGCTGAGTGCACGAGGGTCCTTAAAAAGGAAGGTCGAGGGGAGACACTGAGAAACATAAATCTGCCGGCACGGCTCTCTCAGAAAGGGTTTTAATTAATTGTTTTTATACGACATAAGAGCAACTCATTACCGAACAGCTTTGATTTGTGACACCTGCATTATAGATGATTTTTAAATTAACATTTCCCCCAATAAAAGGTGTCAGTAGAGAGCGGAAGGCGCCCAGAGAAGTATAAAAGGATAATAATATGAAAATACAAATAAACACCAGCCCAGCCTAACAAAGGGGGCTGCTTAATCAATTTTACAATTAATTAAGGCTGCCTGGGGTAGCTGGGGCCCTGGAGGCCACTGGAGGTACTGGGCTGAGGCTCAGGCATCAAATACAAAGAGGTGGGAAAGGGTCTGAGGCTGCAGAAAGAAATACAGTGACGAAGAGAGATGTCCCGCCAGGCTTCCCCTTGAGAGGTGAGAAGCAGGAGGCAGATGTGTGCTAAGGAAGTACTCCTGCTTCCTCTGTGCTGCTGGGCAGGTCATTTATCCGCTCGGGAAGCGTTTGCAGAGCCCCTGCTACGTGTCCCAGGTGGAGGGGTGAGCACCCAGGTGAGAAGGCTGCCTGGAGATGCTGGGAGCCCTGTGCATCTGGTCCAGAAGGAGTGAAGGGCAAAGTAGTGGAGGTAACTAGAAAGGTGGGGGGCGGGACTAGACTAGGTCTCTAGAAAATGTTGACCTGAGGCTAGAGTTTTTTCAGATGCCTTTTGAAGAGCCTCGGGTAAAAGAGCCAGTAAAAGAGCCGCAGGAGATTTCCTCTGTAGGCAGATGCAAGTACCTGGAAGGGCAGAGGAAGGGGAAGGAAGTCAGCCACACAGAACCTGCTGCTGGACTGGGTTCAAGGACAAGTGACTAAGGGAAAGAAGCAGATGATGGCAATGTGACTTCAAAGCCCAAGCCACAGCTCTGGCTCTGGAGAGCGTCCTGGGAGAGGGGAAGCAGGAGCTGAGGACACCCCCAGCCAAGGAGAATGCTGGAGGAGCTGTGCGGATGGGGACAAGGTCCTGCCCGCAGGGCTCTCACATTCTGGCCAGGAGAAACCAGAAACGGATGAAGAAGGGACTTTGGTGAGTGCTGGGAGAAGAGGGATGAAGAAAACGGAACCGAGTGCCATGGGGGGCACTGCTGGGGCAGGGCAGCGTGGGGCCGAGTGGTCAGGGAAGGCCTCTCTGAGGAGGCACATGAGGAATAAGACCCCAAGGATGAGGAGTCAGCTGGGCCCAAACTGGGGCAAAGGGGGTACAGAGGTGCCAAGGCTGGGCCAAGGAAGAGGTGCCAAGACTGGCCTCACAGATCGGCAGGTTCTACTTACTCCTCTAAGTTCTGTCTTTGCAAGAGGGGTTATAGATCTGATATGTAAGTCAGGACTGGTTTCGCCTATAGATGGAGGACATGGACCACTGGGAAGGGTTCCCCGTGCCCCTCCCAGGCCTTCCAAGGACCTGACCCCTCCAGGGGCATCAGTCTCCACCTCCGTGCCAGGGTCCTCTCATGCTCACTGATACCCCAGAACTCTCTCCTAAACTCTGGGTCCACTTGGGTGTCTCTAAGGCACCTCATAACACATCCATCTTCTTCCCAATCTCAACCAGAGAAGCCACCATCTATCTGGTTGTTCATAAGAGAGAACTAGGAATCGTCTTGATGCCCCCACTCCCTCTCCCCATCATCTGAGTCCGGTGGCTCTCTTCCTCCTCATAGCTCGACGCCATCTTCTACCCACTGCACTCCATGCCACCTGTCCTAGCTCTGCGCATGTCTTAGCTTGGGTGACTAGGACGGTCCCCTCCCCCCATGCTCCTCCTAGCCACGCAGAGGCCAGAGGAATCCTCCTAAAATGAAAGCCTGTCCAAAAACCTTCAAGGGCTTCCAGTGCCCTCGGGCTAAAGTCCAAACAGTGGCATCATGCTTATCAAAGGCCCCTAGAATCTAGCCCCTGCCTATCCCTATAGCGCCACGTTGCCCTCCCCCCACTCCATGCTTTGCTGTCCAGACACAGGCGTCCCCCTTCAGCTCCCCAGACTGCCACTGCTTCTCTCGCCTGTCTTCTTTCATGCCTGCTTTCCCTCTGCTCAGAACATTCCAGGTGTTCTGCCCCACACCAGTGCACCATTGTCTGGCCACTCTCACCTCCACAGCCCAGGCTGCAGGCATTCATCCAATACTGTTGCAAGTGTTTGCTTAATTGTGTAGATTCCCCCTGGGCTGCAAGTTCCACAAAACTAGGAACCATTCCCACCTCGTTCACCCCTGTATTCCCAGCACCTGGGCGGCACCTGCACCACATTGCTGAACGAACAGGAAAATGAATGAGTTAATGGATGACTCGAATGATGTCATACAACACAAGCCACTTGCTTACCAGAAGTTTAGATGTTCAGTGAGACCAATGAGGACCAATATCTTTGACTTAGTGCCATATCGGGATGCCTGGGTGGTTCAGTCAGTTGAGCGTCTGACTTTGGCTCAGGTCATGATCGCACAGTTTGTGTGTTAAAGCCCCACATCGGGCTCTGTGCTGACAGCTCGGAGCCTGGGGCCTGCTTCGGATTCTGTGTCTCCCTCTCTCTCTCTCTGTCCCTCCCTGGCTTGCATTCTGTCTCATTCTCAAAAAAAAAAAAAAAATTAAAAAAAGAACTGTGTACCTTAGTGCCATATATTTCACTAGCTGGTCCATGTCATCAGGCCACCTCCCATTATGGGCATCAGAATTGTAATGAGAACAGGGACAGACCTCCACTTGGGTGCACTGACTACTTCCATGAAGCCAGCAGGGGTCGTGAGGCCAACAGAATGTCCACATGGTCTGTGGGCCAGCTGGCCCAGGATCCAAGAAGACATGGCTATCCACAGGGGCTCCTGGCTGGGAGGTCTGGGTGCTTCAGGTCCCCTTTGCCTGATAGGAATGTGGAACAGGTGGGTCCTGCCAGGGTGGCCCCACAACAGAGCACCTCCAGCCCATATCTACGCACTGGATCCATTCACACACTCAGAGACAGGGTTAGGGTTTAAGGCCAGAGTTACAGAAATGGCTTTAGGGAGATTCCCACCATCAAACCCCCCAGTAAGACCAGCAAGTAGAGAAAAAAGGCTGGGATGGAGATTAAGGTCAAACACCCTTCTGAACCGGTGAGATGGCTGATGGCTGAGGGCCTCCTGGAGGAGGAGGGATTGGACTGTGCCAGAAAGGATGGGGAGGGTCTGAGAGCAGTAAGCTCCTAATCAAACCACTTCTTCCTGCACCTTCGAAACCTCCCATTGGGAGGAAGCACCTCTGAAGTTCAGCTTTCTCCTAGTAAGTCACAGACTCAACCACTGGTGGCATAATTACTGAATGTCAGGACTTGAATGAGCCATGAGTCCAACGCATCCATTTTATAAATGAGGAAAAAGAGGCGCAGAGAGAGGAGCAAAAATCATCCATTGCATTGGAAGGAATGCATCCTTTGCATTTCAAATGGGCTTCTGGCCGAATATGGGTTACTCTCCTCCATTTAGCAGAGAGGGGGCTGAGGCCCAGAAGGTCACAAGGCCTGTGGAGCTCACATAGGATCTGACAGAACCAGCACTCAAACCCAGACTGCCTGATTCCACATCTAACACCCTTAGGTGAAGCTTCCTGTCTTCGGTTCTGATTTTTCTGAGCCACGGCAAGAATAACTGGCAGTTGATGTCAAAAATATATATAGCTGTGCTGACTGACAGCATAAGCTCTATGATGTACAAACCCGGGATGATTCTATTTTTCTTGATAACCGCTATGAGCTTGGCTCTGCAGGCCCCCACCCCACCGGCTGGGAGTTGACGCCGAGGAGGGAGGGATAGAACAAAACAAACTTGCCAAAGAGTAGTATCTCCATCCTTTTTGACAATTTTCCTGGAAACATGTAAGATTGGTAGCTCTCACTTCGTAATTATTAAAAAGGTCTCATTGTCCTGGGGCGCCTGGGTGGCTCAGTCGGTTAAGGGTCCGACTTCGGCTCAGGTCATGATCTCACAGTGCATCAGTTTGAGCCCCACGTAGGGCAGTGTGCTGAGAGCTCAGAGCCTGGAGCCTGCTTCTGATTCTGTGTCTCCCTCTCTCTCTGCCCCTTTCCTGCTTGTACTCTGTCTCTCTGTCTCTCAAAAATAAATAAACATTAAAAAAACAGTGTCATTGTCCAGTTCAGAGCCACTTCCTGCCTAGCTTCCAGGAGCTCCAGCAGCAGGGATGGGTGCTGACTTCAGGATGCTGTCCCTTGTCTAACTGTGGCCACTGGTGTCCTCACCCTAGCTGGCCTCTAGCACTGGAGGAAGCCCCCTGCCAGCTCCTTGTGTGACAATAGGGCCGTCTCTACAACCTCTGACACTGGAGACCCCCCAGGGCATGGCTGCTTCCTCTTGCTCCCAGCATGGCCAGAGAGAGGAGCAGGGCTGTGTCCACCCAGCAAACTCTGCTTTTCTCTTTAGACACAGAAGGGGGTAGAGGGCACTCTAAATACCCCTCTCTTAGCAAACCCTGGAGTAGATGTTGTGGTGGCAACCACTCACCCTCCACCAAAATTCAATCTCCCATGACAAAATGTGGCCAGGTCCAAGGTCACCATCCAGACCAGGGGTCTGAATGATCACCCCTGCCCACAAGCTAGTTGGGACCCTTGCCTATTTTTAAATGGCCTGCGAGCTACAAATCGTTTTTACATTTCTAAATAATTGAAAAAAATCAAAAGAGAAATACTCATGACACATGAAAATTATCTGAAATTCAAAGTTCAATGTCCACAGATAAAGTTTTACTGAGACAGTCACACCCATTCATTTGCATATTGCCTGTGGCTGCTTTCGAGATACAAGGGGAGTGTTGGGTGCTTGCAACAGAGCATATGGCTCACAAAACTAAGAATATTTCCTCTGGCCCTTTATGGGAAACACTTGCTGACCCCAGATGAAAACCACCTGTCCCAGACTTCCTTGCAGCTAGGTGAGACCGCGTGCTAAGTTCACGCCAGCGAAAGTGGAAGGAAGGTGACGTAAGATAGCAGGTGTCGCCCTCCGAGCTGTCTTCTGGCTCTCACGGAAGCCGGGCATGGCAGCTCCCAGCTCTAACGACTGAGACCACAACAAGGCTCACAGGGGTGGTGGGGGCTGTGGCTCAGAGGACCCTGGTCCCTGAATGGCTGTGAGACTCAACTGCCCTGCCAACCTGGGCCTTTCACCTGGAACTGTGGGGTGAGGAAGAAAGATACTTGAGTCATCTTTATGCCACGGCATCATCACAACACAGCAGCCTGCCCTTATCCTATTAGAGATGTTTATCTCCAACTGGGCACCATCTCCAGAGACCTCTCCCTATAGATCCCAGTCATGTTATTTCAGGATATTGTTCCTGAGCAGGAGGCCTTCTTAACACATGAGGCTGAGCCTCACCTGACATCAGCAGTGCCCTACAGACCTGATAAAAAGAACCGTTCGTGCTAGAGTTCTTCTGTTTGCGAGGAAGAGAGGGGCACTGGCTCAAGGAGAGTCCGTATGAGAAGAGTTCGGTACAAAGCAGGCCCTCATCGGAATCCTGAAACAAAAGGGCAGCAGCAGCCAGGCCTCATGGGAACCAGGAGACCTCGAGGCTAGAGGGGACTGAGGCATCCCTCCATAACTGGGGGCCTTTCTCATGGGATCCATGCACCTTTCTGTCCTTGATTGGGCAGCCCCCAGCGGTCATTCATGGCTGAGGATCGTGATGGGTCTCCAGCCCTCAGTCTAGTTCATCAGCTCTTTCTACGAGCAGGCTCAGCCTCTTCCAGGTAGGAGTCAGACTGGCCCAGCTCATGCTTTTGAGCCAGGCTGCCCAAAGCATACAGTACAGGGCGGCCTCTGGTTCAAGTGCCCGCCCCAGATTAATGAACTGAGGTCTGGAGAATGCAAACACAGCTGCTTCCCCATGTGGCATGCACCAGCGGGGCAGGGGTTTCCCTTAGCCAGGAAACCGACTCTCTAAGGGGCTGAGGAGTCCTGAGACTAGAATATTGGCTCAGCAACACCTCCTTCTTGTGTGACTATTGGCAACTTTAGTCCATTCATTTCCACTTCTATGAAATAGAAATCAGTCAAAACACCTACCTCATAGGGTTGTCAAGAGGATAACATGAATTAATCCATGTAAAGCACTTAGAATAGTAACTTCTGACATGTAGTGAGCTTACAGGGAAGGTTAGTGATTAGAATTATTATTATCATTATCTCTAAAACAAGAAGGAAATAATAAGTCAAGGCTCTCTATCCCTTTGCTATAAAACATCTCAACGTGTGCTCAGTGAGTGATTCAAGTCAGCTTGAGAGAAGCACACTGACTGGGCCACAGATACACCTCCCTAAGGAGCACAGGCTACAATGGCTACCACATATTGAGGACTTATTCTATGCCCTCTACATACATAATCCAACACACTTAATCCAGCAAGCACAAAGTTCCAAAAGGGGTCAAGAAGTCATCCAAATTCACACACTTTAACATCTCTTGCCTCCCTGTCCCCCTGTGACCTTGAGAATGAGGCCCTGCCCCTCTCCCAGCCACAGTAGACATACGTGGTAGACCAGATGACTCGAAACCCCGCCTGCCTCTGGTCTCACTATAGTAATTTTCTCATTTCTCTTGTGTTCTTAGGGGGCAAGCCATGAACACAAGCCACCCTGTGACTTACATCCAACCCTAGGACCATGAGGTTTCACTTCCCAATGTATTGTACTCCTAAAAGTCGTGGAAAAAATAAATAAATAAAACTATTATTCTCAAAACCCCATAGGTCTCTTAATGACTACTCCACTAATTAGTACCGGCTGTTAATGAAGTGTGCAGGTACAAGCCTAGCCTCGTCAATTAATCCATACATGCTCCTGGGCTGCGGTAATATTTAAAGGGAAAATCAATACCTGGCAGCTGGACCTGGGGAGGTCAGTCTGGGTGGGCAAGGAAGGTGTAGCATTTCAAGGAATTTGTAACTAAAATAGCTTATGCCTGAAGCACAGTGCAGGGGGAGCAGAAACCAGGGTAGGCCTTAAGGGGCACAAGGACCCAGCATGCCCGCAGTGTCGGGGCAGGAGGGGAGGGGTAGGGAGGGCGAACAGGCACCTGCTCCTTCCCTGGGCCGGCGGAGAGCTCCATGCAAGGCCAGCAGGGGTGCTCCCTCTCCAATTCTCCTATCACAAAATCCTGTTATTACTGTGGGGTGTGGAGGCTGAGGGGCTTCCTATGACGTCCTCTTGGAAGATGAGGAGGTCAAGTCTCCTGGTGAGACACTGTCCAAGCTTGCAAAACAAGTAAGGATAACAATCGCTTTCCTGGCCTGTGCTGTGCCAAACACCTACATGCATCCTATCATTTAATCCTTACACCAGCCTGATGAGATAAGAACTACTATTCCCCCATTCTGGAGTTGGAAATACTGCAGCTTTGAGAAGTTAAAACACCTGCTTAACAAGCTGGCCACTGACGAGGCTGGTATTCAACTCCACGCAGTCTGACTTCAGCGTTCATACTCTTAGCACACGTGGGCTCCTAAGCAGCGATAAGCCTTTGGTCCCGTAGAAGATCCAAACTCCATTGTGTGATTTACAGCATCTCGAATTCTAGCCTCTGTATCAGCTTCCTACCACTGTTATAATAAAGTACCACACACTTACTGGCTTAACACAACATAAATCTACTCTCTTGCAGTTCCAGAGGTCAAAAGTCTGCCCTGGTTTTCAGTGGGCTAAAATCAAGGTGTTGGTGGGCTGTGTTCCTTCTGGGGACTCTAGGGAAGAATTTGTTCCCTTGCCTTCCTCAGCTTCTGGAGGTGGCCTGCACTCCTGTCCGGGGCCCCTCCTTTGTCCTGAGGCCAGCAATCCAACCGCTATTTCTATCACCGCACTTCCCTCCCTGACTCTCTCCTGCCTCCTTTTCACAGAGACCCTGTGCTTACAGGGGGACCGCTCAGATAATCCAAGATAATTTCCTGGATAATCAAGGATAATCCGCTGCCTTGTGCCACATGAGCGAACATAGAACAGGTTCCAGAGAGTCAGATGTGGGCGTCGTTGGGGGGATATTAGTCTGACTATCCTACCCTCCTGCATTCTAGATGTCCCACCCTCATTGAGCACCTGTATTGGTCAGCATCCAGTCAGAAAAACAAGATCGCTCTCGGTATTTCAAACAAAGGGAATTTAATACATACAGAGCATTAGTTACACCAGTGATGTAAGAGTGAGAAGCCAAACAGGGGCTGTGGAAGCAACCTAGAAATTAGCAATGAGAGCAAGTAGCCTTCTCTAACTTTCCCCACACCATTCACAGATACACACAACCAAGGTCAATGTCCCCCACCTTGGAGCTCCAGTGACCGAAGTGCCAAAGATATGGCTGAGGTCCCTGAGCCTCAGTAGGGCCCATGGCATGTCCCCAGCACTGAGCCCAGAGCATCACACAAAACAGGCACTCAGAGAAAGGTCATCTGGGCCAGGGTTCCTTCCTCGACACCAGAGGTGAGGTGCCAGCCCAGCCATAGCCCAGGGCTCCCAGAAGAGGTCATGGTGCAGGTGAGGCATGTGGATAAAATGCAGCTGCTCAACAGCTATCAGCCACCAAAACCAGGGCACGTGTTAGGTGCACTTTGCTGCCATTCGCAGGCTTAAGCAACACAGGTTTTACAGATTCGGTGAAAACACTGAGGGGCAGATAGTCCACCCCCATCAGGGAAGAGATCAGGTATGTGCTCTGGAAGGTCTGTCAAGAATCTGTGGTCCATGGGCTACCCTGCTGCTGGTGGGAAGTACGGAACTTGCTTCCGGCTAAGCTACGAAGTCTAGCTTCTTACCATGTGAGAGGCATGGGGAGACGCCATGATTATAACCTTGGGTTAGTAACCTCTCCCTCGATTGGATGTTATTCCATAGCCCTTCTTCCCCAGCTGCTCATCCTGAGATGTCTGAGAAAGGGGAAGGGAGGACATCAGGAAAACATACCAGGGAGGAAGGGAAGGAGAAGGGAAAGGGGAGGGGGAAGACTCCCAGGAAGCAGCCTTTCCTGGGTGAGCCCGGCTCAAGACAGAGTGGGACATGTAATGTACAATATTACGTTTACCTCACAAGCACCCAGGGCTGCAAAACATCCCTCTCCCCCACCCCCAGATGTGGTCTAGCTCCGGGGGTCCCTGTCCTGGTGAGTGACACCACTTGCCTCCTCCCCCCCCCAGCCAGCAGGCTGCACACCCTGGGGTGGTTTGAAGGAAGGTGGGGGGTCCTAGACTTGCTTCTTCCCCTAGACTACCTCCTTGCCCACCCATCCTCCATCAGTCACCAGGCCCTGGCCAGTCTACCTGTCCCCTGTCCTTGTCCTTGTCCTCAGTGCCACAGTCTGGATCAGGCCCCCGCCATTCCCTCTCCTGGGTTGCTTCAACAGCCTCCTAACCTCTGCCTCTGGCCTCACACCCTACTCTATTCCTTACATTGCTTCCAGGACTGATTTTCTGAAATAGATCTGGTCGAGTCACTCCCTTAACCTAAAGCCATCAGGAACTTCCCTCCATGGCCAGGGGATTCAAGGTCTTCGCAGGCTGGCCCTCACCTCCCTCACCAGCCTCTTCCCCTTGCCACCTCCTTCCCTTCTCCCTCTTGGCACTTTCCAGGAACCTAGTTCTCACACACACACACACACACACACACACACACACACACACCCATTTACACTTGCTCTCTGCTCCTGGAATTCTCCCCTCCCCTCCCCTGTGAATAAGCTCATAGACTCAGAAATCTTTACAATCCTGTTCTAAATCTTGACTCTTTGGAATTATAATCGGAGTCACCTTGCATCTGAAGACTCCCCTGTGTCATCCCCACCCTACCCTCACCCCCTCCAGCTGCCCCTGTCCTGCTTCTCCTTCTGGTCTATACCTGGTCCTGGCCATATCAGCTGTACTGACAGGTGTGCGTCCCTAACCAGAGCCCACCTCCAGGGCTGCCATGGGGCTAACATGGCATTCAGGGGGAAAGGTGTGCGAGGCCATCCACTGAGAGAGCCCATAGACGTGGTAGGGGTAGGAATCAGGCTAATGCCAATTCATAACCATTGATGTTCTGCTATGTTTTCTATCAGGACCCTCCCTCCTTTGAATATCCCTGGTCCCATGGGGACCTGAGTAATGGGGAAGACAGAAACCAGCCTGGCTGCCTGCTGAAGATTAGAAAATGTTATTGACGTCATGATACCTCCGAACACAAGGTCCCTTCTCAAGGCTGTTTTGAAGGACTTCATTCAAATCAAGACTGTCAGTAAGTCAAAAACCCATTCTGCCTTTGTGGTGTTCTATCATCGCCATCCAGTTCAGCCCTGCCATCGCCACACCAATCAGTACCCCGCGACAAGCCGTGACTACCTAGATAGATGAGTGGCACCAGCCTGCTCATATAGCCCTTCGCATCCCTCGGGGTCGTTTTATCATCTCCTTGGGAGCTGTGAGCAGCATCCTATAATACTTAGTGCTCACCTGTGAGCATTGCAAGGGCTTGGAGGAATTACTCAGCATCTTGCCGCATGAAACTGCACCATGACAAGTGAGCAAAGAACCACCAACCCAACCACCATTCACTCATTAATTCTTCAAATGCGCACTGAAAACCTAGTGGTTACAGCGGTCTTCTGAGGGCTGAGGGCCAGGAGCAAACCAAACAGCCCAGGTCCCTGCCCTCGCACAGCTAAGATTCTAGCATGGGGAACTGAAAACCAAATAGTCAACGTGTGGCGTGCGAGACAGTCAGAAGTGCTATGTGGAGAACTGCAGGGCAAAGAGGAGGCAGCGGGAAGGCTGGGGTTGGGTGGCTCATTATTTTGCAAGAAGAAAGACAGGACAAATTATTCCAAGACCAAGCAAATGGCAGTGTTCTACCTACTTGCAAGCTAAGGAAAAGGAAAATAATAGAGAACAGAAACCTGGATTAACAGTGTCTAGTACTGGACAATAAAGGGGGAAAGAAAACTTCCCAAGACTGCTGATCTGTACGTGGGGAGCCTAGGATAGCTCCCCCAGACACCAACCCTCCAGACACACTGGTCTGAGCACCCCTCCCCCAGGGCCTGCACAGAAGCACCATCTTGCATGGAGTGCTCGCCTTCTCACACCCCACCACACAGGCTTCTTTCTTCTCCTCGTCCCTCCCACACTCTGTGCATCCGTGCATTAGCTCGAACTCCTTCCTGCCCCTGCAGTGCCCTTCCTCCCTTCTCCTCCAAATGATTGCCCACTCCAGACCCAACTCATCCCATGGAACTGCTTCTTGCCACATCTCTCAGTCCTCTGCATCCCCAGACTATGGGGCACGGTCCCTACTCTGTACCAGAGGGATTTCTGGTCATGCTTCTGGCTGCCCACAACACAGACCTGCAGCACTTAAGGACAGTGGCAGTTTCTGAATGGCCTCAGCGTCTTCCACGACGCTTGGCTCATTGGTGTGCAGGCAGAGGATAGAGAAGGGGATGACACGGGGTAAGGGCCACTCCAAGGCAGGAACGCCGTCTCCACTCATCCTCACATTGGCAACACAAGACCAGCAGAGTGCACAACCACATCTAAGGGGCCAGGAGCTGTTTGTCCAGGTCACATGTGAGTACGAGACTAGGCCCCGAAGAACCACAGACTACTTTCCACTCTCCCATGCTGCCTGATCACAGGAGGCACCCAATAAATATGTGATGAGGACAATAAATATGTGTCTGAGCAAAGGAAAATGCACATTGTTTCCTTCCCAGTCCCAGAGGCCCTCCTCTGCCTCCCACTAGACACAAAGCCAGGCTGGTGGTTGAGCCTCCAGGAAGACAGGTTCTTCTGGTGTCTTCAGTGGCATCACATCTTGGGGGAGGGCCTTTATCCAACTACCGATCTGGCTTCTTAACTCAGTTTTCTAGAGAACTTTCTAGACCCTTCCTCTAACATTAAAAGTGTTGGAGAGCAGTTTTTATGAGGTTCTAAGTTTATACTCAGTGATAGCCTGGCATCAGCAAGTATCAGACTCAAAGCCCTTCTAGGTCTAATGGGCTGGCCCTCTGCTCTCAAGGAAGGGAAGGGACTCAGCCCAAACTGGCCCCGGGCCACCCAACCCTCTTCCAGGTGCTCCCATGCATAGCTTCCCCCTTCCCCTTCCCACATCGCTGGGCATGTACTCAACTAGCCGTGGCAAGGTAGAGCAGACCTTCTTCCTGACCCTGTCCTGAGGCCAGGGGACATGTGGGCTTGTCTTTGGATTACAGACAAAGTACAGACGTGGGACCGTTCATTTGCCAGTTAATGCGAGTGAGCTGTTGTCATGCAGCCCAGGGCAGGCAGGTGGGGATGCTCCCTGAGCATAATCAGACCGGGGTTTTCATCTCACAAGAAACGGGGTCACGCTCGTGTTAATAGGAGGCACACACATTTCTCACCTATCTGAAGGGGAGCTTGAGAAGAGGAATTAATTCTCACAGTGGTGAGGCGTGCTTGATTGCTGCTGGTTTGGAAGCAATCAGCCCCAGCCTGGAGTCAGAGCTTCCCTGCTCCTCCCCACTCCCCTCTCCCTGGTGCTCCCCACCTCAGCCCTCCTCAGAGCAGGGCTCACCCTCCCTCTGCAGAGCCAGCAGAAAATGGGCAAAGAAGAAAGCCGTGGGCAGTCAGAGTCAGGAAATGGAGGAGACAACAGAATTTGCAGGACACAGGAGGGAGGAGTGACAAGGAACCCCTCCAAAGATGGAGGGGGCATCCACACACCATGTGCAGCTCAACGGAGCAAGGTGCCTAAGCCAGGGCATGAGGCCTGACTCCGCCCTCTCCTGCACCCTCCCTCCCCAGGGCCCTTCCCTACAGAGCCAGTTAAACGGTCATCACCATCACAGGTCATCCTTTACTAGCAGACAGTGGCCAAGGTCAAATGTGAGACAGGTAGAGGTGACTTTTCATTCCCACTGTTCCCTAGGGGGCACAGAAGCCCCACTGTGGTTCCTGGGTGGCAGGTGTGTCCTACAGACAACTGGGAATAAGACCTGCCCCAGCCCCAGCCCAAACTGTCCCTCCCCAGAGGCAGGAAACAGGATCAAAATGGACCGGCCTCATGGGGCACGGTGCTAGTCTGCTGCAGATTAGGGGGTCTGGGTGCAGCCTCTCTCATATAGGGTACAACACAACCTTGGAGGAAGGAACCCTTGTGAGAACCTACCTCCTCCTCCACCACCGCCAGAGGCAGATGGTGCACTGTGCCAGCCCCACAGAGACTCACTTGAGGGCAGCAGAGGGGGGAGGACAGGGGAGCTTGCTCTCTCGTGCCAATTGCCAAGTGTTAGATCAAGGCGCCTGATGTCTAGTGTCAGTTGCCACACTTACCAAGGCCCTCCTGGTCCAAAGAACTCATGAATACAGTAACCCCAGTACAACCAAACCTCCCTTACAATGCCCTGTCTCAACTCCATCCAGGTCAGAAACCCCAGACTCAGGGCTCCTCCCCCTTGCTCACCACCCACTTCACACCTCCTCCCATAAACCGCCTGCGTTCATTTGTCAACAGGAACCTCCTCTACTAGGCGCTGTTCTAAGCACTGGAGTAAATGCATGAGCGAGCCACAGCCCCTGTCCTCCAGTGCTCACAGCCCCATCAGGGGTCCCGACAAGGAAACTGCCAGTGATCTCGCAGCTGGAGAGTGCTGTGACGGGGGGCATGCAGAGAGCACAGGACAGGGCCAGAGGGTTAATCAGGTGGAGGTGAGGAAAGGAAGAGTGTCTTCCAGGCAGTGGGGAGGGCATCGGCCAGATCCTAACGGTGGATGGAATGGAAAGGTGGTTAGCATTTGGGCAGGGGAGCTGCAGGGGGCAGGAAGTGGCCAGAGCTCATCCAGCCTTCTAAGCCCCTTGAAAGAGCTTGGAATGTATCCCAAGAGCAGCAGAGAGCCTTCCAAGGCAGTGACATAATCAGATGTCTGACTGAGGAGTTCTCTGGTGAGGGGTAGATGGGAGATGAAGGGGGCCATCCAGGAGGCCAGCTCCCAAGCCTGTTGTTATGGGTGGAGGCAGAGATGGGGGCACTGAGTAGACCATGGGGAAGGGCCCCTTAGAAGAAAAAACCTGTGTATGCACTACAGCTCATGGCAACGAGTAGCCATGGGGAATGGCAGGCAACAGGAGTCAAGGACGCTTGCTGATAATTACTGAGCACTTACTGTGCACCAGCCACTGTGATAAGCACTAGCTGCAACATCTCACTTAATCCTACAACAGCTCTGTGAAACAGACATTGCTCTGATCGCCATTCTACATGTGCAGAAACCGAGGTTCAGAGAGTTTACTCTCTCTGACTTACCCTAAGTCAAAGAGCTAGCAAGTAAGAGGACTAGAGTGAGTCAAAGTTTCTGGGCAACCAGTGGGTGTGGGTGCTATTGCCCTGAGAGGGGAGCCAGCAGAGGAAAAGATCTGAAGAGGCAAAGAAGGGGTCAGTGGTCAGTGATGGGCATGTAGTTTGAGGACTTGGAGGACATCAGAGAACAATATCTATTGGGCAGTAGATCACGCGGGTTTGAAGCTCAAGGGTGTAAGGTATGGATTCAGGAGACTCTGTGTTTAGAGAATGAAGCCACAGGAATGGAGAAAGAGATCCTCCATGACATGTGTAGAAGAACAAGCATGGAGGCCAAGGACAGAGCTCTGGGAAACGCCAACATGTCAGAGGTGGTCTGAGCAAGACTGAGGAGGAAAGCAGGATACAAAGCAGGCCACTGTCACCTTGACCGGGGAAGAAAGAAAGATGACCCGGTCAAATCCCCTCATAATCACACTAGTGACAGAGGCCCTGGAAACACACTAATGATACTGGCTCACGGAGGAGTTCTTATCTATGGAATGCTTTTAGCACAATGTAGCCTATCTCTCTAGGACTACTTATGGTAAACAAACCCGGACCCTATGGATTTATGGGGGGTGACTCCCTGGGGAATGTTGTGCGAGCTAGGTAACTATCAGAGAATAGCTCCCTTTATAGGATGCTTTCACGTATCACGTAGAGACCTCTTTTGATAAATCCAACTGGGCCAGGGAACTTCCGAATGTGGCCAGAAAGGCCCTGGGGAGCAGTAGTGGTGGTTCTAGACCTCATGCTTTATCTGTGCCTTATAATTATTTGTATCCTTGCAATTCTTAGTAAAGCTTAATACTAGGTAAGATCTCAGATTCTTAGGAACCTGATTTGACAATCTGACCCTTTGTATTTTAATCTCAAGGACAGAAACTTACTAACCTTTATCATGAACTTTTGAATTTTCTGCCCAGCCTGGAACTGAGTTAGGCCTGAGAAGTTTCTACTTGTTCCTGCTAATGAATATGGGCATCTAGAGACAAGAGAGGAGCCATGAAAGGCCGTGTATGCGGGTTTAAGAGTTTGTCCAAACACAAGCAAGAGGCCAACAGGCTTGAATGTGGGGGGTGACAAGGTCAGACTGAACCTCTGGAGAGGATCCAGGTTTACTGTATGGAAACCAGATGGGAGAAAGCAAGCTTGGAGGCAGAGAGCCCAAATAAGGGCTCATCCAGGAAAAAATTATGGAGCCCCGGACAGCACAGTGGCAGTGGAAATGAAGAGCAAAGAGAGTTTAGTGCGAATTTGAGACTCATTTAGGAGTTAAGAATATATAGAACTTGGGGCGCCTGGGTGGCTCGGTTGGTTAAGCATCCGACTTCGGCTCAGGTCATGACCTCACAGCTTGTGAGTTTGAGCCCTGTGTCTGGCTCTGTGCTGACAGCTTGGAGCCTGGAACCTGCTTCGGATTCTGTGTCTCCCCCTTTCTCTGCCCCTCCCCAGCTTGCACTCTGTCTCTGTCTCTCTCCCAAAAAATAAACATTAAAAAAATTATTTAAAAAATTAAAAAAGTATGTCGTTCTGAAATCAGAATGTGCATATTTAAAAAAAAAGAATATATAGAACTTGGAAATGGACTGGGTCTTTGATGGGCATCAGTGAGAAAAGGGGAGTTGAAACTTTTCACTTGGATAACTGGGTGGGTAATGGTGACAATGACAGGGAAGGGGAACATAGGGACAGGCTGGCATGGAGAAAATGAGAGGTTCTGCTTTGAATGTTTCAAGCGTCTTTGGCACATCCTCATGGAGCTATCTTGTAGGTAGTAGGTTATGTGGTTCTGAGGCTCAAAAGCAAGGGCTGGGCTGGGTAGAAAGCGGCCTCTAAGTGATAGTTGATGCCTTGAGCCAGATGAGACTTCAAAAGAAATATGAATGATGAAGGGTGAAAAGGCCCAAGCCAAGGACCACTGATGATCAAGGCAGGATTTCACAAGATGTGGCTGAAAGACCATGTGCATCAGATGCCCATGAGAGCTATAAAATGCAGATTCCTGGGCCTGCAGGAAAACCAGCAAATCAAAATGTATGGGATGTGGGCCTGGGCATCTGGTCTGCATTTTAAGAAGCCGCCCACCCTCCAGATGATTTTTAGGCACCTTGAAATTTGGAAATCACTGAGGTGAGGAACAGACAGGGGGAGAGTATCACCGCAGGGCACTGAGAAGGAAGAGGAGAGAGAAGAAAATAGGCTAATTCAGTGTCACGAAAACAGAGGGAAGAGACCTTGCAGGTGGGAACTGCTGAGTGTGTCAAATGTTGCTGCGAGTCTAAGATAAGGACTGAGAAGTGCCCCTCGGGTCTGGTAATATGGAGGTCACTGGTGACTTTGTCCAGAGCACTCTGGGAAGAGTATGGGGGCAGAGGCTCTCTTGAAATGGGCTGTGGGGTGAGTGGGAGGTAAGGAAGGAGGGAGGGAGAGTGTCAACCCTCCTCTCAATAAGTCTGACCATGAACAGGGATGACCACAACAAGACAGGAACTGAGTGGGGGGAGGGGCAGAGGAAGTGGAAGGAAAGACCTCCATTTAAATATGAAAAAGATACAAACATCTAAAGGCTGATGGGACTCTTTAGTAAAGGAAGGGCATGAAGATAAAGCAGGGAGAGGCCCTTAAGACAGCAGCAAGTGGTGGCATTAGCCACGCTGGAAAACAAGATAGGAGGGCAGACGGTATCTTTAAATTTGGAATTTTGGTGGCAGGAGACTGGCATTCTGATCTGACGTCTTCTATTGTCTCTGCAAAGCAGGACATGAGGTCAAGCGCTGAATAAATGAGGTGGAGGTGATAGAGATTTGTTGAGGGGAAAGAGCAAGGGAAATGAGGTCATGCTAATGATGTCCACTGTTTCAATGGCGAATATGCTTTGGCTCAAAATGTATCACAGAGTTGTGATGATTTTGTCCAGGTCAACAGAGGCTGGCCAGGAAAATGCCCTGCTCTCTACGGTCACCATACTTGTGCTCTTCTAAGTCTCATTAAGTAAGAAAGCAAGCAGTGAACAGACCTTTGCTTCTCCAAGGGCTCCTCAGAGCGGCCGGATGAGTGACAACCAGTCCTGGAGAGGGACCAGAGGAAGACTCACCCACCTTTCTGGAGCACAGGAGTGGGGGCTGCTGCTTCTGTGCTCAGCCCTAGTCACTCAAAAATGCTTTGAAAGACGGCTCACAATGTCCCTAGTCCTAAAAATCCAAGTCACTGCACATGGGGGGTCATCTCAGCCAAGCCCTGCCATACAGAAGGTCACATAACACATCTATCCTGAGGAGAGCAAAGCCCAGAAGGGATGAGACCCAACTGTGGGTCGGGGGGTGGAAGGTTCAGAGGAATTATAACTGCTGGCACGGCACATCTTTCCCCTCTGTGTTCACAACTTCCAAGAGGCCATTTTTCCTTCTTGAGCGTCTGCTGCTGCATGTTCAATGTCATCAACGCCTGCAGGGGGTCTCAGGGGAATGAAAAGGGGCTCTGTGCAAATTACTCAAGTGAACCCTGAAGCCAATCAGCAGCACCCAGTGGGGAGGTTCAACAGAGGCAGGAAAGGAGGACCCATGTCTGTCGGCCTGGCAGTGCAGCCACCGCGTCCTGGCAGTGGGTCTCCCCTTGCTGGTGCCCAGTGCCTCTTGAGGAGCTGTTTAATGGGAGGCCCTGGCCCCACCCCGACCCCCTCAAACAGAATCTGTGGGGCAGGCTCATCAGTTACACGGATGCCCTCCCAACCTTGACAGCCCTGGCCCAGAACTGCAAACCAGAACTCGGAGCCCTCGGTACCCAGACCTCACAGGCTCCAGGATGCTGACTCAGCTCATAAGCATGATGACTGAAACCCAAATGCCAGCATCTTCACACGCAGACAGCTCTGCTGTCGGACCAGCACATTCTCTTCCAGGTGGCTAGCAACACAGGACGTCCAAGCAGGGCAGCCGGTGGCATCAGGCTGCGACGTGTCCTTCTTCGTGACAGACAGAGGCCCTGACAACAGGTGCCTCTGGGCCACCCCCATTTCCTGTGCTCCTACTGGCTGACAAGACTCCCTTCCGATAGGCTAAGACTTCACATATATTCAGCCAGCGATTTCTAAGCTTTCTTGGCCCACTCACTCTTGAAGGTGACTTTGTCTTTGTTCTGCTCCATTTTATGGGTTAATGTCTTAGCTGGGTGCTCAGAGGGCGACTGAATCCCCCTCACATTCAAATCCTTGTGGGCACTCCATGCTTTCAGGGTACTGCCTCATCCCCATTCACAGGTAAGGGAACCGAGGCCACCCAGGTGAGGCGTCAGATCCAGGGCCCCGCGGCTTCCTCCTGCGAAAGGCTGACGTCTATGCCAAGCAAGCGGCAGTGAGGATGGAAAAGTGAGAACAGGCGGGGGCCACACCGAGGAGAGCAAGAGGGCGAGGTTTCCTGCTTGGAGGGGGGGGGGGGGTGGAAGGACACTAAGGAGACCAGGGTGGCAAGGGAGTGTTCAGGCGGCTGGGTAGTGGAGGAGAGCTGAGCTGCTCCTCAGCCAGACCCTCAGCACATTTACGGAGGACCAAGAGGAGCGTGGACACAGAAGGGAATGGACCCGGGCCCACCACACAGCCTTCAGAACACAAAAGGCCCATACTTAGCCCTGCTGTGATGCACATTCTGTACCTGTTCCTGGTGAGCACTAATCTGGGCTGTTCTTTTAAAACAAAAAGGAGCCCGCGGGGGACTAGGGAGTTCTCCTGCAGCTCAGGCAGCCCTGCTGAGGAACCCACCCTGTCAGGATCAAGGAGACTATCAATCAAGTCTCTTTATGTTTCAGCTTAAACTGGCTGAATCCAGAAAGAAAATGTGAGACTCATATGGAAGGAAAGACTGTAAGTAGGTCTTCTGGCTTAGGTCCAGCTGGACCCAGAGACTGGAGCCACAGCTTCCGGACCCGTGTCTGCGCTCTTGCTCTCTGGTTCTCTCTCTGCTCTATCTCCCTGCTTGGCTTCCCTCGGGGCTGCAGTCATGCTCAGGCACACTCTCCTTGTGGGACTCCACAAGCTCCAGGCTGGCAGTATCGCCACCTCAAGCCCAGAAAGAGCTCTAGCCTCTTCACTACCCCACACACGTGCCCACACCGGACTAACGTTGCCCGTTGACCCATCCCTGCATCAGTGCTGTGCCAGGGAGAAGCTGATGCGCTGACGCACCAGGCCTGCGTCACATGCCCACTCTGGAGCCATCACACCCAATCTACATGGACTCAGAGTGGGGAGGGAGTGGATTCCCAAAGAAAAGGATGTTCTACTGCCAGAAGAAGATGAATATTGGGCAGACCACAGATGCCTTACTACTGCAATACGCAAAGCTCCCTGTCTGGATCCAAGACCGAAGCAGTGAGAACCAGAGGCCTCTGGGCCCAGGATCACATCCTAGGAGCCTTAGCCCGTTCTCTTCTTTATGGCTGACACCACTCTGCTAGCACCCACAGAGTACACTCTCCACCCCCCCACCCCAGCAGAACAGACCCCAAAGGTGTTAGGGTGTCTGCTGGGGAAGAAAACATGGAAAAAGAGAACCACTCCCAGGGCTCTTAGTCTTACTAAAAGTTATAGCAGGGGCACCTGGGTGGCTCAGTTGGTTAAGCATCCGACTTCGGCTCAGGTCATGATCTCACAGTTGGTGGGTTCGAGCCCCGCATCGGGCTCTGTGCTGACAGCTCGGAGCCTGGAGCCTGCTTCAGATTCTGTGTCTCCCTCTCTCTCTGTTACTCCTCCAATATGGTCTGTCTCTCTCTCTCTCTCAAAAACAAATAAACATTTATTAAAAATGTTTTTAATTACAGCAAAAGGAGCTGAGTTTGCCAGAACATGGTCAGAACCAGAAGGACGCACAGGTGGGTGTCACCTGGGGCAAAGGAGAAATGGGGGTTGTGGTAAAGTGGGTCTGGAAGGCAACAGGACACATTTGCAAGGGGAAGGAGAGGCTTTGAGGGAGGTGGGAGGAATGAGGCTGAGTCATGGGTGTGGCCCCCTTCAGAAGGATGACAGTAGAAAACAGTTTGGAGAGCTTGCCGCCTCGAGGCAGGAACAAGGGTCTCAGGTTTAGCACCTGGACTTTTAATCAACTCCCCTCCTGGCTAATTAAGAGCAGAGCACAGGATGGGGAAAGAGACTGAGAGCTAGAAAAAGCCACGATGATACTGTGGTTGCTCAGACTTTTGGGGCACCTTGGGCCCTCCTCCAGGAAGCCTGCCCTGCATGCACACTCTCCCACCACCCTTGGGGGTACCTCCCTCCTCTCAGCTCCCAAGCCCAGCCTATCTCATCTGCTGCTTCCATGATGCCTCATGTCCAATGATCTTGTCTCCTGGACTGCATCTTAGACCAGTTCACAACACTGTACAGGTCAGAATCGCCTAGGGCACAGACCCCGGGCCATCCTTGGGCATTCTGATTTGGAAGTCTGGGCTGGGTCCCAGGCACCTGTATTCTCAATAGGGTCTTTGGGGTATTCTGAAGTAGAGCAAGTTCAAGAACCACACTCAGAGATACATGGATTGCTAAAGCTAAGAAGGACCTTCTGTACAAAGTGAGAGCAATCAACTGGAACAGGGGCCAGCACACGGTGACCCAAAGTCCCATTCCAGCCTCGTTTTTGTAAACAGAGTTTTTTTTTTTTTTTTGTAAATAAAGCTTTATTTCATTTACATATGGGCTATGGCTGCTTTCAAGGCATCGTGGCGGAGTTAAGCAGTAGTGGCGGAAACCATATGGCCTAGAAAGTCAAAAATAGTTCCGATCTGGTCCTTTCCAGATAAAGTTTGCCAGCCCTGGAATCAGCAGACAAACTCTGAGGCCCAGAAATACGTCTCTTGGTCAAAGATTTACAGCCAGAAAAACCTGCTTCTTCCTCTCTTTGCCCATAGACCTCGTCACCTCCCCCACTGTCTGTACTGTGTAGTGGGCATCTGTTGCCCCCCCCACCCCCCCACAATGAAAATCCAGTGCCCTCCTTCTGGAAATAGCCTCCTACTTTGGGGAACAGCTTGCCTTCATTGGATGAACACAACTCTTACTACAACTGTCAATCAAAACGCCCGCCTCCTGCACAGGCATGTGACCCACGCTGAGCCAATCCCTGCGGCTTGAACCTTGAGCTGAGAAGAGAACCTTGGCGGGCAATGGGGTCTCCTTCCTCCCACCTGCAGAGCCTAAAGAAAGAGCCTGGGGTCTGGCTTCTTGGTCATTGGGGCTGCCCGCCTCTGCCCCAGTCAGGGCTGATTCTTCAGACATTTCTGTGACTCTATGGGTGGCTCTGACTCCTCCCAAATTATTCCTTTTACTGTTAATAGTTTAAACCACCTGCTTACACCCCAAAAAAGCCCCATCGATGCCAAACGCAGGGGTTGGACAGGCCTCCGGATCTGGACCTGCCCGTTTCATAGAAGGACACCTTGCCTCTAGAGAGGCACAGGAACAAGAATCCAGACCTGTGTCCGCAGTTCTCACGTCTCCGATCACAATGTCACCTAGACCTGCATGGACAGCACCAGACAGCGTCAATCCTGACATTCTGAAATCTTTTTTAGAAATTAATAAACATATAACACGGAGCACTCCTCACTCAGAGAGCAAGAATGACAATTCTATAGAAAGAACGATCCCCGACGAGAGCTGTGTGGTGTGATATCAGGAATTAAAAAGCGTCAAAAGATCAAGTGGGAGGAACATGAAATATGAATGGGATGAAAGACACATTTCTGTGCACGGAATAATAACTCTAATGAGTTTCCTCACCAAAGTCCCGCATCATAAAGTACAAAAGCAGGACGAGGGACTGAGGAGGGAAACGGGGAGTGCAGGGGAGGCTTTGTATGTGAAGCAAGATTAGCAGGTGGGTAGCGGGGGGGAAAAGACAAGAGCAGAAAGAACTGCTAGTTTCCAGCTGTGAGTCCTGACACAAGTCACTGTCCCCCCAGGAGGTGCATCTTGGGCACAGGGGCAGCAGGATCCTCTGGTCCCAAGGCAGCTGGAAGGCCTGGAGTATCCTGGAGACCCACCACCCTGCAGCAGATGACCTGGGGCAACCCCCCACCCCCACCCTGTCCCCAGATGAGAGCATTGCAAGAGGCACCCAGCTGCAGAGCACCTCTGCTGACTCTGGTCACCCAGATGGGGGCCCTTGTCGGTAATTCCTGGATGCTGTGGAGTTCCCCAAGGGGCCAGGAGCAACTACGCATACAGGCACACGGCATGAGCTTCAAAGGCAGACCGTGGCTACCAACTCTGGGGCTGTCACCTCCTGGAAGAGGCTCTGAGAGGGGAACTCATGTCTACACTTGAGCTTCTTCAAGTGTAAGGTCAGAATGCCCATCTTCCTGAGCATTACTGGAGGGTTAAATGAGATTGACACACAAAAGCCTCCCAGCCCAGCCTCAGAGGGGGTGTCCATAGCCATCAGTTCCCTTCCCCTGGCCCGCCCCACGCCATACACACAGTAGCTATCCGATCAATAGTTGCTGCCAATGTTATTCAGATCCCACCTTCTCATGAGATGCTCGCAGAGCCTGAGATACAGGAAAAGCCCAGGCTGCTCTTCACACTGAGCAGAGAAAGCAGCTGCAGCAGTGGCGGAGAAGGACATCCGTTTTTCTGTCCATCATCCCCCTGAACCAATGGTGAGGCTGAGATCCTGTGTAAGGCACGCCCACTCCAAGCCAGCCCAGAGCCCAGGTTGCAACGACCTGGAACAGGTGCATTTCCATGACAACCCTCTGTTTCCACAGTCACTGTCGTCTTCCTCCTACACACAGAAACCCTCAAAATGCCCAGGCAGACCACCCATTCACCTCTCAGCAGCCAGCTCTCCCAAGGGTCACAAAAGGAAGATATGTGGCCCTTCAGGCATGGCTGAACTCTGTGGAGACAAGCACATGGCCACAAGAGGCAGAGACAGAAGTTTCTGCTGTGTGTGCATCCCCAGGCCAACATACCAGGAGACGAGCAACAATAATATTAACAGCAAAATGTGAATGGCACTCATTGTGAATCAAGAACTCCACATATATTAGCTCGCCAATACCAGATAGATATTACCATTATCCCCATCTTACAGAGAAAGAAACCATGGCACAGAGAGGTTAAGCAACTTGTCCAAGGTCACAGCTAGTAAGTGGTGGAGGGGGGATTCAAACTCAGGTGGTCTGGTTCTAAAGCCTGTGTTCCTAACCCAGGAGGACTGCACGGTGTTCAAAAAGCCTATCAGAGAAGGGGGCGGAGTTAGAGAAAGGCTGAGAGGTGTGGCTGGCTAAGTCCCGCCTGGAAAGAGAGCAGAAGGTAGATTCAGAGGAGGTTTTTGTTTGCCATCCTAGATGCCATTCAGGACAGACAGGGCAGCCGCTGGGCTTCAGAAGACGACAAAGTCAGGGCACCTGGGTGGCTCAGTCGGTTAAGCATCTGACTCTAGATTTTTGGCTCAGGTCATGATCTTGTAGCTCGTGGGGTCGGCCCCACATAGGGCTCTGTGCTGACAGAGCAGAGCCTGCTCGAAATTCTCTCTCTCTCCCTCTCTCTCTGCCCCTCCCCTGCTTGCATACATGCTCTTACTCTCTCTCTCTCTGTCTCTGTCTCTCTCTCTCTCTCAAAATAAATAAACATTTAAAAAAAGAGAGAAGAAGATGATGACAAAGTCCTGAAACTTCTGTGAAACCCCAGGGCTGTTATTTTCATTGTCCTCTGACTGTGCTCCCATCATGATCAGCAACAGCGCAGTTACACCAGGAAAGCCTGTGGCCAGTCCAGGAAGGAGATTGTGTCCTCTGTGCAACCTGCCCTACATGTGGCCATGAGGGGACACAACGGATGTCCATACCCCACAAGCCAAGGCAAGTGTGGCCTCAGAACTGGGGCAGGAGATCCAAGCCAAATCAGGACACCAGCCTTACTTAAATAATTTAGGTGTATAAGATGTATAATTATTTGTTTAATGTCACTCAGTTGGCTTCAAGTGAGAAGGTGAGGACACAGGTGTCTGTCCTGTTTGGCTTGTGTCCTCAGGTCCTGGCTTAGAGAATGGTGTATAGTAGGTACTCAATAAACATTTATGAAATGAATGGGCAGAGGGAATAAGCTGGTGTTTCTCACCGTTGGTACTGCTGACATTTGGGGCTAGATCATTCTCGCTGTGGGCCGTCCCGTGCCCTGCAGGGTGTTTATGGCATCTCCAGCCTCAAACCACTAGATGCCAGTAGCACCCCCTCCCAGTCATCACCACCAAAAATGTCTCCTAGGAGGCAAAACTGCCCCCAGTTGAGAACCACTCACATAAACCAACATCCTTGGCTAGTGCCATTAATTGAACACGGAAAGCCAAACTGAATGTATTCATCCAACGGGCAGAAGGGAGTCTGAGTACCAGAAGCCAAGAAGGGCTGAGAGAAGGTGGGAGAGCAGGGACAGTGCAGAGAGCTCCCAGACGATTCCAAGAACGGAGCCCACCTCCCTTTTTCCATTGTGAGCCATGGGGGTGATCCGAGCCGACTTGAACTTACAGAATCAGGGCAGGTAGGGAAGAGGAGGGGACGGCGGTGGCCAGAAGAGAAAGGCAGACAAAGACCAGACACTGGAATGAGGACAGAAACAGCCCCAGACTTGGGCCCAAGACCAGACTGAGCAGCAAAAATCCCCATGCAGTTTCCTGACAAGGGGTCCTTTGACAGGTGCCCTTGCAACAGAGACCCTCTCTTGTCTGCACTTTGAAGCCTGCCCTGTGAAACGTGGCCTCGCACCCAGGAGGCCTGTGGATCAAGGTGGTCTCGGCAGATCTACTTGGAGGGATTAGCTGGTGACATTACAGCTACATGATGGCCTTGTTATTATTACACACACTCTCTCCCTGTCGAAGCTTGCGAACCCTGACTTGTTTATTTCTGAAAACTGTTTCCACCAAGACACCAAGCTGGGCTACGAGAGATAGCACTGACTCAGCCATTTCCCCATCCTCGGCATAAAAGGGTCTAAAAAGAATAATTTAAGCTTCTCTGGAGTGAGATCATTTAATGAATCTTCTCGATGCTAAGAGGTTTTATATGCCTTTTTAAAAACCCTTCCCCAAGCACAGGGCTATGATATTACCTTGGAGAGTGGAGAGATGAAGTGATACACGTATGCACAGCACACGGGGAGGAAGGAGGTGGTTTCCTTGGTAACAGCATCCATGTTCTGGCTTCCCTGGGTTAAATTGGAATATATTGAAATATCTGCTTTGGGCACCTCTCCTGCGAAGGGAAATGAGTGGTTTTCTATTCAGGCACTCTCTGAAACCACGGGCCTGCAGCTGGGGAGCAATGTTCTGTGAGTCTGACACATCTGACAGGGGCAAGGCAGTTAGCAAGCTGGCAAAAGTCCTCAGCCTTCGTTTGCGAAACCAAACCATCCCTTCCTGAGCCAAAAGAAAATGAGAGCAAACACATGGGGCTTGACTAGCCCAACGGATAGGACTCCATCTCACATGGTCTTTGTGCATCCACTGTTCTACAGCTTTGCAAATATGCCCAGTTCAATAGCTCAGACTCCAGAGGTCAACACACAATGTGCTTAAAATGGAAAATGGCTCTAAGAACAATAAAGGCCTACAAAAAGTGTCCTCAGCTGATCTGCCCAAATTGCTGGCACTGGGGAGGCAGCTATGGAGCCAAAGCTCAGTGCCTGGCACACAGTAAGATGCCAGCCTCACATTTGCGGAATTGAACTTGGAGCCGGACAGACCTGGGTTTTTGCTTCACGGTAAATGTGCCGCATGAGTCCATACAAGTTCCGTAAGCCCCGTGGCCTCTGTTTCCTCATCTGTGAAGTGGACATAAGCAGCCCTTTCTATAGGGTAGCTGGGAAGATTAAATAAGGTGACCTATACAATTTTGGCACAGAGGAGGCATTCAACCATCCTTTCTTCTCCCCATCGAGAAAAAGTAGCGTCCTGTTTCTTTAGGATAGTTAAAATTTACAAAAAAAGGGCAGTGTCTAGGAGGCAGGAACAACTTCACCAGAGAACTCCTTTTCTATTTGTGTATCTTTGTTTCTGGGATGCTTTGGCAGAGCTGTGATGGCCCAGCCAGGTAGGATCGGGACAGGGAAGATGCAAAGACCCACTCAGGGATAACCAGAGAACCAGCCAGAAGACTCAGAGGAAGTGGGCTAAGGAGACCACAAGGAGCTGAGACCCAGGCAGGCCTGTAGCAGGTGGCACTACAGAAGCCAGGCGGCTGCCAAGGAAGTTATCAGTCATCATCAAGGCCCAAGATGGCGGGCCTGGGGAGGCTAAAAGAATGGGGAGGAGGGCACTGGCTGTGCGTGTCAGGGACACAGTCTTTAGAACTAGCCTCTCTATTTAAAGACCCTCATAGATGCCCCACTATTTTCTGTTCCTATATCTCATACACCTCACTCCAAGAAAGATCTTTCTGGAGCTCAGTGAAAATTGTTCTTCAATGTAAACATATCGGGACCAAAGATTTCCCCTTAGAAGCACAGGCTTCTGTTCTGATTCCTGGACCAATGCTCTTTCTAAGGAGCCTCCTGAATACAAATCTGTGCTTTTGTCCTGCTCCAATACTCACTGTGTGACCTTGAGCATTGTACTTGTGGTCTACAGAATGACCGCCCCTTTCTAAAGTCCCAGGACTGCTATGAAGGTAAAGTTAACAGACAGGCAGCATAGTGAGCAAAAATACACCATCTGCATCTTTAGATCCTCTGCTCTTACGTCTTCTGGACATCTGTGAAGCAACGGTTGCTGCCGAGCCGAAGAATATACAAGCACAAGGTTTTCCCTCCCAGGGGAAGGTAAAAGGGAATTTTAAAATGTGCTGATTCAAAAGTTCCTTGAGAAAAATAAACTACTTCCAGTCATTAATATATTTTTTAAGAAAAGAACATCACTACATGGATATTTGCTCTTGCAGATATTAAAATGCATTCTAAAGCTACGAGAATTAAAACAGTATAATACCGGCAAAGAAAGTGGCAGACAGAGTGATAAAACAGACTTAATATACTTGAAACTTTAATACACTTTGAAGATAGAATTTCATATGGTTGTGGGAAAATATGGATTATCCAGTGAACTATGGTTTGGGAATAACTGCCCAAGCCACCAGCAAACAAATTTAAGCTCTATCCCTACCTCACACTATATTTCAAAGTGAAGTCCAGATAAGTTAAATATTAAAATAAAAATTGAACCATATTAAGAGAAAACACACATTAACATTCATATTATCTTTGGGGTGCATGTCAGACCCCTCTCAGGCCCTCTGGACAGCCCCCCAGCTATTGCTGCAGAAACCACTGCACTAGGGATGGTCTGAGACCCCGTCGTCCCAGCTACACCACCTGTGTCTCTGTCTCTCTCCTCCTGGCTTCTCTGGGACAGCTCTGGGAACACCTGCAGTACCCCAGTCAGCCATTCTGGTGTGTTCACTAACTCAAAAGTGCAAGGATTTAACACACAAATGCGTGCGTGCGCGCGCACGCACACACACGGCCTTGGGAGATAAAAGCTGGAGGGTGAATATTTCTCTCTTCTGTCTTACAGGGAGATGATTCTGAGCCACACATCAGGACTGAGCCCCGTTTCTCTGTTTCTCTTGTAGTGGCTTCTCCTCCCTCCCTCTCTCACTCTTCCCAGCCCTTACTTCTCTTCCCTAGAACTAATCACTGAAATAAACTGCATCCAAGGCCCTGTCACAGGTTCTGTTTTGGGGGGAAACCCAGGCCATAATGACTGGGTAAGGCCTAAGTGTGGCACTCAAATTGAGGAAACATAAAGAAAGACTGTTAGATTCACTTTCTTTTCAAATGTAGAACTTGTGTACATCAAAATACACCATACACACCCTTCCCTTCCCTTCCGGGAGACTTTAGGTCAAAAACCACCAGGTGGGGCCAGTCAAGAAAGGCAGGGCTGGGGTGGGGCAACATGGGTGTTGGAGCCTGAACAGGACAAAGGGAGTATGCGTGTGGGTGGGGAGATGGCTCAGTGTGGGTATCGGAGCCCACCTGCTGGAAAGGGGCTATATATCTGAAAGGGGATATATGTGATGGCAGGAGCCCATGTGGGGCCTCAGAGCATCTGCAGAATGGGGGACAGCCCAGAACAGGGTATCAGAGCCTCAGCAGGGTGAGGAGATGCCCAGCATGGGGTGTTGGAGCCTGAGCAAAATGTGAAGGGCATCTGCACTGGGGGGGGGGGATGTCCCTAGGACAATGGTGGTGATGAGGGGTTGATGACATACAAAGTATTAATCAAACAACTAAATATATTATAGATGATGGGGTGGGAGCCAGATTTCTCACTGTCATAGAAGATAGTTATTGGATAGAAAGAAAGCAAGCTAGAATGTACCCCATGGTGTATGATTAGAAACAGAGGCATTAAAAACTCATAGTTTTATAAACATATATATGCCTCCAACACAGGTAGATATAGGGGCACCTGGGTGGCTCAGTCAGTTAAGCATCTGACTATTGATTTCAGCTCAGGTCATGATCTCCTGGTTTGTGAGATTGAGCCCCATATTGAGCTCTCCACTGACAGCGCAGAGCCTGCTTGGGATTCCCTCTCTCCTCTCTCTCTGCTCCTCCCCCTCCCGTTTGTGCACTTTCTCTCTCAAAAATAAATAAATAAACATTAAAAACCACATGTAGATATAGAGAGAATAAATATAATAGTAAACTTGTGAATGCATGCATATATGTGTGTGTGTCCACAGACACAGTAAAGGCAATGACACCCCAATAGCAATTATCACACCTAGTACTCAGATTATGGCTTCTAAATACTATTCTTCACTAAAAGGAACCGGGGATCCCTGGAGAAGTGGCTGATTCCAGGGCCAAGCAGGAACACCTTGGTTTGCCAAAAAATAAGGAAGGGTTCAAAGAATGATGGGGACGAAGTCAAAACAGATACAGAAGCCCATCTGAAGGGCTTCTAGGGACCAAACCTAGGGCTAACTGAGCATCAAAATAAATAATGATATTAATAGATTATAACCCATCACATAAATAGAAATCCAGAAGTTTATACAGATAAAAATATGCAAATGAATACATTGAAAGTTTGAAGAGGAACAAGGTATTTAAATAGTCTCAAAGTATCTCCCCACAAAATAGGCATTAATTACAAAGGGGAAAGGTAACTTTAGAGTGGAGAACTCTGGCTGACTCTATCTTAATCAAGTGTTCAAAGCTTCGCCCTCCTGTAATGAGACCGACCCAAATCACGTGTGAGCTGATGGGACGCAATGAGAAGAGCTCAGCATCGCTTCTGATAGCCTGCCAAATACTGATAAGCTGTAGCAAATCATGAGGAAACCTCAGAAAGAACACTTTAAGGAACATTCAACCAAAAAAAAAAAAAATTGGCCTGTGCTCTTCAAAGGCGTTCAGGTCATGAAAGTCAAGGAAAGACTGCTGAACTGTTCCGGACTGAAGGAGAATAAAGAGAAATGACAAGTAAATGCAACACATGGTTCTGAACTGGATTCTTTCGCTATAGACGGCATCGTTGGGATAACTGGCAAAAGTCAGACAGGGTCTCAGGAAGAGCTGGTACCCACGTGCTAGGTCAGCTTCCTGATTTTGACAGTCATATCACAGTCATTTAGGAACACATCCTTGTTAGTAAGAAATGTGCACTAAACTTCCCAGGGATGATGGACAACAGTCACCCGAGAGGGTCTGGGGGGAAAATGGTGTCGTGCTAGCGACTTGTGTATAAGCTTGAGATTATTTCAAAGCAAAAGTGTAAAAAGTCATATAAAAAATGCAAAAGACGAACTGGAAAAAATGCAAACCACATGATAGAAAAACAGTTACATCCTCAACATAAAGCAAGGCTTCAAATTGTATTAGAACAACATGAATACCCAGATAGGGGGAAAAAACGACAAAATGTGAACAAACAATGTCTAAAAAAATAAATGTTCAATAAGCATGAAAAAAGTTTACCTTCTCTGGAAACCAAAGAAATACAAGTGAAGATGAGACACCATAATTTTCGAGGCTTCAATTTGCAAAATATATGTTTAAATAATAATATCTCATCTTGGAAAGAGTGTGAGGAAACAGCTACTTTTATTTACTGCTGGTGGGAGTATAAATTCACACATTCATCCTGGAGGACAGTTTAGCAATTTGTATCAAAAGCCTTAAAATTTTGCAAACCCATTGCGCTAGTAAGTCTATTTCCAGGAATGCCTCCTTAAGAAATAGTCATGAGTGTTCACAAATATTTATTGCAGAGTTGCTTGTAGAGAGAAACAATTTAATTTCCCAACAATAAGGCTCATATAAATTAACCACGATACATCCAAACAATAGAATGCTATGGCAACCATTAAAAATTATTTAATCAAATATCATTTAATGGCAGCTGTGCATATAAATGCAGTTATGTTAGCATTAATATTCAAATTCTGGTAGCTCTGAGCTCCCACCTGCATAACTTCAAAGTGGTGTCACTTCTCTGTTGTTGCTGGGGACACTGTGGATTTCTCATGTGTCCTCCAGAACAAGCGTGACCATCTCTCCTGTGGGGACCATGGCCAACTGAGGAGCTCTGAGGCAGACAGGTGTGGTGGGGGCCGCCTCACTCCAGCACTGCTCCCTGTCCCCGTCTCACATTACCACCAAGTTTTAGCACTAAACTCACACGGACCGGGCCCCAAAGCCAGGCTCCTTGAGCTTCGGGCCTCATCACGGCTTTTACTATCACGACTTGATTCACTCTGCCCATCCCCTCTCCCATCTGGACCAAAAACCAATTCTTTAGGCCAGTCCTGGGTTTCTTCTTTTGTCCTGCTCCTGTACCCCAGAAGAAAAAAACCTCCCAGACCTCCTCCCACCCAACCTGAAAAAAGAAAATTCCCTGCTGCACAGACAACCACTGGGGGAAGGGGAAGGAAAGAGCTGGGTCCCAGCTCTGGCCCAGCCTGAGCATACATATACGTGAAGACCAGAGATGAGACCAAACAAACTGGGTAAATAGAAGCCCAGAGCAACCTCCACCAAAAGGTTACTGGTGTTTACCTCCTCAAGGGGAGAGAGTGGCTGACTTGTCTGTTTTGTTTGTTTACCTGTATTTTATCAAATTGTCCCTTTAAATCCACACTTTTAGATCTTAAAAAAAATTATTGGAGTGCAGGGTAACAATGACAAAATATGTGTAAGGTTAAAATAAGAACACCCACAAACCACCCACAGACATTGAATTGGCTGCCAGCCGCAGACATTGAACTGGCTTCTCTCTTGGCCCCGCTGTGACCCTCCGTGAGCTCAATCCCTTCCGGCCCCCACGCCACAACCTGAACTTTGCTCTTCTCGTTCCTTTGCTCTTCTTTATAATGTCACTGAATGTGTTTGTACCCATACACAGTAGTTTTGCTGGGTTTTTTTTTTAATTTCTCATAAATAAAACCATACTCTGTAGTCTCCTGAGACTTGCTCTTTTCACTCACCATTCTATTCCCAAGATTTAGCCTTGCTGTTGTTGTTGTTGTTGTTGTTGTTGTTGTTGTTTTTAATGTTTTTATTTATTTTTCAGAGAGAGAGAGAGAGAGAGTGTGAGCAGGGGAGGGGCAGAGAGAGAGGGACACACAGAATCTGAAGCAGGCTCCAGGCTCTGAGCTGTCAGCACAGAGCCCGACGCGGGGCTCGAACCCACAGACTATGAGATCATGACCTGAGCCGAAGTTGGACGCTTAACCGTCTAAGCCACCCAGGTGCCCCGCCTTGCTGTTGTTTAAAGCTGTCTGTCGTTCCCCCAATCCCCCATGGTGTGAACGTATGTGATGACTCGTCCACTGCCCTGGGACAGGCACTTGCGCTGTGTCCTTTTATTTCACTATCACTGGTAATCCTGAGTGAATGTTCTCGTCCACTCCTCCCAGAACACACGTCCGACACGTTTTCTAGGTTCTACTCCAAGAAATAGACTCTCTGGATCATAGGGTGTAAGCATCGCCAACTTGTCAGAAGAATGACTAATTGTTTTCCATAATGATGTGCCAATTCACTCTCTCCCAGCAATGCGTCAGTGACAAGACTGGGATCCATTACGAAGTTTCAGAACGAGGACGGTCTCCCTCATGACAGGCCTCCCAAGGCACATCTTCCTTGGTGGCTGGAGTCACCCTCAAGCACACCAAGTAATAAAAAGGCACCTCTCTCTCTTAAAAAGCCAAGTGGTGTTTTAGAATAATCTAGGTCATATCCTGCTCTCCCAACTCATCTTCGCTTAGTCTTGGTTCTGTCCCGTCTCTCTGAGCTAGGTTCTTGGGAGAATCCTCTGCCATCCAGAGCCAGAGAAGCACCTCTCATGTGCCACAAGGGATGGATGCCCTGGGATGGGCAACAGGAACCCTGGACCACAGGCCGGCTGCTGACCCCACTCGCCGAGCAGCCCTCGGCAGGTCAGCCCTCCTCCCGAGGGATGAAGCAAGGGCATAGGCCTGGACAGTCTCTGAGGCCCCTTCCACCTGCAGGCAGCACAACTAAATCTGCTGCTGCTTTTGTACCCATCCTCACCAGGACAGCCACAGAGGGCCACCTCCTGGTTCCTCACCCCTACACGTCACGCAAGCTGTGGAGTAGAAGAGACAGTGATTTCCCAGAGTCACATCTCTATCTTGTTTGGCCCAGGGACAAAAGCAGTGTGGGTTCCCCATAGCCCCACCTCTCTGTCTGGTTCTCCTCAGGTACCTCTTGCCACGAACCCTTGGATAGAAGCTCCAAATGTGAACGTTTGCACCCTCTTTTTCTCTCATGTTTCTTCCTTATTGTGTTAAAGGATGGAGTCAATCACACCTGAATCTGAGTTCAACCTGTGTGACTTTGTGCTAGCCACTTAACCCCTCTGAGACTTCTGCTTCCTTGTGTATAAAATGATGATAGTAGTACCTAGCCCACTGATCCATTTCGAGGTTGTGACTTCATATCTGAGCTCACACACCTGTAGCACTTAGCACCGTGCCCAGCACACAGAGCACATTGAATAAATGGTAGCCTACTACTAAAACAGGGCTCCCTTTGGATAGAGTATGCATACCACCACGGCACTAAAGTTAGCCTAAGCTTGGAGAATTCAGCTCTTCCCAATTTGCTTCTCTTCACAGAAGGGGAATTTTTGGAAACTCCAGCTTGCTGCTCAGTGCTGAAGCAAATGGAAAATGGTTTCAATTTGTCCTTAAGAGAAGGACAGAACAGCCTGGAGAGATGGAGGCAGGGACCACAGGGAGGGGCCCACCTAGGGAGGCATAGGCTCAGGCAAAAGTGGCCAAGCCTACATGCTGGTCCAAAGAGGTAATGCTCCCACATCCCTTACAAAGATTTTGTGTTTAATTTAGCTGGATTAGATAAGAGTTTTATTTCTTGAAATTTCTTCTAGCACACTGCATCCCTCCTGAACGCACTGATCAGAGTATGCCACGTGCAGACATGATGTGTGTGTACACACACATGAACACACTTAGGGGGCCCCCACCCCATGTTATGTAATCACTCAAGGACAGGGATTGTGTTACTCCCTGTGGACTCCTATGCGTCTAGTCCAGAGATTTACACACGAGTACACTCAACAAACACATGTGTTCATCAATTCATTGAATACCTACTTGCTATGGGCCAGGGACTTGATGGGTACTGGGCAAACAGATATGACTACAATATTGCTCCTGCCCTCAGGGCCTTCACAGTCCCATGGAGAAGGCAGGACAAAATCAACTATGGGAACACCCAGAGCAAGAGAATTCTAGGCAGAAGCAGCAGTCTGAGCAAAGGCATGGAGGCAAGAGGTGGCCTCATGTGACCAGTGTGATGAGGTGGCTGGAGCAGCTGCAGCCTCAGCTACATGGAGAGGTTTGGTGTGATGAGGCAAGAGAAATAGGTGGGGCACATAGATCATACCAAAAACAAGGGACTTCTCCCTCAGGCCACAGAGAACCATGAAAGATGGCAGTACGACGTGCCCATGTCTCTCACAATCACTCAGGGACTGTGTAGAGAGAGATGTATGGAAAAGAACAAAGTGGTGGAACCCAATAAAAGCATTGGAAGAAAAAAACTAAGGGAAGATTTCAAGAGGAATTTCAAAGACACAAAAGGAAAAGGAGGGGAAAAAAAAGATAAGGTTAGAGGACCGATCCAGGAAGTGTGATCCACAAATTATAAGAGTTCCCAGAAAGATAGAACCAAAGAAACAGAGAGCAGGAAGGCATCCAAGAAATAATTTGGGAAAATTTCCCAGAACTAGGGGGCATGAATTTGTAAAGTGAAAGTTCCATGAAGTGCTCCACACAATGGATAAAACAGAGCCTCAGCGCCACAAAGCAAGCTCAGCTCTGAAGCTTCCGGCTCCAACAAGATGAGCCTATAGCTCCCTCAAGCTTTTACAAGGACACCAAGAATGGGCCATATACAAAGAATGAGAAAGCAGAATGGCATTGACTTCTTTACGTCACTGGAAACCAAATGATCGTAGTGAAAATTCTTCCCATTTCTAATGGAAAACATCCAACCCTGAATTCTATATTCATCTGAAGAATCAAGAGTGATTTTCAGAAAAGCAGATTTTTGCTTCTCATGGATCCTTCCTTAAAAACTCTCAGAGGATGTGCTCTGCCAAATCAAAGTTGTAAAATGACACAGAGGGAGACTGAAGGTGGTGGTGACGGTCACATGGGAGAGCCGGGAAGGGTGTCCAGAGGATGGTGGCAAAGGAAGGTCCAGGTGGAGGCAGCGGCCAGGCACAGGGCACTGTCACCTCTGAGGCCTGATGACTGGGGTGGGGAGGGGGCGGGGGGACTACCATTCAGGACGACGAAATCAGTACAGTGCCCAATGCCCATAGGCAGGGGGCAGAGACATTGGAGTTGAATGAGTGATAAGTACATGGATAGGCAAGCAAGCAAAAGGACAGGATGGGCATTATCTCTGAGGAAGACAAAAGTCACACAGGAAAGGGAAAACAAAGTCCACCATAGGGAACTAGTTGCCTTCTTAAGCAATGCACATACATGACTTGGACAGAATTTTAAAATGAAACGGTCCCTTTTATTAATACGTAATACTTTAGAGTCCTCCTGCCCTCCTTCCTGCTTCCCCAAGGTGTCCAGAGTGGGACAAACCAAACCCAGACATCTCCCTCTGTCCGTCCTCAACGGGACAGGACACGGGAAAGGGAGTGACTTGGCCCCAGTGCGGGGGCTGGGGGGGGGGGAGGGCAAGAAAATAAATTTGAAAAGAGACCGGTAAGACTAAAAGAGAAAAACCTGGTAATTAGTGCTTCAGACAGATAATAAATTCCGAATCTCACAAATAAGGCTTTACGAGTTGAGTGTGTATAATTGATACCACAGCCTGAAGAACCTATCAGATCGCCTTAATCCCACTTTTTGTCTTGTGCATTTTAAATTATTCAGTTCCTTTGAAAACCAGAAATACTGCCTTTGTAGAATCAGACAGCTCACTCCACAGGGTGCCAATTTAGGATCTCCACAGTGGGTTTGGCCAGAGATGCTTGCCTTGAAGTCTGGAGAGCGTATCCATTCAAACCACAGCATTCAGGGCCGGAGCTCGCCCGCGCCTTCCCAGCTACGTTCTGCTGCCCGAGGCCCTCTCCCACCTGGCGACTCCCCTGGGAGAGAGCCAACCTCGGGGCACCAGGCAGAGTGAGAATGGTGTGAGATCAGGCAGGTGAAAGGCCCAGAGCACCTTGGGCCGCTCAGAGACTCCCCAAGGATCATGTCCAGCTCTAGCTACCCATGTTCAGCAGGGCAGGTCACTTCACAGTTCAAGATGCTTCTCACCACAGGCTGGGTACAGGACTTGGCATTCTCCATTCATGATGCCATTTGATACTCACAACAGCCCTGGGGCAGTAGACCCATTTCACAGATGAAGCAACTGAAGCTCAAGGAAGCAAAGTGCTTTGCCTAAGACTAAGCAGTAGAGCTGAGATTTGAATGCAAGTCTGTCTGAGTCCAAAGACCAATTTATCATGTTATTTTGAGGACTTCCTCTGGGCCAGGCCAGGAGCTTGTAGATGAGGTCCCCACCCTCAAAGAGCATAACTCGTGGGGGAGTCGGGCACATAAACCACACTGACATGTCATCGGGAGCTCCTTGACGGAGCTCTGGTGAGCACTGGTGTGGGACTGAATGACCTGGGGAGGGGGACATGTAAGAGGCTTCCCTACCCCCTCCTCCCTGGCACTAGCCTTGGAAAGAGTAGACTCAAGGGCGTAGGAAGTTTCTTCAAATCCCTGAAGGGCGTGGTCCTTCTGAGCACCCCCTAAAACTCAACCAGATCCGGCAAATGAAAATCTCAGGAAGGCCAGTTTGCCCTGTGGGAGGGGAGCTGAACTGGAAGGTCCACTTTGCAAGAGTGTGAGAAGAGTCTCTGTCACAGAAAAGTATCTGAGCTGAAACCAGACGGACTTTGTCAGAAACACAGCACAGAGGACTCCCGAGCTGGGGGAATGGGACAAAGCACCTCATTCTCTGTTCTGATCTATCTTCCCCTCTCAGAACATCAATTTAGCACTTTCAGTCATGTGAAAAATTGGGATGAGAATAGCCCCTAACTCACCACGGGGCAGGAGGGACTAACCGGGAAACTAGGGCTCGGACAGATTAAGCAGTTTGCCCAAGGTCACACTGGGGGCAAGCAGGAAGCCGGGCCTCATTCACTGCATGGACTTCCGTTTAAACCAGCTGGGCCACCCCTTCTTCCCTGGTGATCCCATTATGGTTGGTGACTCATTTTGTGCTCAAGATGTGAGAAAAAAAGATTGGAGTTAGAACTCTCTACCCGGCAGTGGACCCATAATCACCACCCATGGATGCTAGCCCAGGTCTGAGCCCACCCTGAGCTCTCAGAGCACCGCAGCCTGCTCTGAAGGCAGAAAGCTGGGCTTGAATTCAGAGGACATGCTTCAAGTCCCATGTTTTCCTCCTACCAGCTCCATGATCTTAGACGTGGGTCTCAGTTTTATGTCTATAAAATGGGGATAATTATTCGTGCTCTCAGAAACTGCCAGAGTTGGCGTACACTTCCAATGAACAATGTGTGCAAACAATGTGTATGAAAGCCCTCTGTTCACTAATGTACTTGATGAGCGCGAGGAGAGGGGGAAGGGGAGTGGTGCACACCAAAATACTGCTATGTTCCACGTCAGAAGCAGACCCTGAGATGAAGATCCACATGCAAGGGATGCCTTATGAAACTGCTCCTGGGAGAATGTGATGAGGGAGTGGGGAGGCAAGATGGGAAAGTAGCCAGGCAATGATAGAGTCACAGGGGAAGCCCCAGCCTGGCCTGATCCTGCACAGAGCTCTGGGGTACACATTACACCCGCCATGTATGCTCCGTCTTGAAGCAAAGAAGTTGGGCTTTCATACTCCTGCCTCAGCTGAACACTGGTTACAGGTGACCATGGGGACCCTTCCTGCTCTCACATCCTTCTGGGTGAAGCCACTGGGAGAGCCTAAAGGCGGTCCTCTGAAGAAGCTTGCAACTGTGAGCCACAGGAAAGAAGCATGCAGAAGGTGGCGGGGTTGGGGGGAGGTTCGGGGAGGGTGAACAAGAACCCATAAAGGAGAACCCAGGAGCAGAGAACTGACAGTGTCATTACACAGACCCTCAACATATGTGTTCTCATTTAATTAATATCCATCTCAATGAAGAGGATATTATTAGCCCCACTTTATAGATGACAAAGCCAAGACTCAGAAATGTGACTCACTCAAGGCCCCAGAGTTAACAAGTGATCAATTCTATCTGCCTTCAAAGTCATCCTCTCACGGTAAAGATTTTACTGCAACTGCACCTGCCGCTGCTTCAGTCTCCAGAGCCCCTCCTGGCATTGGTGGCCCCTGCTGTCCTCAAGGGTTCCAATTAGTCAGCTCATCCCATCAACATCCCACAGGGTCACGAAGCCCACTACCATGGGAGACACGGAGACACTAGTGTTGGTAGAGATGACAGGGCTGGCAGCAGTAATAATAATAATAGTGGCTGTATCAATGGAGCAAGTGATGGGGATAATGTCAGCGGTGGGGGTTACAGTATTGGGATGGAGGAAGCGGTGACAGTACTGGTGATGACAGTCATGGAGATGGTTATTGGTGTTGCTACAGTGAAGTTAGTAATGGTGGTGGTGGAGATGGGATGCAGCAGCGGAGGTGATGATGGTGGATGGCAATATTGGATACTGTAGTGGCAGTAGTGACAGAGGTGGTGGTAGTGGTGGTGGTGGTGGACGCAGCTATGGAGGTGATGATGATGGCAGTGGTAACGGCTGTGGCTAAGAGCATACTGGCATAGGGAATGTGATGAAGGAGAGGATGGTGATGGTTATGATGGCAGTGGTGATGGAACTGATGATAATGATGGTCATGGTGGTGATGGAGATGATCAGGCTGGAGGTGACAGGAGTGGTTTGGTGGTGAAGACAGAAGTGAAGATGAAGATGGTGATGGTGATAATAACGGTTGTGGCCATAGTAGTATCGATACAGGGGAAGTAACAGAGGTGGTAATAATGGAGTTGATGACAGGGCAAGTGACAGAAGGAAAGACTGTAGTGATGACGGAGATGCTATGGATGGGGGTAGTGGAAGTGATGGCAGTAGTGCTGGTGGCAGTGGAGTTGGTGATAATAATGGTGGTTGCCATTGTGGGACCAACATGGCGGAAGTGGTGGAGGTGAAGATGATGGAGGTGATGAGGGTGATGGTGATGACAATGGCAAAAATAGCAATGGTGTGAGGGTGTGGAATTACTGTTGGGGTACTGGTAATGCTGCTTTATTGGTGGTGACAGTGACTAACCAGCAAGATCATAGCAGTCACCGCCGGCCTCCCTATGTGCATCAGAAAATGGGGCCCGCGGGTCCCCACCTGGCGGCCAGGGGAAGGCAGAGAAGCCCTCGCAGGGATTGGGGCTAGAATGAGAACACATTCTGGCATGATGAGGCCCAGACTGCCATGCGTCGCCCCTCAACGGAGGGCCAAAGTCGGCAGAGGCGCAAGGGTGGCAGAGCGAGCAAGACAGCAGAGCAAGTCAGTCACATCATATTTCAGTAACAGCGTGTAGCTGCTTGTTAGCAGAGATCTGCTTTCCAACGGCAAATAATAAAATTATGCTTTTTGTGCGGCTAATGAAATGCAAATTGAAGCTGGATGCACATTAATGCAAAGAGTTGAATATCCATTTAATCAGCTCCTCCCTGCAGGGGCCAATGATAAAAATGACAGAGGAATTGCATTGCTAATTCCGGGCCTGTCACATCTTATACACCCGTACCTTGTAAATCTACTACTCCTGTGGCTGGCACCTGCCTGAGGGACCCAGGGTTTAGGTGTCAGGGTTCTGGGAGCCCGGGAATCCCTTTTGTGGGGGAGGGATTGGGTGGTTGGGCCCAGATGGGAGTGGGGAGGCCTGGAGGGAGTAGTGTGACATAGATAGGATCTTTCCCATATAAAATAAACTGCCACCACCCTCTCTGCTGTCCCCCACCAGGCCAGCTTCTCTTCTCCGTGGCGGGTGGGATGACAGAACATTTCTTCCTGTGATAGAAATCAGCGATCAGTGGTGTAACACTAAAGCTGACACGTATCAACTGTTACTCGGTGCCAGGTGCCCTGCAAGGTGGTTTACTAGCACCTGCTCATTGGACTAGCAGAGGTGGGTACACTTATTCCTACTGTCAGATAAGGAAACTGAGGCTCCGAGAGGTGAGGTAAGTGCTTTGCCGAAGGACACATGGCTAGAAAGGGATTTGAACGCAGACAGTTTGACCCTTAAGGCCACATTCTCAGCTACTAGAGGATACGGTTTCCTCTGGAGAAAATGCCAGCCCAGGGAAACAGTCCATTGACTCCAAGGGTCTGTGCTCCCCCATGCTGTGCTCAGCCTTGGGTCACCCAAGGGCAGCTAGGGAAAGAGGAGGCACGGTCCCTGCGCTCCAAGACCTTGCAAGTTCATCTGGAGTGACCGACTTTCCAAAGAGTGAGTAGGTTCTCACTGAGGCACAAACACATCGAAGCTCGGAGCAGGGTGCTCACTAGGCTGGTGGATAAGGGAGAAACTCCCTGGAGCTTGGCGTCCAGCAACAGAGAGGGGCTGGAAGGAGGGAGAGGCGGTCAGGAGCAGGGCTGGTGGAGGTGAGGCTGCTGCTAGGGAGGAAAAAATGGGAGGGATCTTCTGAAACAGGAAGAGGGGCTGCAGGTCATCTGTGCCTCACTCTGAGTCCAGTCCGGACCAGTTCAGCCTGCCTGAGGGAGCAGAGGGGAATCAGGCCAGGCGTCACTTGTTAAACCCAGGAGAAAGGCAATCAAGGTTAATCTGTAAGTCAGTGATCCCAGAGATGAGGAGGAAGACAGATCAGAGGGGACAGACTAGCAGTAAGGGCATGCTACAGTGACAGAGGCCAAGGCCGACAGCCGGAAGTGGGGTCTACCCGTGCACATCCTGTCTGGTCTCCACCCTGTCATGCCAGGGGCACAGGAGGACAGCCAGAAAACACTGGGGCCTCAGGAGCCTCCCCAACATTAAGAGCGGCTTCGGTAGGCTTTGAGGGGCTTGGTGGGGACGCATAAGCCTGCCCAAACGACAGTGGTGACAAGGGGGTGCTTCCTAGCACTGGTGACAGGGGTGGGGGCAGGCCTGCTGACGAACAACACGGGCTGTCCTCGCAGAGCCGCCGCCGTGATGACATGTCTCAGGATTTGGATTGGACCTGACAGGTTCCTTCCAAACGCCACACTGCCACTCAGACAAGATTTACCTTTCGTCCGGCCCCTGACAGGCCACAAACGAGGAGGCATGAGGGCCCAGCTCAGTTGTAAACAAGGACCCCGGAGTCGGCTACAAGCCCCTAAACTTGCCCACCCTCAGCAGCTGGAAGGGAGATGGCGGATCCTCAGAGCAACCCTCAAGGCCCACCCTTACCACGACCACATGGATGCCACTCACCTCAGGGAGTCACCATGCTCTCACTTTGGCCACTTATTGAGCACCTACTGTGTGCCGGGCACCGTACAGCTGGCACTATATTGAATCATGGCGACAGCAAACCCTTTCAGAAAAGAACTCTTTTTGTCCCCTTTTTACAGCTGTGGGAAACAGAGGCCACCAAGCTGGCCAAGAATGTGCTTCCATTGACTCCAAGGATCTGTGCTCCCCCATGCAGTGCTCAGCCATGGGCCATCCCTGAGGGCAGCTACGGAAGAAGGAGACACGAGGCCCAGTCCCTGCTCTCCAAGATCTTGCAAGTTCATCTGGGGTGACTGTCTTTCAAAAGGGTAAGTAGTTTCTCACCGAGGCACAAACACAACTTAAAAACCAAAGCTCAGAGCAGGGTGCTCACTAGGCTACCGCCAGTGTATAAAGGAGAGAAAGAAATATATGTTTGTGTTTGCTGTAATGTAAACACATTAAACAGAGGCCCTTGGGACATGAGAAATCAGCAGCCGTGTCTAGCTCACAGGGAAGGAATGGACAGATGGGGGTGAGGGGGCTGGGGAAGAATCTTACCCTAGGATCCTCTCATTTTATTTTTATTTTTGAAAACATAAATATACTAACTCTTCAAAATTTTAAGTAGAGTTTTTAACTAAAAAATTAAATATCTTTTCACCTGCATTTAGAAAAGACAATAAGACCGTGAGAGGGCATTTCTCAGCAAAGGAGCCCAAAGCACAGAGGGTTGGTTGGGGGCTGTGGCTCAAGCCCTGGTGACAGGGAACCGGGCACAACCTCCCACCCATCCCCTCATTTCACAGGCATGGGCTCCTAGTCCAGTGCCCCGCAGGGCCAGGCACACAGTGGGTCTCAGAAAAGAAGACGTCATTCCCCGCTCCAGGACATAGATGGGAGGGCCAAGGTAAAGGAAACTGCCTTCCGTCCAAAAAAGGAAAAGGAAAAATAACTACAGCTTAGCACCTGCAAGGTTTGGCCAGAAGAAGAACCCCTCAGTAGGGAGAGAGGCAGGGCCAGGACCTGTAGACACCGTGACCTTGAGCTCTGCCTTCCTGGGGGACAGGGTCTGGCCTCGATTCCCACTGCCGCCCCAAGGTAACCTCTTCCTTCTAGCCCTTTGCCTCCCTTACCATATCCAAAACCAACATTACCTTTCCACAAAGCTCCACTTGGGGACTCGAGGGGATGAAGACCAGGAGAAGTGGTTTCCAGGTGCCCCATCCACACACCCTCTGACCTGTCCACCTGGCAGCACCTTGGCCACATCTCACCTCCCCACTCCCCTGGGGCTTCATCAGCCCCACATTGCACCCCCAGGACCTGCCCCTGACCCTATTCTCAGGTCAAGCTTCTGGGCCTCACCACCAGGAGAGGGGCACCGATAGGACCCTGCATCCTGGGTGTGTCTTCCCCTCACTGGCCCACACTCACACACCCCTCAATGCCAGGCAGAGACAAATGCCAATTAACAAGAGCTCCATGCGGAGGGTGTGGACAGCCTTCCACAACATGCTGCATTTTGGTTTGTAGTTTATGGGCCCAAGAGCAATGGGACGGACATAGACGTTGAGCCGTGGAGCAAGGATATGAGGAAGAGACACGTTTTTCACAGAAGTTTTGAGCTGGGACCTCTCTACCAATGTTCCAGATCCTGGCCTGGGATGCAGGGCCATGAAGGTGAATGAGACAGAGCTCTCCAGGGTAGGAGACACCAGTGTGAAAAAAAGATGGGCAAAGAGTGTCATACGTAAAAGAGAAAGTTCAGGGAGTTGACCACTGGGGACATTAAAAAGGCTTCCAGAAGGAAGGGTGAAGAGGGGTGTGCTCAGCAGGCAGTCCAGTGGGGAGGAAACTGGCTTCCTTCACCACAGCTGTTCAGACCATGTCTATACCAACTATGCATCTGGTTAATTTTACTTTTCTTAAGTTTCTTTATCTTGAGAAAGAGAGTAGGTGGGGCAGAGAGAGAGGAGAGAGAGTCCCAAGCAGGCCCTGCGCTGTCAGCATAGAACCTGATGCGGAGCTCAATTTCACGAATCGTGAGATGATAACCTGAGCCAAAATCCAGAGTCGGACGCTTAAACGACTGAGCCATGCAGGCGCCTGATGCCTGGATGATTTTAAAGCAACGCTGTCTGGTAGTTTTCTGCAGTGATGGAAATGTCCTGTCTCTGTACTTTGCCACTACCTGTGTGCAATTATTGAGCACTTGAAATGCAACAAGTATGACTAAGGAAATGAATGTTTAAATTTTTACAAGTTAACTCATTTAAACTTAATTAGCCACCTGTGGCAGGTGACTGCCATATTGGACTTTGACACTTCCAGAAGAACAAAGGTGAGGAGAGCGGCTGGTGCCAGTGGTCCTTTGTTGGCTGGGTCCTAAAAGGAAGAAATCTCTGCCGTAGTCCAGGAAAAGGCTGGTCAAGGACAGAATTTTAGCTTTGGTGAGCTTCTGACATCAAACCAAGGTTGGGGTCCAGCTCACCTTACCTACCCAGGACAAACGTGGGACATCCGGCTTCCCCGAAGCCAAGGACAGTGGCTCCCTGAAATCATCACTCAGCTGAGTTTGGGGTGGCCTGAGTTGTCTTTGTTTGGGGCTGTTTGTTTTGAGTGGTGTCATTATTTTATTTTTAAATTACCTATAATGCACCCTTTAAAAATTCCCTAATTACAGATAGGATAAATACATAATTGCAGACTTTTAAAAAGCACATATTATTTACTCAATACTCCATAATTACGGTCTTTTCCATGACATGTATTATTTCCTGGATGGTCCGTAATCGCTCCTTTGAAGCCAGCTGGGGAAGGCCGAATTGTCCCCCAGAGTCAGTCCACAGGTCACTGGTCCTGGCCCATCAGGCAGCTTATGAGCCTCCGCGGCTGGCTGCGGGAGCCCAGCAGGTCTGCGCCCCACGGGAGGCACCAGGCTCGGCTACTGCACAAGCAGGCCCAGCCGCTGCGGGTGCTGGTCTCACTCAACACAGTGGGATTTGGGGTCCGAGCGGAGGCGCTCCTGTCTCACTTTTGATTGCTCTGATGACAGGCAGGAATGGCTTAGACGCGTGTGCTCAGGCTCAGGGCTAGCAGCCCCGTGGGTGCGTATCCCAGGGCCATCACTGACTAAGCGTGCAGCTGCAGACAAGGCTCTCAGTTTACCCAAAGCAGCCCCTGAGCCCCCGATTTGGGTGAGGTGATCCCAGAAAGTCCAGGTGAGGGAGTGAGGAAGTAAGACGGTGAAGAGAGAAAAGCTAGATGGGTGCGTCTTTGTGAGCAGGTTACCGCTGTCATCCATGCCTCCAGAAACTGCAGGACACACCTCAGGACTGTCCCCAAGGAGGCTAGGTATTTACCTAGCAACTCCCACCCCTCACCTCTTGAGGGTCGTCCCTGGGCACTTTAACTTCCCGACATTCCCAGGCTGCCCTGCACACAGGCAGCTCGATGCAGGAAGCTATCGGCACGTACGGCCACCGAGGCTGCAGGTGACCTCCAAGAAAGACCCAAGGGCTACGGGCAGGTACTCGATACCTGCCTGAGCACATTACTTACTCTCTCTCTGCCTCAGCTTTCTCATCTGCAAATGAAGATAAAAGTAGTAGCTGCCTTGTAGATTATGGGGGAGAAAAGGTGAGGTTGGAGAAACGGAAGTTGCTATCGTTGGGAGCGATTATAGATAAGGCCTTAGCTCAGCCTTCGGTGGCCGAAATGGCAGCCCTCCCTAATTCAGAGAGGCTTTCAGGACCAGCCCAAAAATCATCGCAAGGCCTGCAAAGAGGAACCTGGCATGGTGACAAACCCTTTGCCACATGGCTGTGTCCCCACACCTGTTACCCCAAGTCAGACACTGTTGGCTGATTTATCATTACATCTCTTTCTCCCTACAATCCCCTCCCCACAAGCTGGTCCAAATATGAGTGGCTTCAGGAAGAGGAATCTGGGTGAGGCTCAGCCAGTCACAGTCATTCCATTCTCCTCTTCCCAAGTGGTTGGTTTGGACATTTGACCTACTTCTAGCCAATGGGATGCAAAGGAAGACACTCCTCTCTGAGAAAAAGGAGATATTCTCTCAAAGGAGATGTCAAAGCCTCTTCTGGCTTCAGGCAGTATTGGATGAGGAGTGACGCTTGGTGCAGCTGCAGCCATCTACACCGTGAGGGCACAGGCCCGAGGACAAAGGCAGCACACTGACAGTGGCAGAAGGGACCACGGAAGACATCCAGTGTCTTGCTATCCTAGCTCTGGTATAAATAACAGTCAATGCTAATGTAACACTTAACACACGTCAGGCACTGCTCTAAGCACTTTGCGTTTGTAACCCATTTAATCCTCACGGGAGCCCTTGAGAAAGATGTTATTGGTGGTTCCATTTGCAGATGTGAAAACTGAGGCCCAGAAAGGTTAAGTAACTGGCTCAAGGTCCTACAGTTAGCAATGATTCCTACCTCGGGCAGTCTGGCTTTGGACTCTGAACTCCTTCTGGTTACACTAGACTCTACCTAATCATTTAACTATTTTTATAACATTAAAAAAAACCACTCTCTATCCTTTAAGCGATTTTGAGTTGTTTCTTCTGTTAAATGCAGCTGAAAATATCCTAATTGAGATACCTCATTGAGATAAGGCAAGAAGGAAGGA
>CM053561.1:35175037-35337319 GCA_028646485.1 Cryptoprocta ferox | reverse complement strand
CTAACAAGGCTGGGAGTCTGTCTGTAAGAGGAAAGAAGGCCTACCCAAAGAACAAGCCACCTGTGACCAAGAAATAGGGAACTTGATGAGCAGGGGCCCAAGGGGCCCTGAATCTAGGCTAATGGCCATCGGCTCCAGGAGGAATAAGGAAGGTATAGGCTAGAGCTGCCAGCAGTGGGGAGGCCCCTCCCCATCACCAGAAGTGTTCAAAGAGAGGCCAGGTGAGGGTTTGCGCTGTGGCTAAGAGAGTGTTGAGGCTCTGCCCCCCCACCCCCGCCATCTCCACAAGTCAAGGATTTTAGGATTCTAGAATTCTGTTGCCACATGTCCAAACTCTCTCCAAAGCCATGGAGACCACACGGCCTGTTTGTTTCCTGCTGACTAAAAAGTGAAATCACAGAAGGAGCACTGGACCAGGAGTGCGGAAATATGAGACTAGTCACTCCACCAGGCCCTGGCTCAGGGACTCCAGACCATTCATGTCGCCTCATCAAGTGCTAGCCCAGAGCACATGGCCAAAAATGCACAAGAATGAGTTCGAGGGGTGCCTGGGTGGCTCAGTTGGTTAAGTGTCCAACTCATAGTTTTGGCTCAGGTCATGATCTCACGCTCTGTGAGTTTGAGCCCCGCGTTGGGCTCTTTGCTAACAGTGCGGAGCCTGTTTGGGATTCTCTCTCTCTGTTCCTCCCCCACTTGTGCGTGTGCACTCTCTCCCTCTCTCTCTTTTCCTCCCTCCCTCCCTCAAAATAAATAAACTTAAAAAATAAAAAGAATGAGTTTGAACTTCAAGGGGCTTTTGATTTAAACATCAGCCTACAGGATTTCTAGAGAAATCCATCTTCTGGCTAACAAGCCCTCCCCAACCCTGTCTGGGTCTTTGGGCTTGTGAAGGCTGCTCAGGGGCAGAAAGCAGCCTTCTACAGCTTGGCTATTTCTCAGGTGGCTCTGAAGCAATTCTCTATTCCAGCCTCAGTTTTCTCCTCTGTAAAATGGGGGTATAAACAAGGAGTTCCTAAAGTCCCCTCCAGTTCCGGAGCGGAGGATGTTGGGGGTCTAAGCAGGGTTGCCACGTGGGTCCCAGCCCTTTGGAAAGAATGAGTTCTCCCCTAGCTTCTGAGAGTTCACACTGGGAAATGAGGAACCATGGGGTCCCCACTCCCGCAGGGCCTGATCAATTGTTTGTACTCACAAATGGTCTCCAGGACTCACTCAAGACAGCGAATTTTGAGGTGACCTGACTTACCTTTCAGCCTCCTGACTCTCTCACTCTTGGGGAAGGCATCATGGACCCAGAAAGACCCACACTGAGGTCCCCAGTCCTGCCCCCTCATTGACTGCATAACCCTGGACAAGTCTGTCTTGCCTTTGCTCTGTCGTCTTTGGAATGGGAACATACTAGCATATTATCCCACTACCATGAGGGGCGACCGGAAATTAGACAGTAAAGAGTCTGGCACAGTGCAAAGTACACAGCTGGTGTGCCTGCTTTCCACCCACGGGCAGGGGCACAGCTCCACATGTCCCCCCCCCCCCCCAAGGAGAAGGGCAGCTGGAAGGGCTGGCTTTGATGCAGGCCTGGACAGAGGTGACATCTCCCCCGCCCCCCACCCTGCCAGAGGCAGGACTCCTGCAGTTTGGGAGCTAACTGGGCTGCAGACAGCTTCTCGGGCCAGATAAAGGACAAAGGAGGGGCCGAGGCAGAGCTGCATCAGCAGTTAGGAAGGGCAGTGCTGTGACAGTGACACTGAGCACAGCCCACTCTTCTGAGCCAGTGCCCAAGAAATCACACTTGGCCCAGAAGAGCGTGCACCGCCTAACAATGAGACCGCTGCAGGCTTCCTGCTCTGCCCACCCCGCTGCCCCCATCCCTCCCTCTCACCTCTCAGCTCCCAGTCAGAGTACCCCCTTCCACCAGCCTGCAGGGACCCCTCCACTCGGAGCTCCTAGTAGGGTCACAACTGTCAACGCAGCACACGTGGACTGCCGTGTGCCCCAGCCGATACTGTGGACAGAAGCAGGGACGGACAAGCCGTACCCACTCCAGACCCGGCCTCGGGCCATGGAGCAGCATCCCTGGCAGTCAGTTAAAGCCAGCGACTCCCTGCCTCACCTCGGGGGGAGGGGGGCGCTCGGGGTCCCCACGCACAGGCTCCCCTGCAGGATAGCATCCCTGGAGCACTGCCCATAAACTGCTTATGACCAGCAAAGGGTCGGATAACTCCCGCAACAACTGTGCACATTTCCTGGGAGGGCTGCTGGCCAGGGAGCATTGTTAATGATCATTCCTTTTTGCAAAACTGGTGAGTCAGGAACACATCGCTAAATGCCTTCCAGAAGTCACTCATGGGGTGCTGTGGGAGGAGAGCCCACCTTCCTACCTGCATAATTAGGGATGGGGCAGGAGATCTCTAAGATTCCTCCCAGAGCTAACCATCTGAGGGTCTGGGAACCCCGTGCACGGACAATCCAGCCCCAAGTCCCATTTCCAAATTCACCCACCAAGTCAGGCCTCCCAGTAACGATGCGGTAATCTCCTGACAATGATGGGGAGGCAGACACCTGTAAAAGAAGCCTGGGTACAGTGGGAGTGGACATTAGGACCGGAACAGACTCAACAAGCTCCCACGTGGAAAAGTAATGAACATGGTAGAAGCAGAGCTGAAACAGAGGGAGCAGAGCCTCAGAGCCCCTCACTCCCTCCAGGACACCCCTGCAGCATGCCCATAGAATCTGCACCCCTAAGCCCTTCGCCTGTGTAGGGAAATCTGGGAGCGATATAATGGACCAGTCAGCACCCACCCTTAGTGCATTCTGGAGGCCACCTGCAGACACTTCCCAGTCATGCCAAGGCCTCCCGGCTTCTCCGCATGAGGGTGGTCTGGCCTGTGTGCTGGGAGGGGCAGAGAGCCAGGGAACTGATGTGCCCCAGGAACAACCTTTGCCAATGAGAGAACAGAAATGGCGGGCGCGTGCCTCAACTCCCTTGTACCCAGTGGGGCGATGCCTCGGTGTATTCCACTTACTCTCCTAGGGGCCAGGAATTGGGGGTGACCTGGCTCAACTGGTCAGAGGCAGCTGCCTAGGATTCTGAATCTGGGCCGAGGACACACACACCAAAGGCACAGAATTTCCATTCTGTTGCAGCAGCTGCACAAACATCCTGCTTCCAAGGGCCACCATGGCCAAGGTACCCACAGAGGGGTCCAGTGCTCAGGGCTGGCAGGGCATGGCGAGAGGGTCCTCCCAAATGGCCTGTGTGGCAGGATGATGGCTATGATCCTGGTCTATTGCCTGAACCTGGTTCTTCGGGCTTCCTACAATTCAACAAATACCTTCTACCCGTTCCATAAATTGTCTTTCCTGCTTACATCAGCCAGAGTCTATTTCTGTGGCTTGGAACAAAATGCCTAGCTGATAGACACACAGGGAGCCATGCAAGAATGATGACAAGGGCCTCAAGCCTCTTCCCCAACCCGGCAATCCTGGATTCCAAATCACAGGAAGATGAAGACAACTAGAGAGGCAGAGAGAAGAGAGGGGTGCTGGAGTCCTTCCAGTAGCTAACGAGGGCTCCTCCCCTAAAATAAAGCCACAGTCCTGCCTTCAAGGAACGCTCAGTCCAGAAGGGAGACAGGCATGAAAGCCAATGCACGGTGATGAGAGTCAAGCCAGAGGGAAGCACAAGGCATAGGATAGTGGCATCTGGGATCAGGAAGGGCTTCCCAGAGGAACAGTGTCTGAATGCGGCTAAGTGAAAAGGCAAAGGAAGGGGAAGGGAAAAGAGAGCAAACCAGGCGCTTCATGGCCATGAGCAGGCTGGCCCACAGCCAATCCCTGGATAAATCATGACTCAGTGCCTGGCTCCAACTGTAAATCTGGGAGACAGATAGGCGGCTCTCTGGAGGGACCGCTGCACCCTGGGGAGGGCTCCAAGCCTGTCAGCAGCTAATAGGAAATAAAGACACATCCGTTTGTATGTGCAGAGATGTCTAAGTCTGCATGCGCACACACGAACACACACGCTTACGCACATGAACCCCAAAGAAGAGCACAGAGCAAACACATAGGTTTGCTGCAGATGCGTGTTTGTAAGAATTCACGATGAGGACAGGATTCGTCCCTGTCAAAGTGGAGGCTTCAGGGAAAAGCCTTGCTCAGCCCAGGCTCAAAGCTGCCTTCCTGAGGAGCAGGGCAGTTTCCCCTTGTGTGTGTGTGGGGGGGGGGGGGTGGACAGGGGGACACAGGCTTTGAGAAGCAGGCTGCTGGCCTTCCAGCCTCAGCTTTCCCAACCTGTTTAGGTGACCTTGGGAGAATCTCCTCCCCCATCTGGCCTCAGTTTCCCCATCTGTACATTGAGGAGGTTCGTCTAGATCAACAATGGTTAGTCCAGATCAGTCTACTGGGAGTGGTTGCCTGGAACACTCTAACGAGAAGGAAGCTGGACTTAGCAGAGACACTACTGATTAGCGATGTCTGAGTAGGCACCGGTAAGGGCAGAAGTGGTACGTGTGCTAACTTACCATCCCTTGCCACTTGAGTCCTGATACTCTGTGAGTCTCTGATGTGACTTCCTGGGCTTAAACTGGGCTTCGACTTGTGGTGCCGTAGCCAACTCATCCCAGTCATAAGAGCCTGTGGTGCATCCCTTCCCAGCCCCATGGTCAGTAATATAACATTGCACACAGCTTACAATCAGCCACAGCAGAAGTATTTACACCATGGAAATTGGCCAATGCTACAAATCAGGGCTTCCTTCCCTCCCACTCCCTAGAACTAGTTGTTAAACATGTCCTAGCAACACCCCTGGCTATGGCATGGGGAGGCCAGGGCATGGGGAGAAGGGAATCCAGGAAGCCCCCCAGTCCTGGGACCCACTGGGAACCCTTGTGCCCTGGCAAGTGGCCAGTGCCCACAGAGGCTGGAATTCAGAGACTCACAACCCCTAAAACTCACCTTGTCCTCTATCCTTATCACCCTTTTGCCCCAGTGCATTCAGGCTACTGTAATAGAATATCACAGACTGGATGGCTCACCAACAACAGGCATTTATTTCTTACAGTTCTGGCAGCTGGAAGTCCAAGGTCAAGGCACCAGCAGATCCAATGTCTAGTGAAGTCTTGCTTGCTGGCTCATAGACAGCCACCTTGTCTCTGTGTCCTCACAGGAGAGAAGGGGCGAGGAGCGCTCTGGGGTCTCTTTTATGGAGGCACTAATCCCATCATGCTCCTCCTTTGTGACCTAATCACCCCCACAGGCTCCTCCTCCTAATATGATCACACTGGGGAGTAGGTTTCGGCATAAGACTTTTGGGGAGACACAAACATGGGAGTCCATAGCATGGCTTTTGCTTCACACACTCCCATTCAGGTCCCCACCCAGTCCGCTTCGGTGCCAGTCATGCCCCCCTCCTCCAGGAAGCCTTCTCAGGCTGCTTTAGTTTGCAGTGATACCCTCACCCCTGCCCCCATCCCAAGCTCTCATTTCACTCTCTGTGTTTGTTGGTTCTGGGATGAAAACTGCCTTCCTGGAAAAGGTTCAAAGCCTATGTCTTCTCCTTCTTCAGTCCCCACAGTCAGTGCCCCACATAGGCCTAGTCATGGAACAGATGCCTAGGGAGATGCCAGCCGAGTCATTCAAGCCGACTCAGACAGAGTCCTGAAATGCCTAGAGCCATCATCCCAATTAGATTCTCATTTCCCAGGTGGGGAAACTGAGGCCCAGAACAGCATGAAACTGCCTGTTGGCAGCCAAGCTAACTCCAAAACCGAGGTCTCCAGACGCCCACCACACTGCCTTAGGAGTCCTGTTTACAGATGCAGAGACTGAGGCCCACAGAAGTCAAGAGGTTTAGCCAAGTTCACAGTCTGACCCAGTAGCGAGTCAGGACAGACGCCCAGGTCCCCGGCATCCCAGAGGGGGGCCATGCCCTCTACACCAGTGCCCCCTGCCTCTCCCTTCACTTCATTCCCAACTTACCTAACTAGGCCTTGACAACAATGTCCACCGCAGGGCTCTGGAGCCCACCTCCCACCTCTCTCTCTCCACCTCCAGGATCGGACAATATCAAACCTCAGGGGTCCTGTCAGCAACCAGGGGACCCCAGGACCCCCAGGGGTCATTTTCTCCAGCAGGGAGCAAGGCCCAGTCCGGGCCAGCACAGGCTGCATTTGGGGCCGCCTCCTCCCAGTTCTCTGTCCTCGGGCTGCTGTTTAACATGCACACGGGAACCTCAACGCTGAGCGTATAGATTTCTCTTTGTCTTTGGTGGTAATTATTAGCTGTCTCGGCGGGTGAATGCAGGCAGAAACAAAGGCAGCAAGGGTTGTAAAACCTTTTATCTCGATCAGGCCGCATTATTTGATAAGGTGCTAAGCTAATAGCAACGCATGTCAAATTGTGTTTAGACAGATCGAGGGGCTGGGAATGGAGGGTATATTTGTCTCCGGAAACCTGCACCTGCAAGGATAAAAAGAAAAGCACACTGATATTCACAGCCCCGTGCAAAACGCAGACAGCCCAGCTTCTGGGGCTCCTGGCATAGCGACTCCCTGGAAAGGGGGCAAAATAAATGTCTGGGAAGAGAGAGAATGGGCCCACATTGTGCTCATTTCCACCCAAGACTACCTCAGGGTCTTTGCCACGAGCCCCACAGGTCCCCACAGGGATCAGCAGCAAAGGTAGGATCCAAATCCAGGTTCCTTGATTCCCAAGCCAGAGCCCCTACCGCAAGCATTTATTAAACCCCAAGTATGTAAATCTGTCCTGTGTATAACATTGACTCTTATAGACGGAATCCCTACCCACAGAATGTGGCACGGACCGTATGGAATTAGTAGTGAATCACAAGGACCAGGAAAATCAAGAAAAGCTTTCTGGAAAAGGTAGAGTTTCATATAGGCCTTGCAGGGTGAGAAGGGTTTGCAACAAAAACCTAGGAAGAAGCAACCCTAACCACCAAGCCCAAAATGACTTCCTGTGAACTCCCAGGTGAACATTCGGCTGCCTTCCCGGATCCTGCCAGGCACTGCCTCCCGTCTGCCCTTCCCAGACCCTGCAAGAGCACTTCGCTCCACCTCCAGATCCCCAGAGCACACCCACAGCTGACCGTTCTGTGCCCTAGAACTTGGGCTGGAAGGGGGTGGAAGAGCAAAAAGAGGAGAGGATGCACATGTCAGAGATATTTACCAAAGCTTTAAAAACAAATGCACACCCTTTGAAACAGTGACTTTATGTCTGGGAATAGCCGCTAAGGAAATAATCAAGAAAGCATACAGCTATTGAGCTATGAGAATGCTCACCACAGGACTGATTACATTTGCAAAAAAATTGCAAGCAACCTTTAATGTCCAACAATGCAGGATCGGTTGAAAAAAGTACTGGGGACCTTCTCATGAAGAAGCAATGACTGGTCAGCCTCTTTGCTGGGGTTCTCCCTGGAGCAGATCCGAGACTCAAATGCAGGTATAGGCGAAGGCATGGAAGGTGGAGGCAGAGGAGTGGGGAGGGGATGCAGGAAGGAAGGCAGGCCATAATGACTGTGTTTTCAAACCAGCTGCCATGGTGGGGGACAGGAGCCTAACTCCTCTGGGTAGACTCTGGGACCAATGTAACACACTTGCCTCGATGTAACACACTCATCCCTTGGGCGAGGGAGTTGGGGTATCTATGCTCCTGGGTGCTTCAGTCATTGACTGAGGGCTGTTGGAGGGAAGAGACGAGAGTGCTGATTCCCCAGCACTTCCAGCCCACCACCAGACAGCCGAGCAGGCTCTTGCAGCAAGAGAAAGCCCTCAGGAAGCAAAACACAGGTGCCAGCAGGCGGAACAGGGACCAGCAGTGCCCCGACGCGGCAGGGCCAAGGGCGTGTCGGCTGCAGTCTGTGTTTCCTGCATCACAGCTCTCACACAGGGAAGAGCCAGGCTAAACGAAGCCAACCTTATTTCTTTGCTTCAGGACGCCTGTTGACACACTGCTGTGCACTGGTGAATTCCCAAGCCCTTGACTACCCACTGTGGTAACTGTACACCTGCCCTGAGTTTTGCCCCCCTCCGAGGCACACCGTTAGGGTCTGTGGCGACATGGGTGCTGTCCAGAGCAGAGCTCGGGAAACGCTGTCACAGCCGCCTTCTTATGAGCATGCAAAAGTGAAGGCAAGTGCCTATGGCAGTCGATGTAAGATGCTCCCCTTTTCTTAACGTGCGTGAGAAGAAACGGACCAGCAATTTCTCTTCTCAGCTTTGATCCTGGGAAAGCATCCTCACCCGAGGAGGCCTGTCGAAGAGCATTGAAGACAGCACCGCAACAGCAACAGCAAAAGGCAGAAGCAATCTAAAAGCCCATCACAGGCGGAATGGCTAAATAAACTCTGATGTGTCTATGCTAAGGCCCTCCACCCAGCAGCAAGAACGGACAACTTACAGCTGTAAGCACTGACATGGAGAAAACCCCAAGACGAATAGTGAGGTGACAAAATCGAAGTGCAGAACAATACATACTGTGTGATACCATTTCCGCTGAAGAAAACACATCCAAACACACTAAAAATAAAACCATGTATCTCTACGTGTCCAGAGATAAATGTGTGCGTGCACTTAGAGTAAGATCGGGAGAGATACACATCAAAACTACAGCTGTGATCCCCCCAGCGGGACAGGGACAGAAGCCCTTAGCCCGGTCTGTATCGTGCTAACAAAAATGCATTCCTATATATACCACGTGTGTAATTAAAAATAAATGAAAATGTCTCAAAGAAGGAGAAAGGAAAACCTGACAGTATTTCCGCCAAAATACCAAAATATTTACAGGGTTTATCTCTGAGTGCTGGGATTAGGGGTGTTTTTAATTTTCTTCTGTTTGCTTATCTGTATTTTTAAATTTTCTACAAAGAGCCATGCACGTTTTGGTAATAAGAGGAAGAAAACCTGAAGTAACATTTAAATACCTGCTACATCAGCCCGTGGTAGGAAGCTGTCCCCTCCTCCAAGCAGGGTTTGCCCCTACCGTTTCTTTCCTTGCAGCCCTCCGCACCATTGTAGATTTCCACTCCAGGCTTCCTAGACATTACAGTCTGGGTTGGCCACCCCAAGGACTGAGGTGCTGGCTCTCCTGATCATCTCTGTGATTCTCTGCCTGTGCAACCTAGGGCCACACAATACCCTCTCTGGGCTCGGCATCATCCTCTACCAACAGGGATTCTAGAACCCACACCGCCTCCTCCACCCTGCGGCTGGGGGGCCCTGGAGATGATAGTTGGGCTTGTCGTGTGTAGGATGCCCTGCTTGTGTGCAGCTCACAGAAGGGAGAGTCGGCCCAGGAGCCATCACTGCCTGCCGAGTCCCAGGACCCCAGACCCTGCCGAGGAGGCTTTGGGTCGGCTCCAGGGAGTCCACTGGAAAGCAAAGTCAGGCTGCGCACAGAAACGTGAAAGATGCAAAGCAGGCACGTGAGCGGCGCCGGGCTGGAGGAACTGTGTCTCCCTCAAAGCGGGGCTCTGAGTGTCAGATTTTCCACTCTATTTCTCTGTGGCATGTTCTGCACATCCCAGTGCTAAAAATAACTGTAGCATGTGAGTGGGGGTGGGGAGCGGCCCCGGGTGGCTCCAACAGCCACTGGGCCTGGTTTGGCACAACAGTCTCCCTTCATCTGGGCAAGGCCCCCGGCTGCACACAGCCCTCTCCACCCTGCTGTCCGCACCCACCCTCATTCCCCGGTCCGTAACTTCCTCTCCCGCCTTGGGACCCCGGGGACCCTGGGAGCTGGCAGCCTGGAAAGCACAGGGATGGAAAATACCAAAGGCGGTCATTCCTTCCAGCGTGTGGGAGGAGCACAGTCACCCGTAAGTCCTTAAGGACGACAGAGACCCCCTACATCCAAGACAGTTCCCTGAAATCGAATCTGTCAAACGGCCAACAGCCTTCACTTTGTGGAAAGTCATTCCCCAGCCTGGCTGGGATGTCTGCTGCCGCCCCGGAGGCCAGTTCCTACCGCTCTTCCCCTGGGGGAGTTAAGAGAAAACTGTTGGTTCCAGGTTCACATCAAACTGGGCACACAAACAGGGGTACAGGCATGGAGCGGTGTCGATGGCTACTGTCTGCCGTGCCTGCGCCCCTCCCCACCTAGGGGGAAACTGCAGCCACGCAGGCTGGTTATGAGGTATCAACGTGCCCTCTCCCCTTGACATTCCCTGGTGCCCCCATCCACCAATCCACCCGTGAGAATGGGCCGTGCATGTGTCCATGCCCAGCCCAGGAGGGTGTCAGGGGACCTGGAGGACACTTGTGCCCTTGAAGAGCTTATTTTTAGTTCGGGGCTCAAGAGAGGTGCACACAAAGGCAACTAACGCTGTATCTAACCCATGACAGAGGGAGGCATGGCCATCAGAGCACGGCCAAGTAGAGGCCCCTGGACGGGGTCTCCCCAGAGTTTTGAGGTCTGAGCAGAAGCAGGGAGGCCTGAGGCCACAGGTCTTATGGACACCAGAGAATGCTAAGGAACAAGGACTGTCTGGGATCCAAAGGAGATAAAACTGAACATGGGGTTGAGATTCAACAATGAAGCCCCACCTTTGAATGCCAAGAGCAGAGATTTGGACTTCACTCCCTAGGCCACATTTCTCAAAGAGTATTCCAAAAGGGGCAGAGGGTGTGTGTTAAGAAGTGATTTTGTGAAATAAGAGGCGTGGTGTGTAGTGCGTGTAAACCCAGCAGGGAGAGGCAGCCCCAGAGGAGAAGGCATGGCAGGCAGACGGCCCAGGAGGAGTCAGAAGAGCTGCCGGACAGCCATGGTCCTCCTGGACATGGAGGAGCCACATGACTTCCCCGAGCCTCAGTTTCCCCTGAGAAACTGAATAGAATAGGGTAGCAGCCCTCACTGGGCAGCTGGAAGGAGTCTGGAGCTGGTCCCATCACAGCTCTCAGGAGGGGTGGAATTGGGACACAAAGACCAATGATGAAGCCAGTGGAGGACACTATAAGCCTGGGGGGTCCCAGCATATATAGCCTAGAACTTGAGACAAGACAACGTCCCTCCAGCCTCTTGTCTTTGTATTGTTTCTGCCCCTCCCTCCGACCCTTCTCCTGACAACACAAAGCCTCCAAGGAAACAAAGGGTGGAACTGAGAGGGAAAAATGCCGGTGTTCTGGGCCCAGCTCTGGCATTTCCAAACTATGCGGCCCTGGGCAAGTCCCTTAACTTCTCCAAGCCTAAGTGTCCTCCTCTGTGAAGGGACGAGAAGGATGGTGACAATGACACATCTGAGGTTTGACAGTAGGCCAGGCCACATTGTACATGCTTTACAACTTGTTGTGGGGAGCTCTACCATTATTATCATTATCATCCTATTTCACACATGCAAACTGAGACAGAGAAGTCAAGAAAGCTGCCCATGGCCACACAGCAAGTGAAGAAGCCAGGACAGACCTGCCGAAGAAGGCTGTTGACAGGATTGAAAATGATGGAGAAGAAATGCTCTTGAGCCTGGAATTTGCTTGTCATCTTCCAGCACTATAATGATGCGGTGGCAGGCTGCACGTTCAAGGGACGCCCACCGCACCATCCCATTCTCCCAGGCTCCTGGACAACATGACCTTGCTCTCCTCCATGAAGAAGTGAGTTCTGTTTCAGGGTGGGCCCATAACTGCTCCGTCCAACAGAATGTGGAAAAATGGCACCACCGGTCCAAGGTGTAGCCCTTAACTAGTCCAGTTGCCTCCACTTCCTGTGACTTGGGAGCCAGCTGCCACGTTAAAAGGGTGACAATCCTGACCCCGCCATTCTGGGAGCAGCCCAAGTCACGCGGGAGGCCCTGGAGGAGACACTGCCCAGAGAGAGGTCAAGGACACTGAGGGGCCAGCCACAGAAGGCAAGTGGCCACCCCTTGGGTGACTTCCAGCCCAGCCCATGACATGAGGCCCCAAGTGGGAGCTGCCCAGCAGAGCCAATTCAACCCAGAGGACTGGGCCCCATAAGAATACACCATTGGGCAACTGAGTTGGGGCTGATAGTTGGGCTACCAGTTGGGGCTGGTAGTTGGGGCTGATAGTTGGGGCTGATAGTTGGGGCTGGTAGTTGGGGCTGATAGTTGAGGCTGATAGTTGGGGCTGGTAGTTGGGGCTGATAGTTGGGGCTGGTAGTTGGGGCTGGTAGTTGGGGCTGATAGTTGAGGCTGATAGTCACACATCAATACAAAACCGCAACGTATGTCTCCCTCCCACCTCTTTCACTTTGAGGGAGAAGGGCATCACAAAGAGATGAGGAAGAGGGAAGACGAGAGACAAGGGGGCCGGCATCAGGGTTACAGGGAGCTGAGGCTCACAGCCCCATTCTGCTCTGCCCCTGGGCCGCAGCCAAGGGTCAGCCTGACACCGGCCTGAGAGTCCGGGGCCTGTGTGCCAAGCCCTGGCTCAGCACCATCCCCTCTGGTGTGCCCTCCCTCCTTCCGATAAGTGAGGGATGGGCATGATGACCTCTGAGGTCCTTTCCAGCTCTTGTACCTCCAGCCTCTCCACCCTGGGGCTCATTCCAGCGCTGGTCTGTCCAGCAGAGCCACGTACCCCGTGCACCTGCTCAGACCTCAGAGGCCCACCCTCAGGAGGTCCCCACTCTTCCCCAGGCCTCGAAGCTCCCGGGAAGCCAACCACTGCAAGCCTCTGGGTCCAGGAGTCCCAGCCCAGCCGGCCGGTGGAGCTGGACAGAGGAGGCCATGCCCTACCAACCCCCACACTGACACATCGTGGCTCTGAACCTCATGGGCTGTGTGCCGAGCGCCATGGCAGGCCCTTGATGTAGATGATCCTATTTCATCCTCCCGGTCATCCAGAGAGGGAGTTACTGCTATTCGCTCAGTTTTCAGATTAAGAATCTGAGCTCAGAGATGGTAAGTGACTAGGTCAAAATCACACAGCTGTAAATTCTGTTTATAGCCAGAATATGAACCTGGAGGCCTGACTCCATGGCTCTCCCTCTTGTCTGCTCTATTAAGCTGCTGCCAGCGAGCATGTGTGAAAACACAAATATATTACCCTGTGCTCCCCCAACAACCTGCCCCTACGTTCAACACACTCGCTGCCACACTTACACATAGACACAGACCAGTGAGTCCAACACCGACAGGTACACACACATAGACAAACCTCACATTGGTACATACTGGTTCATACTGGAAACCCATATTCACATGGCTGCACACAAACACCCCCACCGGCACACATTACATCATTCTTACACACAGACACAGACACTCACGGCCTTGGCATGCATGTGCTCACACACACGCACCTACACTTCTAGCCCCACAGACTCACATGCAGATATCTGCATTCATACATCCTCATAACACACACACACACACACACTGCACCTTGTTTAATGATGCCCGGGAAATGAGAGTCATTATTTTTATTTAAAAAAAAAAAAAAAAAGAAGAAGAAGAAGGCTCTCAAATGCCAATAGGTTCCAGTGTGTTTTTTCAGTGTTAAAAGGTTTCACAAGCAAAAGTCGCCCAACAGTGCCACCTGCTGAAGGCTGGCTATTCTTGGTCCTCTCCTCTCGTGCCCCTCCCGCCCTCAGAAGAGACCCTTCCTCAGTTTCTCTCCAAGTGTTCAGGACTCGGGAGCTGAGTGGGGAAACGGGGTGGGGACTGAATGCAGAGGGAGAGAGAGGAGGTGCTGAGGCAGAAGAGAAACGTGGAGAAGGGGAGAGGGAAGCCCACTTCCAGACCCTGGCAAGGAGAAGAAAATGCAGGGAGGGCGCCGGCAGGGAGACAGAGAGGCAGGCGGGAGCAGAGGGAGGAGGACAGCCAGACACAGAGAATTCTAGAGAGACAGCCTAGAAAGAACCAGACCTGCAGGATGATTCGGGCATGCCATGCCTGGAAAACAGACAGGGAGGGCATTAGGGAGAGGCGGGAAGGGAGGAAACAGGAGACCTAGGGAAGAAGACAGAGGGGCAGCCACCGGGACCTGCAGAACAGGCTGTCAGCAACCTCCCCCCCCCCCGCCCCCCGCAAGTGCAAGGAGCCTCATCATGAGGGGACCTGAGGCCGCAGCATCGTTCTGCAGGCGGGGACACCCGTGCCGTCCCCAGCCCTCCAAAATGCCTGTCCAGCCCCTAAGCAGCTCCCTGCTCTCCCCATCCGGCCCCTGGGTCGGGGTGGGCTGACTCTCAGCAGGGAAGGCCTCTCATATGGAATGCCTAGGCTGGCTTCTGAGGCACAGAGGAATACTGTGGAGAGGACTTGTCCATGGTCACACAGCACACTGGGGAGAGTCAGCCCCAGAAGCTTCCAGGCACTGACCTCCACTCCCCACGGCCTATGAAGCGAGGTGAAGCCCTGAGGACAAACAGAGTTTTGGATAGAAAACTCCTTTGAGTCATGCCCTCAGTCTTAACTCACCATTCTCAGCCCCCCCCCCCCCCAGCAGCTCCTCAGCACAGCTCAGGGTGTAGCTGGGCAGGGTGTTTAGCCCCAAGTTCCCTGGGAGGAGAATGAGCCTTACCATCACCAAGTCAGGAATCGCCCCTCTGGGGCTCGAGTGGGGTCAGAGCCGAACAATCAGCAGAAAGCCACAGACCCTCAAACCATAGGACGTTGGTTCTGGAAGATGCTATAAATCCCACTGCACAGAGACTAGCTGCGCAGAAGGGATGAGAATCCCAACCCTGCCAGGCGGGCCTCCCATGCCAATCTCTTGGCATCTTTCAAACCCAAATCCTCAAAATCCTGAGATCTGGACTCCTTGCAGGTGCCAATCTTGGGGACTTCCTCCTGCCCTTTGAGGTCCTTCCCTCTCCCAATGGGACACTCCCTCCAACAGAAAGGCACCTGGCAGGGAACGTTTTGGGCACTTTTCTTTCTTTCTTTTTTTTTTTTAATGTTTATTTACTTTTCAGAGAGAGACAGAGTGCAAGTGGGGGAGAGGCAGAGACAGAAGGAGACACAGAATCTGAAGCAGGCTCCGAGCTGTCAGCACAGAGCCCGATGCGGGGCTCGAACTCATGGACCGTGAGATCATGACCTGAGGGGAAGTGGGATGCTTAACTGACTAAGCCACCCAGGCACCCTGGGGCACTCTTCTTGTTAAGCAGCCTCATAAGGGGTCCCATAGCTCAGCCCAGGCTACCAGGAGACAACTCTCTCACCTTTGTTAAAAAGCACAGGTCCCTCCCTGCAGCCAAAAGCCCAGTGAAACACAGCACAGAGCAGGTGCTGGCTTGCATCTAATTTGCATGTGGTTTTCATATGCTTCCTGACTTCTCAAAATACCGGGAAACCTTCCTCCATCCTATAACTTCATGGTGTTCAAAATCCCTCCTGACTTCACAAGAGTCGTTTCGGTGCTGTGGACTTCCGTTTGCTTAACTAGAAAAGGGGTTCACCTGTAAGCCGGAGAGAATCTAAACTCCTTAAGAGACAAGTCCTGGCTCCAACCCACGTTTCCAAAATTCATGTCACCCACCCGCTTTCACTGCCCCTTCCCTTCCTGCTGGGCCAGACCACACACTGGGTTCACTGAAAATACCCTGCTCTTCCATGTCTCCAGGAGCTGGCTATTCCCTGTACCTGGATACCCTTTCTTCTACCTGAAAAACTCCTATTTACCCTCAAGACCCAGTTCACCCAGAACTTCCGGCATGCTTCTGCATGAAATCTTCCCTACCTCAATGCCACCGCACAGAGGTATTGCCTCTCAGTGGGGGCCAGCACTTTAGCTCAGGAACAGCCAACAATTAGAGGGATGATTTATTATATTCCTAAGAAGTGTTATCCAGCACGTTCCTTATTAGACTGTGCACTCGCTGAGGGCAGGAACTGTGGGAGACGCAGCCATCACCACACAGCCTACAGCTCCTCACTCAAACACACCGTGATGCCCCCTCCTTAATGGTTAGCTCCGTATCCTATGACATGAAACAGCACAGGGGCACCAGGCTGGCTCAGTCAGAAGAGCGTGCAACTCTTGATCTTGGGGGTTGTGAGTTCGAGTCCCACATGGAGTATAGAGATGAATTTTAAAAATAACTTAAAAAAAAGAAAGAAGGAAAGAAAGAAAGAAAGAAAGCAAGCAAGCAAGCAAGCAAGCACTGAACGAGGCTCCTCGGAGACCCAGCTCCATATGGATCCCTGTTCTACTGTTAGGCACCCAGCTCATTACAGACAAAACCCCAAATCAGGGTGCACAACCCCAGGTAGAGCCTTGGGCTCACAGGTAAGTGAGGCAAGGGGACCGAGGCTGCTGTTTAAGAAGCAAATATCCAAGCAGGGAAATTTACAGTCAGATAATTGGCAGCTCTGGTGCATAGTCAAATGCAGTAAATTAAGTGTTTTCCTGTAAATCAAGTTTATGATTTGCACTGGAGATGTAATTGTTAAAACTGTTCATTTTACCCGCAAATAGCAGTTGAAAGAAACCAATTTAGGAGTGACAGATTGGTTTTGATTCTAAATGTAGTGCTAAAACAGTTAATTTTAATAACATCCATTGGACAGGAGTCTGCCTGTTACTTAATATCATAGTCAACAATTTGAAAACTGCACGTTCAGCCACTGCTGCTTCCGCTAAAAATTAATCCCATTTTTCCCCCAAATGGAGGCATTTCTCAGCAGGAAGTAGCATATCCACGCAGGAGGGCTTTCCTCATTCGCGAGGTTATGGCCTTCCTACGCTGCAGAAGGAGGGCCACCAAAAGGTCAGCTCTAGCTGAAACAAAAGACACAAGTCCCGGAATATTGGGGCAGGAGGGGACCCCTCCCAGGGCAGGAGCGCCCAGGATGGCAAGCAGGATCTCGGTTCTCTACTTTTCTGCCTGCACACCTCTGGTGATGGCGCGCTCACTCTCACACATGCCTCTTTCCCCCTACGTGGACGTCAACTCCACTTTCCACAGTCCAGCCCTCCAGTAACTGGAAGACGGTCTCCAGGTCTCTGGCTCTCCTGTGTGGCTTCTCTTCTTCTTTGAGCTATACGTGCCCATGCCTATGCCCAAGGCAGTGTGGTGTGCCAGGGGGTCCTGGACCCCAGTGGGTCTAGTAGGTCATTCTGAATGAACAGAACAAATCTTATCTTCTACACCTGTCACCATCCTCATTGCCATCTCAGGAAACACACTCCAGTCTGTCAACATCCAATGTTGGTCTGTGGTGTCCAAGACTAGACCTGCTATTTTTGTCATAAGCTAATTTGGGTCCTAAGCACACAGTGGGCCTACAGCTTCCCAGGACAAGGAAGCCATTTGGCTAAGGGGAGCCCATGAATTGTTTTAGTGGTTGACCTCGATTATGAGCCAGGCCCTGGGCTCTGCTCCTAAGAAGTTAAGAATGCATGAGAATGAATGGAGGGTTAGTAAAACAGTGCTGGGTCCCCACCCCCAGAGATTCCATTTCAGTAGGTCTGGACAGAGCCTGGGAACCTGCAAGGTCCCAGATGCACTGATGCTGTCAGCCCACAAACCTGACTCTGAGTGGCACCGATCTAAGGGTCCGTAAGGTTGTCAATACCACCAACCTATCACGGATGAGGAAGCTGGGGCGCAGAGAGGCCACAGAGGGGATGCACCAGCTATACCACAGAACCATTCTTTCCCAGAGCATTCCTGGAGCTCCAGATTCCCAGCAAGGAACACACACAAATCAGCCCATTTACCCAGCTTCCGTTCAATAATTTCAAGAGGTATTAAAAAGGGAAACTTTCGTAAAAGAAGGAAAAGCCTGTTCATTTTCATGGCCACCACTTGGAGGAATGGTTTTCTGAAGTCTAGGCAACCGCTTGTAAGAGTCTATTATAGAGGGAAGCCTAAATCACATTTATGGCTCATACTGTAAGGCAAATGTAGGTATTAAAATTGTTCCTTTTAAATGATAAACACCCACTGAAATGGCGCAATAGAGCCACATCAGAGACTGTTTTCACCCAAAACAAACTGACTCAGGAAAGGCAGTAAATAGCAAATTTGACTGCAGACCCCATCACTGCTGTTGATATACGGAGGAAGGCAGGAGGGGCCAATGTAGAGGGGCTAGCATAGGTCTGTCTCAGCAATATGCAACACCCCGCCTGGCCCAGCCTTCTCCAAGGCCTGAGAGGTAGGATTTCTCCCCAGAAGGGACCCTGGCTGCTTGTTTTCTCACCTGGTTTTAGAGACCAGGACCTCCATTTAACTGTACATATCACAATTTTTGTGGTTTTGATTTTGAGAGAGAAGTAATGGAAAAAATAGTTAATCACCCATTCATAATCTCTTAAACATTATTTTCAAGCTGATAGTTGCAAAACAAAATGCAATCTTTCTAGCATCTTCAAGCAATTACTTGTCATTTTCCCAGTTTCCATAATAAAAGGAAATTAGGCTGGGGGGGGGTGTAGAATGAAGGGGAGGGAGCTAACTCCTGACTTTGACTTTTGGAAAGATAAAGGACAGACTTAAAGTAAGTCCTGCTCAGGTTTTCCTATCACAAAAGAAGGCAAATGCCAAGCCAGGACAAGTGATGAAAATTGGAGTGGGGGCTTCTCCTGGTATACCCCACCCACCCCCAAATAAAATATAATGTGGGTATAATTACCTGAGCTTTGTTAAGCAAACTTGCCTCTGCCCACCCCCTGAAGGAATTTAAGGGACATCCACCTCTCTTGTCCTAAAGAGACTCCCCAAATAAGGAGTCCATAGCCAAGAGGTAATTTAGCTCTTCTGATCATCATAATGAGGGCTTAATTCAGGATGGATGGATGGATGGATGGATGGATAATGGATGGATGGATGGATGGATGGATGGATGGATAAATGGATGGATGGATGGATGGATGGATAGATGGATGGATGGATAAATGGATGTATGGATGGATGGATAGGTGAATGGAGAGGTGAATGGATAGGTGGATGGATGATTAGGCAGATGGATACATGCATTGGAAGGATAGATGGATGAAAGAATGAATGGGTAGACAGATGGGTAGATGGATGGACAAACAAACAAATAAATGAAAATCGACACTGTTTCCTGAGATTTCTTCCATGCTGAGGCAAGGCTTCTCAAATCCTCAGTGTGAAAAGACCACATTTTTTATTTCCAACTAATTCATTTTCTCATCTGTTAAAGATACTTTGGTAAAATAAGTTAAAATGTCATGGTAATGCCATGTTGCTGTACAAGTTTCTAATTCTTCCTCTCAGTTTCTGTAATCAATAGTGTAGCGGAGGGGCGACTCGGTGGCTCAGCTGGTAAAGCGTCCAGCTTCGGCTTGGGTCATGATCTCATGGTTCGTGGGTTCAAGCACCGCATCAGGCTCTATGCTGACAGCTAGCTCAGAGCCTGGAGCCTGTTTCTGATTCTGTGTCTCCCTCTCTCTCTGACCCTCCCCTGCTCGGGCTGTCTCTCTCTGTCTCTCAAAAAATAAATAAAATAAATAAATAAAATAAAATAAAAAATAAAATAAAATAAAGTGTAGGGGATTGTGCTGGTCCCAGGCCAGGCTTGGAGCAGAACTTCCCTCGGGCTCACCACAAGGCAAGTCACTCATGCTAATCCCCCCTTCTTCCAGCCACTCTCTGAGGTGGGTGCTTCTATCCCTACTTTCCAGGCGGGGAACCTGAGGCCCAGGGAGGGTTCCAAAAGCTAACAGCTAGAGAGCTAAGTTTTACACCCAGATCCCTCAGGCTCCAAGCCTTTGTATTTGCCTGACTCAGGGCTTCAGAGATGGCCTCAAAGGGTGGGACAGAGCAATAAGCTTCCAGCTAGGCCCCTCCAAGGATGTGGATAGGGACACTGTCAGGAGTTAGGAAAGGAGAGAAATGCTAGGCAGGAAGCAGGACTCCGAGGATCCAGAGACAGGAGTGTGCATGTGCGTGGTGTGGGACAAGGACCATGGAGATGGAGCAGGTGGAGAAAGGGGACATGAGCCTCCTGCAGGCTGGTCTGGTGGCTACTGTCCCTGGGCAGCTAGACAGGTGGTGGCCCTCAGCCCAGAGCAGGGGTTGGGGAAAGAAGTGGGCACTGGAGTCGCCCCCTGCATTTGATCCTCACTGTGGAGCCTGGGTTTCCCATTTTGAAACCATGGAGCAGTAGTTGGCATTAAAAACAAATTTAAATCTGACAGAAGACACTCACGTCGTAGTATTTCTCCTTTATGGGAGTTTAAGAGACTGGAGGGGTCAGAGCAGCCCCTGCTCCTGCTGGGTTGCTTCTGTGAAGCTTTGAGCACGGAGGACCAAGGGCGCAGGGCGGCATGTTCAGAGAGGCTGAAATGAAAGGGAGGATCAGGGAGGACGTGCCAGCTGCCCCAGCCTGGGCGAGCCACACTCCCGCGGGCCCAGAAGACAGAGCAGGACGCACCAGGGAGGACCGAGGCCTCCGGCAAGACACACAGACAGAATCGGGCTGGGAAATGCAAGTTAAATCTCATCACTCTGCGGGGGAGGACGGGAGGGGGGGAGAGCAGTTCGTCCCTCTTCTCCTGGACACCCATCCAGCTCTGTCATTCACAGATTCTTGAAGGAGGGGCCTCACAGACCCTGAAACCAGGGTCTTCCACTCCCCCCTGGTCCCCAGAAGAAAGCCCTGATCTGAAAGTCCAGAATCTCCTGCGGTTGTCTAATGTCAAGGCAGTCCGACCAAGATTGAGTGAGGTCTTCTCTGATCGGGGTCTGTGCTAGGGGTGGGAATTCCAAGACATAGGATATCCCACACCTGTCCCCAGGATGCTCCCATGCTGGGCAAAACCAGTTGCGCCACAGAGAGATGAGTGTTTTGATAGAGGGATGCCCAGAGTGATGGGTACCAGAGGACAGGCCCAAACCCAGCCAGGAAGCATGGTCAAGGAAGGCTTCCAGGAGGAAGAAGGCATACCTAAAGCAAGCCCTCCCTGACCAATGGAGGGAAAGTGGCATTCCAGGCAAACACACTCATAACAATAACAGCAACAACTTTGAATGAAAGCCTCCATTCTCCTTTCTTGATGAAGAGGAAGAGAATTCTCATAGTTTCTTGGAGCTGGAGTCCAAGCCCCTTATTTCTGAGTCAGGAAACTGGAGCTCAGAGAGGTGAGGGGCTAACCTGAGGTCACACAGCAAGCTGTTGTGGGTAGGGAGGGGTCGGTGGCTCTCCCAGCCCTCAGGCCAGCTCCTCTCTGCCCCATATTGTGTGACTTGAGCTGTGCTCTCCCCCAGCCAAGCATCACTAAGCAGAAAGTAGAAAGAAGGCCCTGGGGGGGACGGGGAGCAGAGGTACGACCTCACCCTCCACCCCACTCACCTGCTCCCAGAAGCTCCCCCGAGGGGAGGCAACTCAAGGAAGGGAGCCAGCCAGTCCCACGAGATCCCCAGGGAGCGCGTCTACCGAGTGAGACACAGGGAAGCAGTGCAGAAGCAAGTTACAATATTAAAGTCCCTCAGGTAAACAGGAGGCTCTGTTGTCCCAACATCACCTCCCACTCACCTGCCCCCCTTCTCCACGGCCACCCCCAGAGGATGGAAGGGCACTGCTGACTCCCACTGGGGTCTCCTTTCCCCTCGGGAAATCCCAGCGCATGACCCATTTGTAAAACCTGGCTGCTGGGCCAGCCTCAGAGGTGGGGAGTGCGGGGAGCCCCGTGGAGGTGAACTGGCTGGACTTGGGCATCAGGTGACCCATTCGGGCTGGAAGCCCCACTTCTATGTGCTGTCTGGCCTTGGGAGAGTTGGTAGTCACGGCAACAAGAATATAACAATAACAGCAGCTAGTTTACAACCCTGAGAAGAAGCTGCCTTCAGACAACAAGGCACGTGACCTGCGTAACTCTGCCAGGCTGGCCCCTCTGGCACCCCCATTGCACAGAAGAGGACACTGAGGCTCAGAGAGATGAGGTCACTTGCCCCAGGCCCCAGAAGTGGGGAGTGGCAGAGCTGGAAATGAACCCAGCATTTCAACTCTCTTGGCCTCAGTTCCCTGTCCCTGAAGAAGGGGCCCAATAACCACCCTGGTCTAGGCACTCGGTGCCCTTGGAGAACCGAAGCCAGGAAGAGACAGAGCACACAGAGAGAGAGTGGCCGGCCCCCATAGTGGTGGGGCGAGAGCAGAGGGGACCCTGAACGACAGGGCATAAGGCCGGCAGGGACACCCAGAGGAAAGAACACTTAACCTGAGGGGATTCTGAGAAGCAGGGCCAGTGAGGACGAGCCTTGAAGGGCAGACAGGTGGGTCCACCACACAGGGGCTGTGAGTGGGCATCACAGACAAGAGACAGCACATGCATAGGCTTGGAGACAAGATGTCCCAGCTGTACAAAACACTGTCTTTGGAGTTCCTGGTGCCAGGAAAGGGACAATGACACTAAAAAGGTAATGAAAGCAATGACCACACTTCCAGAACATTTCCACGCTAGGCACTGTGCCAGGTACTTGCCACCTATGAGGTCATTTAGTCCTCAGCTAGATGAGAGTCAGGCTGGACGACTTGCCCCATCTGACAGAGGAGGAGCCTGAGGTGCAGAGAGGGAAGTAAACTGCCCCCAGGTCACATAGCTGGTCACAGATGGAGCAGGACTTGGACTCGGGCTGTTGGGCTCTGCATCTGGCTGTCCTCACTATCACACTGTCCACTCACTCCAAAAGCAGCACTGAGGCACACAGGTCGGAGGAGAAACCAGGCCACAGAAAAGGGAAGGGATTGGCCAAGGGCACACGGTCAGTGTGTGCAGCATCAGGACTCAGACCCTGCTCAGCGCCTCTCACCTCGGGGCGGGGGGAAGGGTTCCTAGAGGCCTGGTGTGGTCCGCACACCTGTCTGAGGGTTTGGTGAAGGTGTGGGGAGCAAGCTGGCTGCAAGCAGCTGTGGACACCATTGGCATCATCCGTGGGGGCCGCGGTGAGTGGTGTAACCAGCTCTGGCAGAGGTTTGGAAAGATGACCCATCCCTGCAAAAGCGAGATGCTGCATCTTTCTCTCCACCCTGCCACCAACTTGGTCTGGTGGGGAAGGAAGGGGTCCCCAGAGAAGGGGCTGCCCCAGAGTCCCCTTGTCTGCATCATTCATCTAGCTGACATTTTCCGAGGCCCTGCTCTTTGCTGGCCCTGGGCCCACCAGCTGTGCAGCCTGGTCCAAGCCCCTGCCTCCTCTGGTCTTCGTGAAAGGGCCGGGCTAGATCAGCTCATTCATGCACGCACGCATTCATTCGCTCACTCGTGGAGGGACACCCAGACCACAGGACCCTACTCTCAGATGCCTGCATTAGCTTCCCAGGATGCTCTAACAAAGGCCCACAAACCAGGTGATTTAAAACCACGGGAATTCATTCTCTCTTAGAGTTCTGGAGGCCAGAAGTCTGGAATCAAGGTGCAAGCTGGGTTTTGTGCCCTCCAAGGCTCTAAGGAAAAATCTTTGTTCGCTTCTGCTAGCTTCCTCAAAAAATTAACAACAGAACTCCACTATGACCCAGCAATAGGACTGATAGGAATTTACCCAAGAGATAAGGGAGAGCTGATGCATGGGGGCACATGTACCCCAATGTTTGTAGCGGCACTTTCAACAATAGCCAAATCATGGAAAGAGCCTAAATGTCCATCAACTGACGAATGGATCAAGAAGATGTGGTTCATCTATACAGTGGAATACTACATGGCAGTGAGAAAGAATGAAATCTGGCCATTCGTAGCAAAGTGGATGGACCTCGAGGGTGTCATGCTAAGCGAAATAAGTCAGGCGGAGAAGGACAAATTCCATATGTTTTCACTCATATGTCGATCAGGAGAAGTTTAACAGAAGACCATGGGGGAGGGGAAGGGGAAAAAATAGTTAAGGAGAGGGAGGGAGGCAAACCATTACAGACTCTTAAATACTGAGAACAAACTGAGGGTTGATAGGGGGTGGGGGAGAGGGGAAAGTGGGTGATGGGCATGGAGGAGGGCACTTGTTGGGATGAGCACTGGGTGTTATATGGAAACCAACTTGACAATAAACTATATTTAAAAAATAATAAAAAATGAAAAAATGAAAAAATGAAAAAAGAATCTATCATCTTCTATTCTTTATCACCTGCGAATATGCATGAGTTCAAGTGCATGAGGTCTGGGCTCATCCGTAAGCACTTTTAAGGACTCTCTGTTCCTCTGTGTCTCTAAAGCCTGGCCCCACACTGCTCCCTATCAGCTTTCCTGCCTCAGGACATTTGCACATACTTGTTCTTTCACCCAGAATTACCATCCCTGTCCCTTTTCTTTGTCTGGATAATCCTCTCTAACCTCATCAGTTAGCTTTCCCAGCTCCCAATTCACTCCAGACACAAATAGCTTCCTCCTCTGTAGGGCGTTTGTGTGCGTGTGTGTGCGTGCGTGTGTGTGTGTGTGTGTGTGTGTGTAACTGATTCTGAAATAAAAGTAAAAACGCCTCTGATAAAAGTTTTGAACTGTTCATAAAGGTAGGAAATAAAAAGAGGTCTTGCCTCCCACACAGACCCCCCTTCAACACCCAAACTGGCCCATGCTAACAGTTTGTGTATTCTTCCAGGAAAAAAAATTATATAAACATAAGAGTAATAGGTAATAAAGGCTTACTCTGGGCCCAGTCCTAGTCATGCTTTATGTACTAACACAGTGCATCCTCACAAGCACCCTAGGACCAGGTGCTATTATCAGCACCCTAGGACCAAGTGCTATTATCAGCTCTGAGGTAACTAAACCCAGAGAGGTTTAAGGGACTTCCCCAAGTCACACAGCTGGTGAGTGGCAGGGCAGGAACTCACACTCAGGTGGGCTGTGCCAAAGGCCATGCTTTCAACCGTCCCTTTTTATACACACAAATGTGTTCGCATATATACAGCTCTGCTCCCTGCTTTATTTTGCTGAAAATGCATGTCTGAATCTCTCCATATCAGCACAAAAACAGCTACTCCCTTTTCTCCTGCAGCCACTTGGCATGGATACGCCACGGCTTATGTACTCAGCCCCCTGATGGACATTTTGGTGGTTTTCTAGTCGCTGCTGTAAACATTGCTGTGTTAACCCAGACTTGCAGCTGTTTCTTGATATACTTTTGCAAACACATTTATGGAATGTGGCCCTGGGACAGCTGAGCCAAAGAGCACGGGCTTTTCAAATTTTGATAAGACACGGCCCTGTCACCCCCAGATGATTCGGCAAGGCTGAACTCTCACTGAGGCAGTCGCACCCATAGTGCTGGGCACCCACTTCTCCAAGCACACCCGAGGAGGACGCCGGTCCATCAGGGTCCCTCCCTGATGGGGGGTCCCTCAGGGAGGGACTTGAACCAAGTAGTAGACATGTTGAAGGAAGTCCAGGACCTTTTAAGCAGAACCATCTAGAGTCCGTTTCGTTCAACAAACAGTAAGAATTTCTTTGGCACCTGCCGTATGCTCGGTTTGGGTACAGGAAGCAGAGACTGACCAGGTTCTCAAGGTCAAGTGCCTGCAGGGGCCAGGCAGGCTGCATAGAAGATGGACCTGGCCAAGAGGAAGGCGATGCTAGGGAGGGCAGGAAGAATACCAGGCTGTGAGCCAGAGCTTATGATTTTTCCAGAAAGCCAGAAACCTGGATTTTTAGGCGTATTTGCCCTGATGCTTAGCAGAACACCTGGCCCTTGAGGATATCACACTTAAGTGAATAAAGAAAAGAATGAATGACTTTGGAGCCTGTGTTCTTTCTTCTGCAGCTCAGCCTGGAAGAGGGACCTACCTCTCCAGTGAGACGTGCAAGGCCCTGTACTCACTCTGCACAGGTGGGCAGGGCAGGGCCTCGGCCCCTGTCCTCTGCTTCCCTCACTGCAGCGGCGTCCGGAGCAGGGTCCTCCAGCACCCGTCCCCACCCGCCCCGACGTGGGCAGACCCCCCATCCAGTAGACCTGCATCTCCCAGCCCGCCACAGGGGGAGACGACTCCCCCCTGTTTTTCGAGGTAACTTTTGGGTTTAAAATCTGCTTTGTTCAGCAAAGCCCACACCCTACCCTGCCCTGCTGCTGACTTTCTGAGTTCCTCCACCACCCCCAGCAATTGCACGGAGACATAAATAAGTGAGTTGGAAGAATCAGCTGCTTGACATTGAGGGACAGTCACCCCATCACCCATCAGTAGCTTCAAGAAGGCAGGGATCATACCTTACTCCAATCATGTAGCAGTAAGCAAGACTAACGAATCCTCAGTATGTGTTCCTAATTTCTGTGAACGTGTGATAGGTGACTAAGACTGATGGGGGAGGGGGGAGCCTGGGTGGCTCAGTCGGTTAAGTGTCTGACTGAGGCTCAGGTCATGATCTCACGGCTCATGAGTTCGAGCCCCGCATCAGGCTCCACGCTGTCTTACCCCTCCCGTGCTTGCTCCCTCACTCTCAAAATAAATAAACTTTTTAAAAAACGTTTTAATTTAAAGAAAAAAAGACGGATGGGGAAACAAGGCACCATGGCCAGGGTGGGCCATGGGTTTGCTGACCCTCTCAGGGGTCATCACCCCATGAAACAGGGGAAAGGAACAAGGTGTACCCCTGAGATTTGCCTCTCTAAGGGGCATCCAGAAGCTCTTGGGGCTGAAGGAAGGAAGGGACAAGCTGAGGCCGAGAGGAGGCAGGTAGCACTAGGACACATACCAAAAGGAAAACATCTGAGCAGGGAACAGAAGTGCGGGCTACTCAGAGAGCCTGGGGCTTGGTTTCTCTGTGCCTCAGTTTCCGAACTTATAAAGGGCATTTTTAGCATGAGACATTGTTTATCATACAAACCAGGAAACTATGTTTAGATGTAACCATACAAAACTGCTACCTTGTAGGTCAAAGACAGTTGGATATTGGCAACGCGTCTTGATCCAAATTCTGAATAATTTCTCCAAGACACCGGGCACAAAGCAGGACAGCCCTGAGCACACTGGGCCGTGCAGTCACCCCGTGGCTCGTGACCACACCGACTGTTTCCCCCCACTTACTTGTATTACAAAGCCCCCTCCCGCCCCCTAGCCCCTCTGTCATTAGACTGAGGTATAAAGATTAAGTTAATGGCGGGCGGAGAAAATCAGCTTTGTTGGCAAATTGTCTCTGATATTTATTTTGAACATTAAAACGAATCATTCCGACTAAAGAGGGCTGTAGTGCGCGGCCCATTAAAATGCATGCATTATGTATAACTCTCCCGGCTTCACCTCCAAGTATCATCAGCCTAAAAAGCAAACATGGTTTTTAAAGCCCCTTGTTTACGACATCCCGTGACAGCTGATTAATGGCCACAGTTTCCAGATCTGAAAGCTTAGTAACCCAAGCTGGAAAATTCAATCTTATTCTAATATAGGTGGGGGGGTGGGGGGGAGGCGGCGGGAGGAGCCCGGCCAAATGGGAGCAGAGCACAGCTCCTCAAAGGCATCCACGCTGTGGGCTGTAACCACTGCAGCAAGACCAGCTGGGGTTTCTCCGTGGGCGCTATATTAGTTTCCCAGGGCTGCCGCAGAAAATGACCGCAGACTGGGTGGCTTAGCACAGCAGAAATGCATTCTCCCACAGTCTCGGAGGCCAGACGTGCAAAACCAGCGTGTGGGCAGGGCCACGCTCCCTCCAGTCCTCTAGAGGGAGACTCTGGCTTGCCTCTTCCAGCTTCTGGTGGCTTCTGGGGGCTCCCAGCATTCCTTGGCTCCTGGCCGCATCCCTCCGGTCTCTGCCTCTGTCTGCATATGGCATGTTTCTGGGTCTTTCTGTCTCTTATGAGGACACCTGCCATTGGATTTAGGGCCCAGTCTAATTCAGAATGATCTCACCTGAGACCCTTACCTTCACTAACAGCTGCAAAGACCCTTATTCCAAAATATGATCACAATCTGTGGTTCCAGGCAGACCTAGCTTTTGTGGAAGGATGCCTTTCAATCTGCTACAGGTCTCTGTCCCTCTCCCAGAGTGTCCCTTTTCTCTTAGGAAGGTTGTAAGACCAACCCGGGCTGCAGATCCTACTGGATCCCAAGGAGCCGTCTGGTGTGTCCACAGTGGTGCCTCTCTGACCAGGTGCTGCCTCGCTCACCCCCTCCCACGGGTTCCCAACCCACAGCCAAGAAGTCCCTCTAAAGAGCCTTTCAGGGGCGCCTGGGTGGCTCAGTCGGTTAAGCGTCCAACTTCAGCTCAGGTCACAATCTCACAGTTCGTGAGTTTGAGCCCCGTGTCGGGCTCTGTGCTGACAGCTCAGAGCCTGGAGCCTGCTTCGGATTCTGTGTCTCCCTCTCTCTCTGCCCCTCCCACACTCATGCTCTGTCTCTTTCTCTCTCTCTCTCAAAAATAAATAAACATTAAAAAAAAATTTTTTTTATTTTAAAGAGCCCTCCTGACCCTGTCACACCTCCTCTTGGCCCTCAGAGGCTCAACCAGAGAGCCCCCTCATCATGGTCAGGAGGCGTTGCTCGATCTGCCTTCTGCCCATCATGTCAACCTTACTCACAGAATACATCCCTTCTGGGTGGGTTTCGGCCATACCAGGTGACGCTCATCAACAAGTGCTCCTTAGGTGCTCCGGCTGGTGCAGCCGGCCTCCCTGCAGCAGATCCAGACCCTCAGGACGCAGCACAAGGAGTCTGTCAACAGCACGGCCCAGCAGCAGCAGCAAATGCAAATGCCACAAATGGAAGCCAAAGTCAAGGCCTTCCCATCACCTGCCTGCCCTGCCTCTGGCCCCCACACGCACCCCTGCCGTCCCACCAACCGCGTACCCTGGAATGTCCCCATTCTTCCCAGCTGCCTGCCTAACTCCTGTCTACCCCACAGCACAGGCCAAGTGACCCTCCTCCTCTTCCCCAAGTTCCTCGTGTGCCGACCTCTGTCCACGCTGCTCCCCTCTGTTGGCCACTCTTGCTTTTCCTCCTGGGCACGCACTTGAGGCTGCCCTCCTGCCTGAGTGGGGACGTTTGCTTGATGAGTGTGTTCCTCGAAAGGTTCATGGGGATTAGCATTTCTGCTCGCATCTGTGTCACTCTACCGGCCCAAGTCCTGATTTATGATGACGTCTTTAATTGGCAATGGCTGACTTCAGGTTGTTGTGTTCCCCGTTCTTGATCATAAAATTAAAGATCTGTGAACCAATACACAACTGGGTGAGATCAGAGGCCTCCTATTTCATGGACCCTTTGATGTGGGGAAGAGGGTGACTGGCCTCAATCATCTGCTCCATACTAAGTTTATTTTGACAGACTAGAATTTTATTGCTTACAAATTTTCCAAAATGCTCAAAAGACAGAACATTTGTCTTGAAAGCTCTCTCTTATCCAATATCAAAATATTTGATTACCACAATAGATGTCACTTTCCCTGTTTGTTAGAGAGGAAACAGAGGGCCAGTGACAAGTGCGGGGCTCAAGGTCCCTCAGTGAACCGGTGCCAGGCCAGGAACAGAGCCCTGGCTTCTGTGCCCGGGCCACGATCCTGCCTACAGCCTCTAGGCTTCACTCCTGGGCCCGAGAGGGATTACCCTTGCTGTGGGCAGAAGTCCTCAACAACCTCCCACCTCCCTCCCCTACGAGAGAGCCTTTCCTGTCCCAGCAGATGGAGAGAAACAGCCCTTCCACCTTCTGAAGGCCAGGGAGGAAGATGAGTGGAACTAGGGATAAAATCTGGGCTCCTGAGAGGTCTGAGAAGTGACGGCAGGTTGGTGCCGCCCTGCACTCCATGGAGGTGGTCATTTAACTTAATACCTATGAATTTGGGACCATGGACAGTGCCACCCCCATTGCCGGGCCCCTGCAGGGAGACCACTGGGCTAAGATCTGAGCAGGGTCACCCCCTCCTGGGGTGCCCTCTGTGTCAAAAACAACAACTGCCTGCTTTGATGTCTGTTCTTACCTAGTTGCTCAAGTCTTGATCCCAGCGGAATTCACGGTGGGGGGGACACTCGCACCCACCCCTGCTGGGCTCCGCAGACCCCAGGCTCTGCATGATTAGGGCACGCTGCGATGCTGGCCAAAGCCAGGGCACCTCCAGTTGTAGGGCCTCGCACGCAGCCTGCCCTCCAGAAGAACACAAGCATCCAGGCCCTCAGACGGCATGAAATCCAACCTCCCAGCCTGGCGCTCAAGGTTCTGCTATTCTCCAACACCAGCCTGCCTTCCAGCAATCCTGGCTAGGCTGTTCCCCGTGTCCATTCCCCTTTCCTTTCTGTATATATCCAAACCCTCTCTCAAATTCCACCCGAGAGTCCCCCCCCCTACCAGGAAGCCTTCCAAGATTTCCTCAGCCCCCCCCCCCAGTCAACACTCATAAATGGCTACACAAGGTTCCTACCTCTTCTACTCACTTCACACTTTTAAGTTTCTTATACTAATTTCATTAGCTATATTTCCATGTAGGGTTATTGTGTGCTTACCTGAGCTGAGTCCCCAGGAAGAAGAAACTCTGTTTTCTTAGTCTCTGAGTCCCCAGGGGATAGCCTACTGCCCATCACAAAGTAGTTCTCAGGACACATTTGTTGTTTGCCTCTAACTGGGCAGTCAGCTCTTAGCAATTTAGATTCAAAGGAGGAAGACTGAATCAGTGCCACAACTGGATTCCAGGACATAAAGAAAATGCAGGCTATGCCTTTAGTGTGCCACACGTGGTAGACCATGAACGTCAGGCCTGTGACTTAAATTCCCCTTCTGCTCCTCCTCCGAGAGAACTCCTGATCAGTCCTCAATGCCAACTTACACATGACCCTCTCTGGAAGTCTGGAGGCAGACGCAGATATACCTGGGTTTGACCTGTTAGGGGTTGGACCGTGTGTCCCCAAAAGATGCAGAAATGCTAGTCCCCAGTACCTGCGAGTGTGACCTTATTTGGAAAGAGGGTCTGCAGATGATCAAGCTAAGATGACATCTTTGGGGTGGGCCGTACTCCCAGATGACAGGGAAATGTGGACACAGATAGACACACGCAGAGGGAAGACTATATGGAGACACAGCAGGAATGCTACCTGCACGCCAAGGGGCGCCCGAGCTCCCCAGAAGCTAGGAGACAGGCAGCTTCTCTCTCCTGGCCCCCAGAAGGGACCAATCCTGCCGATGACAAAAATGTATTGTCTCACAGCTTTGATTTCAGACCTCCAGCCTCCAGACTACAAAATAATACGTTTCCGGGGCGGAAGCCGCCCAGCCTGTAGTGGTTTGCTGGGGCAGCCCTCGAAAGCTGGCACAAATTCTGACTCTGCCTCTCTCCAGCTGGTTGGCCTCAGGCAAGGTCGTTAAATCTCAGTCTCTGTGGCTTCCTCTTTAGAATGGGAACACCGGTGGACTGCAAACCCCTTTCTCTCGCCCATCCTCACGCCACCAGCCTTTCCCAGGGGCCCTGCGGGTGGGCGTGGCCTGCAGGTCCCGGGGTCTGGGGGTGGTGGGGGTGATATGCCCCAGCCCATCCAGAAACTCCTCCGCAGTCCTCCACACTCGCTCCTCTCCCCTTTTGCCAGCAGACAGTGGTGGGGCCCTGGGAGGTGACAGAGCCACAGACGGAAAGAACATGAGTCCCTGACTGACTGCCAGGAGGCACCTTGGTACGTGCATTAAATATGCGTTTTGCAGGAAATGTGGAGGCTGTTCACAAAGGGCTGCCCTACCCTGACTCATAGAAAGACTGATCACCGGGAGCCTGGGTGAGTCAGTCGGTTAAGTATCTGACTTGATTTCGGCTCAGGTCCTGATGTCACGGTCGTGAGATCAAGCCCTGCGTCAGGCTCTGTGCTGAGCATGAAGCCTGCCTGGGGATCTCTCTCTCCCTCTCTCTGCCTCTCCCCCCACTCGCTCTTGCTTGCTCTCTCTCAAAATAAATAAATTAATTTTTAAAAAAGACTGGTCACATAGTCCTTCATGAGGATTAGAGATACTACAGTAGGACGTCAACAGGAGGTTTTTCATAGCATTATTACTCCCTCTAACTGCCCCACCACCTAAAAGAGCCTGGCATAAGTAAGGAAACAAATAAGCCAAAACAAAACAAAACAAAAAAACCCACTGAATTGTTTCAGTTAAACAGCGCTGATATCAAGAGTCCTTGGCTCTAGCTCTGCCCCAACCTTAGGCAAAAGGCTTAATAGTCTGGGCCTCAGCATCCTTCTTAACACAGAGCCCTCGACAGACCTCCAGATGACACACATTAGCCATCTCTGACTCACCTGTGAGGTGGCTGTGGCACTGACCTGCTTTACTATCTGTTCTGTTCTAAGAACCTCAGGCCCCAAACTCAAGCTTACAGGAAAAATATCACATTTAGCCTCTTCTACCAATCATTTTCATTTTGAATTCTGGAGCCCTGATCCTGCTGGCTAGAAATGTGACCCCCGTCATTCACGGCCAGGAGCCCTTCCTCCCAGGCAAACATTTTACAGAGGTCCCTGCGTCCTACACATGGTGTTGGCTTGGGGAGCATCTCCTGGCCTCAGGAGCTCTGCGTGCCACAGATATAGCTCCTGTCCCCAGCCCCCCGACCCCAGCCTCAGTCCCCCTCTGGGGTTGGAACCCCCAGCCACTCCTCCTGGGGCTTCTGCAGGGAGAAGCCCCGCAGCTTGTAAAAACCACCAGCCACCGTCTACTCGGGTCTGGAGACACCTCCGGAGAAATGGGGAGGCTTCCTTCCTTCCTTTTCCTGTTTCCCTTGGGGCCCTCCCACCCTCCTCCTCATTCCTCCTCCCACCTCCCAGCACCACTGTCTCAAGGTGGGTTAGAAAGGAAAGCCTGATGGAATTGTCTTCCAAACAATTTCTCTTTCCTCCTGGCCACAGCGACTCCTGCAGGCAGAAAACCGGCGGCTGCTACCTTATCTGGAAAGAGTGACAAAATATATATCTGGGACTAAAAAATGACACAGCCTCAGAAAACCTGAGAAACCTGGTTCTGGTGAGGACAACCAGTGTCCCTCGGGGACACGTGGGCGATGGGAAAGCAGGGGCATCTAAGTCCACTCTGCAGGCTGGCTTCACTGTCCCCCACAGATGCCAAAACGCCACCAAGGGGGAGACAGCGTGTGGCCATGCTTTGTGCCACAAACCCTGGTATCACATCTCAAGGGGCAGCCCCACTCATGTGGGACATGAGTCACAGTCATTTTATAATAGATGCCAATGTGTGTAAGCGATTCACCTCCTTCACAAATGCCACTCTCTCCCATTCTAACACGTTCTCCTGAGAGGGAGTAAAAGAGCCGTGTTTTACAGTCACTCGTACGAAAATTCCACGGGACCCAGTGACAAAGACACAGGTGTCAAAGTCAAGAGTCTCCAGGGCCCAGGTACATTCTAAATGTGTCCATGGACTGGAGGGCATACATCTACCGCAGGAGACGACCACCACTCTGCCCCAGGCCACAGGCCATTTGCCGGAGGGACTTCCCATTTTTCTAGAGAAGGCAAAAACACAGCGTTTTTTAATATGCAACTGACTTTTAAATTATTGGGAGATGGATCAGAGGTTTTTTTAATGCTGTGAGCCAGACAAATCTAGCTGGGGTCGGGTCTGTCCCGAGCTGTTTTGACAGCCTCTGTCAGGACTGAGGGAGCACCTGGTCCCCGGGAAGCCCACACCCTGGCAGGGAGCTGGGCTGCTCGTTTGGTGCTGTGCATGTGGGCACTGGTGCGTGGGGAAGACTGGAAGGCTTAGGTGAGGACGGGTGAGAGAGGGGTGTAGGGTCCTTCAAGATGCTAGGTAAATGTCACTTCCTTCTAGAAGCCTCCCTGCAGCCCCCACACCCACGTCGTCTTGAACTATGGGTCACTGAGCCCACCTAAGACAGCATAAATGAACAAATGACAATGAATGAATGAATCAACTCGAGGTGGAGCATCTACTCGAGGCAAGAGCCCCACTCACCCCTCTGTACTCGGGATCCTGGTTGCGGTGGGCACTGCTCGCACTGATGTGGTGAGGCAGGTGCGACCAGGCCTGGTGCTGGCTGAGCCACCTCCCACCCCTTTGTGCAGAACGACCTCCCTGGGAGGAGAAGGTAAAGAATGCAGTCCTGTCCCACTTGACAAGCCCCATCCCACGTAAGCCCTGGCAGGGCCCAGGAGCGGGCATGACAAGGCCGTGCAGCAGCCTCTTCTCGCTGCCCTGGGGCAGCGACGCGGGGATGGGACGGGGCCCATGGTCCAACAGAACGCTAATGTCCCCTCACCTCCACTCAGTCTCGCCAACAAATGTCACCCCCCAGTGTCAAGTATCCCACAAGCTCTGTGCCTCAGTCCTCTCGTCTGCAGACTGGGGGTAATTTAGAAACTTTATAGCTGATGTGAAGATGATGTCATATGATGTACAGTACTTGATCCCGGCCTGGCGTATAGTAGGTGCTCAATAAAATGTACTGCTAGGAGTTTCATTGTTCCATCTCTTTATACATTGTTTCATTTGACCCCACAAGGCTCTGATGCATCACCATCACCCATTTTACAGATAGGTCAACTGAAGCCAGGAGTGCCTAGCATGTCACCAGATTCTGCTGACCTGGTGTTTGCAGCTCCCAGAGCCGGCCACGCTCCCTGTGGGTCAGTCAGTGTTGCCCCCATCCCCAATTCCGTGGCTGTCCCCACAGTCGCCCCTCGCCCCACTCACATCCCCATGTTGCTCACCACAGCAGGCCACCGTGGGGCACAGCAGCACCCAACAAAGGGTCACTGATGGGCCACACTACCCAGCTTCCACCCTTAGGATGTGATTTCTTGACTTTCTGATTGAGTAGGCCTGAGTAGAGCTGAGCAGTGAGCATCCCCGGCAACCTCCCTGGTGGTGCCGATGCGGCTGGTCTAGGTTAGGGCTCATGGGACAGACGGGCCTAAAACTGCGCAGTCATCAGATAAGGATGCAAACTCGGGATGGATGACAATGAAGGAAACCAAGCGGCTGAGAAGGACTGACAGGGAGAGCACTTACTGCCCACAGGCCAGTCAGCAAGGGGGACAGAAGAAGAATGGGCCGTGCCAAGAGAAGACAAAGCATTTCAGGAGGAGGGAACAGCATGTACAAAGGCCTGGGGTAGGAAGAGCTTGGGCCTTCAATGGCCGGGGAGATCGGGGACCGGAGCAGTAAGTGAGGAGGAGACTGGGGTCAGCGTGGGAAGGTAGCTGGGCACACGGCTGCCTGGCGGGACGTCACTTCCCAGCTTCCCCTGCACATGAGTAGGTTCTGGAATGTGGGTGAAAAGAGACGTGTGCCACGTCCAGTCTGGCACGGTAAGCACCTTCTGGGTTCTTTTCCCGAATGGATGAGAACAACGCCCTTGGAGGAGGGGAGAAACCAGAGAGCGCCTGCAGGACTGGAGGGAGGCCCACCCTGGATGTTAGCCTCTTAGCCACAGGATCTTAGTGCCTCTGTGTTAGAGTAGGCGAGCTTGCCATCCCTGGGAGAGACCCGGTCAACCCAGCCCCTAGCCTAGAGTCCTGGCTTTCAAAGCTGGGCAGGGACAGGAATCAGGATCCCGGCTCTGTCCTGGGACAGACTGGCTGCCACGTCTGCTCATTCTCGCTGCCTCCCTGGGACAGGATTTGCAAAACGGCTCCAGTAGCTGCTAGACCAGGACTGCTCAAACTTTAGAGCGAATCAGGGCATCAGAATCCCCCGGGAGGCTTGTTAAAACAGAGATTGCCGGGACCCATCCTCAGACTTTCCAAGTCGGCACTTCCAGGGCAAGACCTAAGAATCTTCACTTCTAACAAGTTACTGATGCTTCCAGTCGGGGATGCTTTGAGAACCACTGTCGTAGGTCATTCTGGCCATGATGCAGTGTACACCATTACATTTAGGGCAAGCCTTGAAGGAGTCAGAAAACTTCACTGAGGGCTGAAATGTCAAAGGCTTATGGCAGCTGAGAAATAGATGTGTCCCCTCTGTACCCTGCACCATTCAGAGAGTCAGAAGTTCTGAATTCCACTACTCACTCTGGACTCACATCAAAGTCCCCAAGCCTCAGGTACTTCGTTTTCATGAGAGTCAAACAGGGGGATCGGGAGCACCGGGGGCCTCTGGCGCTCCCGATGCAGTCCCTGCATGAGCTCCACACCCACCTTGGACCACAGCAGGGGAGTGTGAGCTGGGGAGGAAGGAACAAAAGCAGAGGGAGCCTCGGCTCCTGACACACGGGCATCACTCCAGCCCTGGGCTGCCCAATAGCAGACTCGTCAGTGTGAAAGAAAACCAAGCTTCTATCTTGGTGGGGACGTTCGTGCATGTGAGTTGTATCCCTCCAGCCGCAGTATCGCTCCAGCCCTCAGCCGCCCCCCACCCACTTTGTCTTGCTGTTTTTGTTTTCCCCTTCCATCTAGTAAATGTTTGAGATTACTGTGACTGAGAGTTCTCTCAATGACTGGCATTCGACATGGCAGAAAACCTAGGTGACCAACATGCTGGGAAACTTTTGGTATCCGGGAGGGCTTTACTCCCAGGGGCTGAGAGCAGTGATGTGGGGCCACAAGGTCGCACCGTGGGCAGAATCATCTCCCCCCATTTCATCAGTGTGGGGCTTCTCCAGCTCAGCCTTTGTCAACTGCTGTTGGGGGCCACCCTGCGCACCCTAGAATGTTTAGCAGGCTCCCTGGCCACTCCCCGCCAAATGTCAGTTGCACCTGCCTGGTTGTAACAATCAAATAGGTCTTGAGCCATTGCCACATGTCCCCTGGGGGGCCAAGATGCCCCCGGGCTGAGGCCACTGCTCTGGAGTAGCAGTTCTTCCCCTTGGCTGCACAACGAAATCACTTGGGGAGCTTTAGAAACTATACGCTCATGCCTGGGCCTCCCCCCGCGACACTGACTTCATTGGTCAAGGGTGCAGCCTGGGCACGGGGATCTGTAAACCCTCCCCAGAGTGTGCTGTCGGCAGCCAGGGCAGAGAACCACACTCTGACTCTCACTGGGATGCCAGCAGTTAGGGTGATGGGAGAGAAGGCAGAAACAGGGCGGGCGCTGTCATGTGCTGCACTGGAAAAGAGTCAGGTCTGCAAGCTAGGGATGCAAAGTACCTGTGAGAGCCGAGACGGGGACAGGCGATAACCCTCACCCAGGACGTTAGCCTACGTTAGAACACAAAGTATTCTAAGATTGTGTACAATGACTGGGCTCTCCCTTCCTTCAGTTAACCCATTGCTCAGATGAACCACAGTCAAGTCAATAGGACAGGGGTTCTGGTTAAAGTAACCAGCGTGGCCCTGCCTGTGACCATTTCTCCACCTCTGAAACAAGAGGCTAAGCAAGATTTAGGTGACATCCCAGGTCTTCCTAGGCTTGTCCTTCTGAGGCTCTTAGTAAGTGAAGGCACTCTGGCTACTCCCTTGACTCACCCCCAAAATGAGTCCAGAGTGGCCCGTTTAGCCACCGGAAGCCCTCCCCCATTTGGTCTCCAGTCTCTACAAGGCTTATGGGCAGGTGATACAGTAATCAAGGTGACAACAGGATGGAAGACAGTGTTCCCAGCCAGAGATGGCCAGGAGTCAGGGTTTGGCCAGTATCCACCCGGTGCACGGACCACAGATCCTAGGACCCACAGGCTAAGTGTGGCCTGGAGGCAAGTAAAGAAACTGGGTTGTGCCCCTGCTCTCGTGGAGTCACAGCATGTTAGAGCCAGACAGATGACCCGATCCTGTAAATGCAGGAGCATGGAGCATCAGATGCGGAGCCCCCTGCATCCATACCACCTGGGAGCTTGTTAATAGAGTCCCTAGCCTCACCCCGAGAAATGTTGATTCTGAAGGCCTGGAGTGGGGCCCAGGAATCTGATTTTCTAACTCCCAGGGTGCTTCTGATCACAAGGAAGCACCAAACCCTAATACACCCTTCGGAAAGAAAAAAATTTGGGGTCTCAACATACCCAGGGTGTTGGCAGCCTGTGCTCGGTCCCCCCTTGGCCTGCGCAGACCTCTGTACTGCACAGCGTCTTATTTGCCCTTCACGTAACAGCCCCTCTCTGTTGGTAAGGACCTTGCTGGCATCACTTGGCTCAGAGAGCACAAGCGACTTGCCCAGCAAAGTAGATGCAGAATGGGGACCAGAAGCCGGCCCTCCTTTCTCCCAGGTCAGCCCATCACCGTGCAACCAATGGGGTTAGAGCACCTGCTGGGTGCCCAGGCCCGAGGCCACCGGCCGGCTCCGAGGCTCGAGGCTCGGGCGGCTGTTTATGCAAGCTGACAGCTCTGATCCGGCAAAGGCGCCTGCTCCAGCTCAGCCTCTAATAATAGCTCTTCCTCGGAATCCCTCCCGTCTTGGTGGGAGCGGAATATTTAGACATATCAAAGATTCTTTCCCCTTCTTTCATCGAGCCAACAGTGATATGAAAGGAGCACAATGAAAAGACGGGTCCCTATGACAAGCTTCAGAGAGCAGCCAATTCCCTGACATCTCTCAAGACGCCAATTGACTCCGCGCTTCTCAGATGGGAGTCAGTGCGGTTACATAATAATAACACCTTCCATCTCTATGGCGCTATTGTGGGCCTTTTGCCAAAGTGCTTTCACAGGCATTAGCTTTTGAGCCCACAAAGTATCCGGGAGGTGGGCAGGGCAGGGATCCTTCTCCCATTACAAATAAGAAAATTGCTGTGTGGAGGGGTTAAATGACTTGCCTAAGGTCATACAGCAAGTTAGTCCCTAAGCATGGGGTCCCCCAGCAGGAGGGAGGTCTGGAGAGCACAGAGTTCTAAATGGCCTTCCCTGAAAGGCACGGAACGGACCTTCCACTGGCGGGTGGGCCCCACCGCCCCCACTTCCCCTCTCCCTCACATTCCCTCCCACCTGCACTCTAGTTACACAAGCTTCCTCTCGGTGCATCCAAAGTCGCCGTTCTTTTAACACCTCTGGGTCAGTGCACATTCTGTCCCCTCCACCGGGCACACCCATCCCACTCCCTCTCTCCCGTCCTTAGAACTAGCTCCTTCTCGTCGTCCTGCGTCTCCCTCCAGCACCCCTGCCTCCTCCAGGCAGCCTCCCCTGATGTTCACCTGGTAGAGCCAGATGCCTCTTTGCTGCGCATACCCTCCTCTGTCCTGTTTTGTGCTGCATTATAATTAGCAACCTCAGCATCTCTGGCGCCAAACTGTGAGCCCCCGTATTAGTCCACTCGGGCTGACTTCACAAAGTACCACAGACGGAGTGGCTTCACTAAGAGAAATTTACTTTCTCACAGTTCTGAAGGCTAGAAGTCCAAGATCAAGGTTCAGTCAGGGCTGGTTTCTGGTGAGAGCTTCCTTCCTGGCTTGCGGGTGGCCACATTCTCGCTTCTCACGTGGCCCCTTCTCCGTGTGCACTTGGGGAGGGAGAGATCTCTGGTGTCTGTGCCTCTTTTTATAAAGACGCCAGTCCTTTCGTCCTGTCGGATCAGGGCACCATGCTTACAGCCTCATTTAACCTTAATTACCATCTTAAAGGCCCCATCTCCAAACACAGTCACTTTGGGGGTTAGGGCTTCCACATATGAATCTGGGGAGACACAATTCAGTCCACTGCAGCCCTCGAGGACAACAAGCAGGTCTGGCTCTCTTTCAAGGAGACCGTATGTAGCCAGGCCTGCCCCACAGCAGGGCTGGACAAATGTCCCATGCAAGAATCCCTTTGACAAGTCCCAGACCCTCCACCTGCTCATCACCCAAGGACAGGAGGCTCACCATTCATTCTTAGATAAGGAGATGGCGAGTCCTAACACCTGTCTACAAAGCCCAGTTGTTCTGCTGAAGCTGTCAGAAGAATCCAGCCCTCATTCCCATTATTTGAAAATAACATCACGCTTCCCCTCAGTCATGGCTTTTCTAGGCTCCTCACCCCTAGCTACCCAACCGCTCAGCAAGTGTCTGCCCCAGCCATCCTCTCTTGCCTCTCCCAGATCAGTGCGCGGGGCTCAGGCAGACCAGACAGGCCGCCCCCACACTGGAGCCCTTTCCTCCTCACGGCTGAGCTAAGACTAGACTGCAGACCCTCTTGGACTCTTCAAGGTTAAGGCTAGGCCTTGGAAATGACCTGTTCCCTTGTTCAGTGACTGCCTGGTGCCCAGAGGCCACCTCCTCCAGGAAGTGCTCCTGATTCCCTCTTCAGTGCTCCCAGGACACCAGCACTCCCCTCTCATGTACAGAACATGCCCTGCTCTAGTGTACATTTTTCTGATCACCTCCTCCACCACAGGAGGGTAGAGTGTATGTCCCGTTCATCTCTCTGCCTCCAGCGCCCACCCCAGTTGAGAGGCGTCTGTGACCGTGCCCCGGGAACCACACGGCTGCACACAGGGCCCTACCACTTACCCGCTGCTGAATTTTAACAAACACTCCAAGAGATAATGGTTAATTTCACAGAGCCATGAGTGGAGGCTGTTAAAATGTTAATATTATTTAAATTGTTTTACATTTTCGACAGTTTGAGCTGCAAATATAAATGTTTTCCATGCTTTCCACAGAGCTGAGCTCACAAAAATGATTGATGAGGTGCCCAATGTGGAATTTCCCACTTGAAATTAAGAAGTGCAACATGAAGACGATGAGAAAAATACTCCCCACCATGTGCGGAACCCCGGTGGCTCTGAAGGCCAAACTCCCTGGCCTATGGGCTGGACCAGGTCATTTGCGCCTCTGGTCCACAGCAGCCATGTGGCCCTAGGCTCCTCACTTCACCTCCCTGGGCCTGATGTCCTCATCTGAAGATGGGGATAATAATATCTACCAACAAGCCTTTCTAAACATCCCACGGTAAGCTGGCATTTAGGGGCTCTGGGTGTTTCCTCTGCAATGTGGCACCTAAGCTCACTGCAGTGGTTGAGAAGGTACCATTTGATACCCATTTTACACAACGTATGCACGGTCACACACCCAGAATTGGGGGCACCTGTCTGACATTAAAGCCAGGGTGCTGAATCACCATATTAAGTAAGATTAGAAGTGCCTGGCTCACAACAGTGATCACTGATAAATGGTGGTTTGCTCCCCTCCCTACACCCCTCCTCCCTCCCTCCGCACTCTGATATTGCAAACCCTCTGGGTGGGATCGCCCCCTCCCTGGGCCTCTGCCTCACCACACTGGTAAATCTCTGCGTCTGCCAGTTCTATGTCTGGCTAAATGGTGGGAGCCCAGCCTCAGCAGGAAATGCACACTGTGTGTCTCCCTCTTTTCCTCTCCCCGTGGATCCAGGCCTCAGGCCCTCCTGACTGCAGAGCCCAGGCCGGTCAGCCCCACCTCCTGGTGTCAGAGAAGCTTCCAGCCTGGCCCTGGGGGGATCCCCGAGCCCCTTGCTCAGTCCCTAACTATCCTCTTCTGGGCCCAGCACAAGGTCAGTGCTGCCCAAGCATTATCCCCAGGGCCTGTCTCCACACGTCCCCAGCGAAGGAGGGACTACCACCCCCGTGTTGCATGTGAACAAACCGAGGCTCAGAGAGACCAAGCCAAAGGACACACAGCTTGTGAGCAGTAGGGTCAGGTTTTAAATCTAGGTGTTCAAACTCCAAAAACCCACACTGCTTCCGCCTGTAGGGATGCTGCCTGGATCTGAGCCCCTGATCCATGCCGTACCTTTGGGGCCTCGCCTTAGCCTTATTAGACGTCATTCAGTCATTCGTCACTTCATTCATTCATGCATGCAGGGTCTGCTCCGGAACAGGCCCCGTGCTAAACCCTGGAAGAACAGGGGTCACTGCCTCCCTGGAGCTGACAGTAGAGGGTGACAGTGGGGAAGCAACTGGGGACAGTGTGGTTTGTGCCATAATGGAGGGAAGCACATAAAGGGGTCCCCTAAGCCCGGCCTGGCATATCAGGGAAGGCTCCCTGGAAAAGCTCACATCTAAGTCGGGGTCGGAGTGACCAGCCGGAGATACCCAGGTGAGGTGTGAGATGGTGTCCCTGCTGAGAGCAAAGCAGGAGCAGAGACACCAGCTTGAGCAGGGAGGCACCGGGCAGGGGCGAGGGGCAAGAGAGGCCTGGAGAGGGCAGGAGCCCTGGGAGACAGGCCAAATGAGGCCTGTGGGCTTTACCCCAAGTGAGGAGTTACGGTTTTAAGCAGAGGAACAGGCAGATGTGGGCTCCTGAACACACTCCCTTTGGCGACAGTGGGGAGTGGAAACAGGACAGCAGCAAGACATTCAGGAGCTAGAACGTCCCCCATGCGCAGGCTATGGCAGGAAAGGGGGTGGGGATTGGGGATTTAAGAACAGTTAGCAGGGAGACTGAGGGGCGGTGGGACATGCCAGGAGGAGCCAGGTCCCGGCTGGAGTAACTGGTTAGAGGGAGCGACAGCGTCTACCACCCGTGGACAGCTGTCCTGTGGCCCCTTCTGTATTGGAGCCCTCAGACCTGCCCCGGCCAGGGCCTTCCTCCCCTGCGAACTGTGACCACCAAGTGCACTGGGACCCTCAGGCTCAACCTCCACCTCCCTGCTGAGTACCTGTCCTCCCCGCCCCATCCCAGAGTGGAGAAGGGATGGGGGGGGGGGGTCCTGGCCTCACACACCTGAGCTCCGTGGGGCTTCAGCACCTTCAGAGAGACTGTGGGCAAGTGTGACCAAAACTTTCCGGAACGTCAGGTTCCACCTCTGTCAAATGGCAACGATAACTACCTGTCGGCAGTTACGGGGCTCAACGAGGTAAGACACGTGAGGGGTTTAGGGCTGCCCGGAACACACCAGGCATTCACTAAGTGGTGCTCTTGGGATTATGAGCACTTGGCCAACCCTGCAGCTCCTTCTCAGACGCCTGTTTGGGGGAAGGACGCAGCCCCTGGGCACAGAGCCTAGCCAATGCGGTCCCCTCCCCTGCCCCCTGCCTCCCCGGCGAACACGGGCTGAGGCCCCCTCTCTGGGAGTAGGTCAGGACGGCAGGTGGAGGGGGCGGCCCTGATGGATGGCTTCGGGCAGTTCTACGATGCGTCAAATGTTTAATGGAAGTCAGCCGAGTGAGCAGCCCTTCCCGCACCGCGGGGCAGGGGTTTGGGGGCCCTCTTCTCCCGCCTTGCTGATGCTCCCTGACGTTCTGGGAGCGTGGAAGGCACTTAGGTGCTTTGCCGAGAAGGAAGAGAATACCAAATGAAGCTGAGACCTCCTTTCCTCGTCTCTGACAAGGACACGTTCTCTCAGGGAAGGAGAGGAAAGGGAGCCAAGCACCTTCAAAGGCAAGAAGACAGGAAGGAGTTCCAGCTCCCGATGCCCGGGCTCACCTCTTGCCGGCTGTGGGACCTGGGCAAGATGCAAAACCTGCCAAAACGCTCCAGGCCTCAGCTTCTTCGTCTCTAAAAGAGGGGGGATACAAATAATCCCTACTTTTGGGGCTGTTGTAAGATTACATAGGGAAATACACACATGCAAGGAGCTAGAACGGTGCCTGGCAAACAGTAGGTGCTTAATCAGAGCTGGCTGTAAGAACAGGGGAAAGAAACAGGTATGAGGGCCCTCTGGGCTGCCGTCCTGCCCTACTGCTGACTTGCTGTGTGACCCCGAGGAAGTCCCCTGCCCTATCTGGGCTGGGGTCTCCTCACTCTGGACCTAGGACATTGGTCTCCATGATGCCCCGTGGCCCCTCCAGGGCTTCAAGGCTCCTCTTTGCACACAGTCAAGGCCTTGCCCATGACCAAGAGGGACTCACGCACCTGAGCTCGATGTGGCTTTCCCAGAGAGCCCTCTCAGCTCCCGTCTCCTCAAAGCCAGATTCATCCTGGGATGAGCAATGATGCCCAGATAGTTGAAAGTAACGTAGACGAGAGGGGATGGCTTCCATCCACCTCCCCCTCTTCCCTCCTCCTTTTCCCCAGCAGGACAGCTCCCCCCACAGGCTGGCTTCCTTGACCCCCCTTTCTGCTGATCCTTACCTCCAAGCCTTTTCTTTACTCCCCTTGTTCCTCTGCTCCCCAAATCCTTCCCACCCCTCAAGCCCAGTCCAATCCACACCTCCTCCAGGCAGCCTTCCAGCTCCAACTTCCTGATCACCCACAGGACAGGCCATCAGCATTATGTATCTTAGAAAGAGCATGATACAGAAGAATAGATTGGGAGGAACAAGATGCGGCAAAATGGGTGGCACTGTTGATCAGAGATGCCCTGCGGGAACCAGAGCCGTGCGTCACACCCGACAAGCCATGAGAGGAGGCAGGGAACTCCATTACCACAGTATAATAATAGCTGTATGGGGTGCAGCACAGCTGCCAGGCATTACCTTAGTCAGTCCTTTTGACCCATTTTGCAGATGAGGAAAACTGAGACTGGGGGAGTCACAAGTGGATTAGAAAGTCAGTGAGTGGCAGTACCAGGATTCCCATGAGTACCGGCCATCAAATGCAGGGCGCACCATTAACCCACTCACAGGCTTTTTGGGCTCCCTCTCTAGGCAGGTCTGTGGCCGGAATCCACAAAGGGGTAAGGCTGGTGCTCAGAAACACAGCTGGTCCTGGAAGCAGAACCCTGAGCTCTTACAAGGAGGCTCAGTCATGTGACCCCCGCCCTGGGTCCTCGAAAGCCAGGTTGCCAGGTTTTATTAGGGAGATACCCTCCGCTGGGCCTTAACAACAGCCTGATGACGCTGTAGTGATGAACTTGGTAGGCGCTCAAAAAGATGTTTCCAAATGGGTGGCAGGCAAGGCTCGGGCTGCCGGGATGCCCCTTTGGGCACACCCCAGGCCACAAGAAGTCCACAAGCATCCCCTGGCTGGAAGGCGGTTTGCTGAGAACCTGCAGACCATCCTGCCACCTCATCCGTGGAGGACACCAGTGCATGGGGTGTGGGCTCGCCCCCCCCCCTTCCCGCCAAGCTGCTGATAGCCTGGATTTCTAACAGCCAACTTCAATTCTCTCTCCTCCTTCTCCAGCGCCTCTCCCTCCCCCAGTAAATAGCCCCGAGCTGGCTGTCCTGATAAACTGGGGCTTTGGGGACTTTCTTCAAGTGCCTTGTAAATGGAAGCGTCTCAGACCGACAGCTCTCAGTGTTCAATGAGATTATATTTCTTATTTAAATAGCTGATTGGAGGATTGGTTTCAAAGTAAGGCGCCGTATGCCCATGGCCTCCTCTGGGCTCCTGGGGAGAAGCAATATAGTGTGGCATTGTGCAACGCAGGAAGCTCTCCTTCCAGCTCCCGCTCGCATTCAGATGTCTCCAGGATGGGGGGAGCCAGCCGGGCGGGGGGGTGTGAGGACACAAGCACCCCCCCACCTGGTCTGGGGAGCCGGAGATTATGCCTTTCATTCAAGAGCGCCTTCTGCAGGGCTCCCCACCACGCTCTGCGCCAGTTGTCTCCCCTCTCAAAGCGGCGAGGAGATAAAAGGCAATGTGTTCGCTTCATCCCACCTCCGGGGAGAGCTCAAATCAGTCTTTTGTCAGCGGAGGATAAGCGCCACCATTTTAGGAAGGTCGCTGTTCAGCGTGCTCTGTTGGAAGGTTTGGTGCGGGCTCGTCCCCCATTTGTGCAGTGGTTTCCCTGGCCCCGTGCTGGGCCCTGGGCAGGCGGATGCAGGCTTTCTGATTCGGAAAGCCCAGACCTGAGAGAGGTGGCATCGGCCTGGGTAGCAGGGGGCCCCGGCCCTTTGGGCACGACGAAGTTTGCCTAGGACCAAATTCTGCCTCAATTGTGCCGTGTAGAGACTGCGAGGGCCCGAGCTCTTTGCCTAGAGCAAAATTGCAATTAATTGTGTGTCAAAATAACATATTAGTAACAGCAGCACTGGACCATGTGCAATTCCTCTTCTTTTAAGCTTTTGTCTGCCAGGGACCGGAGGGGCTTGTCAGGGCATCTTTGAGACAGGCTGGTGGCCCCCATCAAAAGCAGCCCCAGAGTCTCGGTGACTGTCCCAGAGCCCTGGACAAGATAAAAGGCGAGTGGCAGCCTTGCAGGATGCCCGGCCCTGTTTACAGGGCCAGGCAGGGCCAGCGATCTTCGGTACTGGCAGCTGCGGCACAGGGGCAGGTGGTTTGGTATGCCAGGCACATCCGGCGCCTCGTGCATCCAGGGACCGCAATCAGGTAGCTGATGGGGATGCAAGTCACATCGCCTGGACCATTGCCGCAGTGAACTGATTCATGCTGCTACTTTGAGGCAGGGAGAAGGGACAGCGGAGCCCGGAGACGAACCAGCCTGGCTTTATTATACAGCTGCTGTTTTCAGGCTGGAATATTCCAGCCTCTCCTGCTCCCTCTCTGTCTGCAGAGCTGGCGTTGGCTGCCTACCTGCAAAGACAGTCCTCATTCTGGCCCCTGGCTCTGACTGAACAATGGCATTATGCAATGCATAAAGAGTACCCGGGCAACGGAGACAGGCATGGCTTAATTCGCTCAGTGCCCAGTGGCTTTTGAACGCCCCTGCATTCAGCCTTTATCCTGAGCAGCCCTGGGCCTCCCCAACCCTTTATTCCCCATCCCTCCCTATCCCAAGCTCCCCTACACAGGTCTGCAATGGAGCTGATGGCCATGAAATGAGGAACACAAAGGCACGGGGAGACAAGAGTGCTCTGTAACTGGGAAAGATTCTGGCTATGGGTAAGGAGACCTGGCCATCAACTCACAGGGTGGCCTTAGCAAGTCCTGTCCCAGCTCAGAAATGAGAGATGAGAGCATAGTTCCAGAAGGTTTTTTTTCCCAACACTGACATTCTATAATCTGTATACACACAGCTCAGTGACATTGTTCTGGCCTCACTTACTGAGAGTGTAGGTTCTCCAGTATCTCAATGATATTTGCCTCGACTGTGACCTAAGGCCAGGCCACAGGTCAGGAGAGTAAATGAGTGAAGCAAGCCAGGTGATACCCATGGCCACTGCTGCTTGCCTGCCCTGTCTAGACCAACAGCCACCGCTGCCCTGTAGGACTAGTTTTATGCGGTCCTCCAATTCTTTAAATAAATAAATACATACATACATTGAGGGGTGCCTGGGTGGCTCAATCGGCTGAGTGTCCGACTTCAGCTCAGGTCATGATCTCACAGATCGTGAGTTCAAGCCCCACGTTGGGCTCTCTGTTGTCAGTACAGAGCCTGCTTGGGATCCTCAGTCCCCCCTTCTGTCTCTGTGCTTCCCCCACTTGCACACAAGCTTGCTCGCTTGCTCTCTCTCTCTCTCAAAAATAAACATTTTAAAAAATACACCAAAACCCCAGAAATGTGAAATTTTATGCCAAGTCTCACAATTTTAAAATGTTTGTTCTAGTCCTTGAAAACACTGGCAAGTCAAACAAAACCCATCAGAGACTTTATCTGCTCAACAGGCTTTTAGATGATAAAGTCAGGACCCGATAGGGAAACTGGGCACCTCAACTCAAGGCCACCATCATGTCGAGCCCTGGATCTGGGTAATGGGTGCTCCTGGCACTGGACAAATTCTACGGGGCAAAGATGCCCCCTTATGCTTTGAGAAGAGAAGAGGCGGTCAGGGGAAGGAAGAGTAGGGGAAGGAGAAACCAAAACTAGGCCAAACTCAGGGCTAACTGGACGGCCCCCTCTCCAGAAGTGAGGGAAATACTCCTATGGAGCCTTCTGGGTCTCTCTTCCTCATCGCCCCTGCCACCCGACCAAGAAGGGGGATGATGCACCTATGCCCCTGGCACCCCAATCCTGTGTGGCTCAGAACATGATTCTACCACCTAAGTTATTATCTGCCCACCCAGACCCTATCTCCCTGCACTCCGGGCCTCAGTCTCCAGATCCTGCCTTCCTGATAAAAGGGGTCCCAGCAGAAGGCATTTCCAAGCACTGTCACATGAAGATCCCAGGACAAGCAAGAAAACTTCAAGCATGCCTCTGCCCACAGAATCCGAAACCAGCTGCAACGTCCCACCAACCCAGCTTATAAAAATACATCCTAAAGAAGAGAGGCCACGTCTTAATAACACCTGCAAGTCTCTGAAGCCACAAGTTCATGTTATTCCAACAGGTACAGAACAACTAATATTTGCCAGCACGGAGAAAAAATATTAGATACAAGGAGCTCCTTGAGGGCCAGGAGGGAGGACATACTCGTACACACATTCAGTTAGATAAAAACCAGGGGGTAGGCAGTCTGCGGCGAAAAGCAACCATCTTTTGTGCTGATTGAGGGATCGCTATATTATGGCACCAGACTTGCTGTCAAAAACACCTTCACAGACACGGCATTAATAGAGGAGGCAGGAGGGCAACTCTCTACTCATCGCTGTAATACAAAATCGAAATCCTCTGTAGGACGTAGATCAGATCGCCATGGCAGGCGAGAGGAGAAAGAGGTGATATTTGATCTGTCCTCTAAACAGACATGTGGAGGTGCAGGAAGGGTGTCCCTCCCCTCCAAATAAGGGGGAGGGGCATCAGCGAGAGCAAAGATGGGGGAGTGTGCAGAACGTGGGAGGGATAGCTCGTCGGGTGAGCGGACAGTCAGTTGGGCGAGCGGGCCCCAACTCCAGGAAAGGTTCAGGCTGGCTGCAGCAGTGGGGGCCTGGAAGGAGACAGTTGGGAAAGAGGTAAGAGACGCTGATGAGTGGCCAATCATGATGAACCCTAGGCAGATGGGAAGAGTTTGGGCTTTACTGTGTAAGCAGTAGGGAGCGGTTGGGTATTCACCAAGAGGGGGATTCCATTAAAATGAGTTTCAGAATGAGCCTCTGCTGGCTACACAGAGAGCAGACTGGAGGTTAGGGGAGTGGCCAGGAGACAGAAACAGTAGACTCGGCGGGAGGGAGAAGGATGATGGGCTGAAGCAGGGCAGGGGCGACTGGGTGCCAGAGAGGAGATGGGCGCTAAAATCGGAGCAGAGAAAGAGTCCAAACAGCTTGGCAGGAGGCTGGGCACCGGGGGTAATGATGGACGCTGCCTGCTGCGTAGGAGGATCGTGGTGCATTCTCGGAAGGAGGACGAACAGGTTTGGGAGAGAAAAGATGGTCTCGGACCCACGCTCCGAATGGATGACCAGCCAAAGACTGCCAAGTGACCTCCAGGCTTGGCTGTGTGGGTTGGAGGGCCCTGGCACAGGTGAGGGGGTCTGGAGCTGGGGGAATATTGGGGCAGCCAAATCCCCAAGGGGACATCACAGAGGAGCCACCAGTCCACCAACACTCCTTAAGCCCCCCGCTGCTGGACCACAAGCCGGGCCGTGAGCTCCAGCCTCCGAGTGCCGTATGGGGGCCATAAATATTTGCCTGGTTAAGAGCCCCAACTGGAGAGTCAGCGACAGCGTCTCCACGGTGGAAATCGGCACATCTTTCATGGACGACTTAAGGAGGGGAGCTGTCTCAAGTGACGGCACTTCATGCTTGGTACTTGACATTTCCGAGGCACTCCACAAGCATTAGCTAATTAATCCTTGAGTCTGTTTAGCCCCCAAAAGAACTCCCAGAGGCTGCACTTGTACCCCATGTGCAGGAGTTTCACACCCTCTGGAGGCTCAGGATGGCAAGTGGAGGGGTGACGGCCTTGGAGACAGCCACTCGCCCGCCCCCTCCCCACGCGGCTCAAGAGGCTGCGGGCAACCAGCAAGGGAGCCTGGAAGAAGAGGCCTTCACAGTGCGGGGTGTTTCCTGGGAGAGAGATGGGAAGGGGGGTCAGGGTCAGAGACTGACACCCACCCGGTCAAACCAGGGGCCGCCTCCCCCTCCCCGCGCACTTTACTTTTCACTGAGCATTTTTAGGGATTACTCATTTAACCCTCAAAACAAAACCACCTTGGGATAGAGATACTGCTCTTAGGTTTGAATTCCCCCAGGGGGAGTCCCTGAGACAAGGATTCAAGGTCAAGCAGTTGTACTTGGGATGGGATCCCAGGACACCAGTGGGGGCTGGGGGACAGAGACAAAGAAGGGACAGAAGCCCACACGGGATGTGTTGTGGAGCACGAGGCAACCGAGGACAGGCACGCCACACCCCACTGGGGCACTGGAGATTTACAGAGCGCACCTCGGGGAGCTGCCCCTAGCCGCAGGTTGAAGGTTGCAAGGGGAGCACTAACTCCCCACTACACCTGCCCGCGCCTCGTGTGCGCTCGGGTCAGCCAGAAAGCCCCTCAGCGGATATCCCCAGGTGCTTGCCTCCGACGCCGCCGCCAGGGCGTCTCACTGTCTTCCAGGCCCAGCTTCTCTTCTCCTCTCCTCATCCTAGACCCACATAACAGGGGACAGGCTGTCGGCTAAGGGCATCGCCTCCCCTGACTCAGTGTCTCAGACACCGGACTCTTGAGTAGGTTTCTCTGAGATAAAAGCTTAATGATAGATCTGTCTGGAACCACGCGGGCACCCCTCCCTCTGCAGCCTCTATTCCTCTGCGAGCAAGTCCCATCTTTTACTTGGCCCTTTAATTCACTGGATAACTTTGTGATGTGCAGATCTGCAGGGTTTCAAAGAGCTGTAAATTCTCCATCCTGATGCCACAGCTCCCGCTGCTCGGTTTGTGCTTTGTTTGTGCTTGCGCAAGCCAGTGGTAAGCACTTAGCACCCGTTGGAGGATTGACTTTGGCAGGAGAGATTTCTGTGCATTTGGGGGATTAATTTGCCAAGCACCTTCCCCAGCAGAAATTCTAAGGGACGGCAGCCAAGTGGAGAGGGGCGCAGGCAGCCTGGCAATCATGGGCCAAACCCTCTTCTGTAGGTGGTTCTCTCCAACCTTGGGAAGAATGCTATATTTCTCTGCTTTCACACCCCAGAAGGCACTGTCCCCTCCACCACCAATTAGCACTGTTTCATCAGAGTCCAGCTCAGGAGGGAAGCAGAGGGTCAAGGAGGTAGGTGGTAGGGTGGTCGGGTGGAAAGGAGAAAGCTTCTGGAGCCAGGCATGTCCCTGACCGTGGGCCACATACTTAGGCCAGCTACCAGGACTACAAGACTCACAGGTAAGCAGGGGCGGCAGTCAGCCGCGAGCATCATTAGGACCAGCTGCGGGTATTAAGCAAAAGAGTGACCAGAAGTCTCAGAAAGGGAACTAGGCAGAGATCTGGCAGGTGGACTGGCAGGCATACCGGTCATCCTCTCTCCAAAGTGTGCTGGAAATGGCTTATACAGCTCTCAGAAGGCAACTGTTAAATTTTCAGAAAGTCTACAAGCAGTTGTTAAGCACAGCCATTATTAATTTTTTTAAATGTTTATTTATTTTTGAGAGACACAGAGAGAGAGAGAGAGAGAGAGCACGAGCGGAGGAGGGGTAGAGAGAGACGGAGACACAGAATCCGAAGCAGGCTCCAGGCTCTGAGCTGTCAGCACAGAGCCTGATCCGGGGCTCGAACTCACGAGCCGTGAGATCATGACCTGAGCTGAAGTTGGATGCTTAACCGACTGAGCCACCCAGGTGCCCCTAAACACAGCCATTATTAAAAATTATATAAACTCACAAGTAAATGAACTATATTAAGAACTGAGGTTTAAAGAAAGTACTCAAAACTTATTACTTCCTAATTCTTTTACTAATTCTTATTATTATCTACATCGTTGAACTTATTTACATTTATTGTATCTATATGATGGAAACGCTTTATCCCAGCAGCTGCTGCACATCTCCTACAGTTAACCGCGTTGGTAGTATTTACTATGGATATTGGCAAACACTAAAAATTTGGGCTTCCTTTTTCCCCCCTGGAAAGCCAGTGTTTACTAGTATTTACCAGCTACAGGTAAAATGCTACCCTAAATCAAACACTTCCTCCCTACCTGGCATGCCAGTTGTTAAAATACCGATTTACTTTCATTTTGGTTGGCAAATAGCTGCTGCTGTCCCAAGCCCCCTGTGAGGACACTCTTTCTCTAGCCACCCAGCCCTTCCCCCAGTGTCACTAAAGGCTAGTGCCCGAGCCTACTCCAGCACCGGCTGATGGCTAGTGTTTATGCAGTGCACGTTGTTGACATCTGTACCATGACCTGTTTACAACCATCCTACAGGTTAGGTATTATCATCCCATTTGAAAAATTATTTTTTAATGTTTATTTTTGAGAGAGAAAGAGACAGAGCGTGAGTGGGGCAGGGACAGAGAGAGAGAGAGGCACAGAATCCCAAACAGTCTCCAGGCTTTGAGCCAACAGCACAAAGCCAATGCGGGGCTCGAACTCAGGAACAGTGAGATCATGACCTGAGCTGAAGTCAGACACTCAACTGACTTAGCCACTCAGGCACCCTCATCCCCATTTTAAAGGAAACTGAGGCTCTGAGAAAAAAAATCACCAGAGTCATACAGCCAGCAAGAAACAGAGCTACAATGACCCCTAAGTTGGCCTGGGCCCAGCCAGTGTTCCCAACCATGGGGGCCACACCATTTCTCATTGGCCTGGATAGGTCGGAGGGCTGGTGACAGGGGCTGGGCTCCAAGACCTGGGAGATGAATTGAGTGAGGTGAGGTATCTGCTCAGGTTAGTTGAATAGGGCCCTGGACACAGGGGGACACTAGAGGGACCCACTTGGTAAAACAGTTGGGCTTGTCTCATGAACAAGGCAAGCCCTGGGGTCTAGAACCAGACAGCACACCAAAGAGGGCCCAATAGCAAGGCTATCCTAGAGGTAGAAGCACTGAGATCCAGCCTAGAACTCCTGATTTCTCAACACAAGACTGGCCCATGAGGCTCAGGTGGTTCAAGAGTCCTCACGCTGAGCCACTAGACATTATGGGGGCCCTCCCTTCTCCTCCCCTTCCCTTCTGTGCTCAGTCTGAGTCCTTGAACAGTGAAGTATGGAACACTACATGTGTCCTCAGGAAGCTTGCAATCTGGGCTAAGGAGAAGCTGTATGTACATATGAACAATATAAATACTACATATTTGGTTAACCTAACATAGGTGAGGTCACAAAGCAGGTGTCATGGCTGAGAGAAAGCTTCCAAAACCAAGAGAGATGCCCTCATGTGGAAGAGATGCCCTCTATTGGGCAACACAAAGATTTTCCTATTGCTACAATTCCCAGGCGTAGTGTGGACCACTGTAAGACTGAGTCACGAAGTTAGCAGTTTTCTGGAGGAAAAATAGTGCTGCATAAAAATATGCAAAATTCTAAGAGCCATCCTGATTTCAGAAATGTGCACTGTAAGACAGAAAAATATATCTTCATGTTCCAAGGTCATGAGGACAAGGAATACAGCAAAAAGCCAGTCCCCTAAATGCTTCCCCTGAGATTCGGTCAGTCATTCGGCCATTCAACAAATAGGCATTGAGAAAACAGTGCTGGGGACACAGCACAGAGCAGTGAATGCAGACTTGCTCCCTGCTTGCCTAGTGCTCCCAGCCAAGTGGAAGAGATGGTCATTACCTTAGTAAAACAAATATGTATGCACAAATATGTAGGAGCATCTGCTAAGACAGGGCAGGATGCTGCAAGAAAGAGATGAGGGACTCACTTTAAACAGTTGGTCAGGGAGGTCCTCTCTGAAGAAGCCCCTCTACAAAGGATGGTGGGGTAGGGAGGGTGCTCCAGCAGGCTCAGAGAGTACAAACAAAGAGTAGCACAGAACCAGGTCAGAGAGGTCACAGAAGTCAGACCAGGCACAGCCGTGTTGGCCATGGCAATGGTTTGGGCTCTGATATGAGCACAACCAGAACCTGGATAACAGTTTTATGCAGGGAAGTGATGTGTGCTGATGTAGATCTTAGAAGGATCCCTCTGGATGCTGGGTTGAGAAGAGACCAACTGGGGGTGGTGGGAAGAGGAGACATAGGGAAACCAGCGACAAGGATATTGCAGTGACCCAGACACGCAATGGTGTCAGCTGGAGTAAGGTCATAGCCATAGAGGAGAGAGTAGACTGATTCAGGACTTGGACAGAGTATGTTGTGACTTCAGGAGGGGAGGAGGGGTGCTTTCATGCGCATTGCACTTGGGTAGGTGGAGGTGCTGTTAACAAACGAAACACTAGTATGTGCACACCCCCATCTAACCCAAGAAAAGGTGGAAAAGGTACCAGGACAAGAGTCGTCACTTATGGAAGCCTCAAGAGAGCTCAAGAGAGCAAGTACCGATACTGGACTGAACCCTTCCTAACTTATTTGTCCCCTAATCAGCACACAGTCAATGACCTGAGTAGCAACATACAAAATAAATGCTGCACAAATATGTGAGATGAAGAAAACATAAATCAGGTGTGGTCCTGGAAGGCTTCGTGGAGGAGGCAATTTCTTGTATACATAAAGAACGACAAATAGGTGAGGTGACAAACAGGCGAGGAAAATTGGGAAGGCATGCCCTGGAAGAGGAGGCAGTGGGGGCAAAGGTGGACAAATACAAATATCGGGAGACATTAGAGCCAGTAGCCTATTCCATCCCTCCCCTCCCCTGGGCAGGGCACCAGCTTTCTTGGGGTGCCTTATCTGGTCCAAGGGTTGCTGGTAGGGCCATATCCTCCTTTTCTTTTTAAAACAGCATTATTAAGATATAATTGACATATAATAAACTGCACATAATTGAAGTGTGCCCTTTAGTAAGTTTTGACATATATAGACATCCATGAAACCATCACTGCAAGATAAGGAACATATCCTTCACTTCCAGAAATTTCTTCCTGCCCCTCCCTGAAAACCCCCCTGCCCTCATGCCCCAACAACCACTTCTCTGCTTTCTGTCACTATCCATTAGTTTGCATCTTCCAGACTTTTACGTAAATGAAATCATATAGTGTCACTCTTTTTTTCTGGCTTCTTCCACTCAACATAATTATTTTGAGATTCCTCCATGTTAGAGCATGTACCAATAATTTCTATTACTGAGTAATATTCCATTGTATGGATATACTACAGTTTGTTTATCCATTCATCTGCTGAAAACCATTGAGGTTGTTTCCAGCTTGGGGTTATTACAAATAAAGCTGCTATAAACATTTGTGTACACGTCTTAGTGCGGACATATGTTTTCTTTCCTCTTGAGGAAAGAGCTGGCTGTGGGCTGTCTGGATCATATGGTAGGTGTGTGATTAATTTTCTAAGAAACCATCCGACTGTTCTCCACAGTGTTGTAACAATTTACTTCCCACCCACAGAGAGTTCCGGGTCCTCCATATCCTCACCAACACATGGTGTGGTCAGTCTTTTTAATTTTGCCTACTCTGAGAGGATGTGTAACAGGATCTCATTGTAGTTTTAATTTGTATTTCCCTAATGACTAATACGTTGAGCACCTTTTCATGTGATTATTAGATATTTGTGTATCTTCTTTAGGGAAATGTCTAAGTCTGCTTTTAATCGGTTTGTCTTATTATTATTGCAAGCTCCTGATATATCTGGATACAAGTTCTTTATCAGATACACAGTATGCACTTATTTCCTTCATCTGGGGCTTGCCTTTATAATTCCCTTGACAGCATCTTTCAAAGAGCAGAAGTTTTACATTTTCATGAAGTCCAACTTACATATTTTCCTTCTTGTGTGGGTTATGCTATTGGCCCCATATTTAAGAACTCTGCCTAAACAACGGTCACAAAGAACGAATATTTTCTTCTGTTTTATTCTAGAACTTTTATAGTTTTAGGTTTTACATGTAGGTTTATCATTCACTTTGAGCTCATTTTTGTATACAGCCCAAGTTTTGGATCCAGGTTCATTTTTTTTTTTTTTTTTTTTTTGGCATATGACTATCCCATTGTTCCACGCCATTTGTTTAAAAAAGACTATCCTTTCTTCGCCGAATTGTCTCTGCACCTTTGTCAAAAATCAGTTGCCCATATATGCATGGGTCTACTTCTGCACCCCCAATTCCATTACATTGGTCTCTCTATCTTGACGCCAAGGCCACGCTGTCTTGATTAGCTTAACAGTAAGACTTAAAATCAGGCAGTGTTAGTCCTCCAACTTTGTTCGTTCTCAAAATTGTTTTGGTTATTCTAGGTCCCTTTCATTTCCATATGAATGGTAGAATCAGCTTGCCAATTTCTACAATTTCCATGCTGCTGCACACCCCCTCTTTCTACTTGGAGCATTTGACAAGAAAACAAATAGGGAAAATCTGAGCTGGGGTTGGTACCGCAACTCTGAACAAAGTAAGTACTCAGGAAGAGTGAATTGAATGGAAGGAATTCATCTCCATCTCCAAGATGAAACAAGGGTTTTTCTGTGCATCCAACAAAGCACCACAGGGCCAAAGGTGATGGATACATAAGCCCTCAGCAAGCCTGCCCCCTAATGCTGGGCATGGAGTTAATAATTTCTCTTATGCCTCCATTAGAACACATTCTCTTCTGCTCTGCTCTTTCTTGGCCATCGGGTGTAGTTCCTGCCTGTAATGAGCTCCCCTACTGTATCTGCATCTTCTATATTGGGTAACCACAGAGTCCAGAACAGAAAAAAATCAGCCCTCAGTAGATACCGGGGGGAAGAGACAGAAGGAAAAGGAAATAGGCGTGCACACTGGGAAATCCAATGGAATAACAATTGTGGGGCATTGCTTTTGTACCTTCAAGAGATGTTTGGTGGGTTTTCTAGAAATAATAATAGCTCCCATATAGAACATGCTAGGCTCTGTGCTAAGCTTTGCTCTGCCTGAATTTTCTCATTCAGTCCTCAAAAGCATCCAGTGAGGGAGGAGTATAATTATACCCATTTTCCAGATCAATTGAGGCTTACAGAGATTGAAGGTCATGTCTGGGTCATTGACAGAAAGTGGCAGAACCAGAACAAGGACCCAGGTTTGTCTGATTCCAAAGCCCACGCTCTAGACTGAACCCCAGGGTGATTCTGCCTTTAGGGATGGGAAGTGGAAAAGTTCCATAAATGTGTGTGGTCAGATTATCAACACAACTTAATGAGCTGCTGCTACGAGCCAGGACTGTGCCCAGGACCATCTGATATCACCATATGTGATCTAACGCTCAGGGAAGATGCCTGACACTCCTCTTGCCAAACTTGGGAAGGCACACCTTGACAAGACAGGGGAGTTCTTTGGTGATGGCTTTGAAAACAGAAGGGAAACACCTAGGGGTGCCAGTTTCTTTGGGAAGAGGGTCACCTGGAAGAATCTGGACTCATAGAGGTTTCTTGAACTGGCTTAAGCACAAAAGAGAATGTATGGGCTCTGGTACCAAGCAGCCAGAGGCGGTGCAGTGCTGGGCCGATGGGAGTCATTCCCAGCAGATTCTTTCCAGGGGGCATCTTGGTGGCCACCCGCATCTCCAGAGTTACATCTTCTTCTTCCTAAAACTGCTCTTAAAGAGGGTTACAGCAAAAATCCCAAGCCAGACTCTTAGTGTCTCAAGTAGGCCATTCCAGGACTCATCCATGAGACTGCTGGGCCAGACCCGAGTTCCACATCACTCCTGGAGTCGGAGGATGGAAGCCGGCCCAGTGAAACTCCCCTGCCAGGGAGCAGGAGAGTGGCAGATCCCCAGAAGAAAACGAGAGCTCAGCAGGCAGAACAACAGACGAACTTGAATTCTCTCTGACTCAGATATGCAGGGCAGTCCCGCCAAGTCCATAAAGCATTAACTGATAATTCTGTGTTAGCTTTTTTGGGCTCTGTGTTAGCATCCTATAGCTGGTGTATGAAATTAAGAATCTGCAGATTACAGGGGCAGCTGGGGGGCTCAGTCTGTAGAGCGTCCAACTCCTGGTATCATATCAGGTCACGATCCCAGGGTTGTGGGATCGAGCCCTGCACTGGGCTCTGCACTGAGCCTGGAACCTGCTTGGGATTCTCTATCTGTATGTCTGTCTATCTCCCTCTCTCTCTCTCTGCCCTCTCCCCGACTTGTGCTCTCTCTTTAAAATAAAATTTTAAAAAATCTTAAAAAAGAATACACAGATTATGGCCTGCTGAAGGAAGAGACACAAGCCACTCACGTGGGGTCAGCTGGCAGCTCCCTCGGCATCTAAGCTCCTACTGTGGAGAGGTGAAAACCTCAAAGTGTCAGTTCACCACAAAGGAAGTAATCTCATGGGATTTATTACCTACAAACCCCAGAAGTGGGGAGGTGGAATAGGCCAGGGAAAGGCAGTCCTCTATCCCAGGTCAAGCAGGAGATAGAGAGCAGGGGAGCAAGCACCTATTACTTGTAAGGTGGTTGGGGCTCAACTTTTCATGGGCTCAACTCTAAGCTGTTGTTTTAAAAGATACCCTAAGAGGAGTGCCTGGGTTGAGCGTCCGACTTTGGGCTCAGGTCACCATCTCATGCTTCATGAGTTCAAGCCCCACATCAGGGCTCTCTCCTGACAGTGCAGAGCCTGCTTGGGATTTTTTTCTCCCTCTCTCTGCCCTTCCCCCACTCTCTCTCTCAAAATACACAAAGTTTAAAAAAAATAGTACGTTAAAAATTAAAAAATACCTAAATAAAAGGTGCCTTCAGAAAAGCAAAGCAGGGACTTGGGGCAAGAGTCCTGAGCTCTGGTCCTTACCTAAATGTCCAGACTCCGGGGTGTGAGCAGTGTCGTCATACTGCCACATGCCTAGGAAGCAACTCAAAATAGCTTTTCACATCACAGCCTCTTCTGGTTTGATCCTCACAAACTCAGAGACGTGTGCCTGCTTCCAACGGTCGGCTCCTCCTTCTTTGACCTCTCCTAGCCAACGAATGTCAAGGTGGCACCTACAGCCTACAGAAGGCACGAGCTTCTTTCTGCTTTACTGACATCCTATTTTAGATTTATACACTCCTGTGTGTTCTTCCCCAGAAGCTAAGCCTGTAATTTGATATGCATCACGAGGGACAATGAGAAGGGCATGTGGAAGTGGAAATGTCCCCAGGCACCTGTGTTGTATGGTCAATATACCCACAGTCCTCTACCAAGAAGTATGTGGACAAGGCCAGGAAACAGTGCTTGAGCTAACAACTCTTTACCTTCTCCCTGAGTGCCTCTGAAGAAGGACACCTTGTCCTGGGGCCCTGGTAGGACAGAGGGGCTACTCCAAAAGCTATTGTTGGCTCCAATTAGCTGGACAATTTAACATGGGACAGACGAGATCGAGTTGACCACCAGGAAGTCCACGGTAAGAGACTACACCCCATGCTCCTGGGTCTCCTCTGGCCCACTGCTGTCCAGTCCCCAGGGAAAAGGAGCCCCAAGCAGGGTAAGGCAGACCCCTCCTTCCTAGGGGAGACAAGGGTATGAGATGTTTCGCATGCAGCAGCAGCAGCCACTGCAGCAAAAAAGGCAAGTTCAAAGGTAATTGGACGAGGAATTTTAAGCACCGCTGTTCCCGTAGCAAACTGCTTCATGAATACCCACCGGGATCTGTCCATATGGACAGCAGAAGGGCCCCTGCTGTTCTTTCGCTAATAAAAACTGTTGTGATTACATTTCCAATCCTCTCGGAACGGGGTCTCCGCGGGGCCACAGCACGGCCCACCGAAAATGCATCTTCCAGGCTGATAGGCAGCACCCCTCCCTGCCACGGTGGGGTGTGAAGACCAGCACCCATAGGATGGGGAGGGAGGGTCCTTAGGGGAGTTGGGCCGAACAGGCATGTGAGTGTATCTGTGACTGCGCAGTCTCACACACACCACGTACACACACAGGAAAATCTTAATTAATGGAACAATCTTCCATAAGTGGTTCCAGTTACTAGCATTTTCCGGTTAATTAGAGGTTAACCTGCAATCGCTTTTTTATTTCAACCTCCTTGTTGAAGTACATTAGTCTAATTTCACCCCTACCCTCATGCCTGAGCCTCAGCCATTGTCTTTATAAGGAATGGCCTACCCACCCCACCCCCCATTCTCTGTCCGTCAAAATCCTACCCATCCTTTCTGCCTCGTGACTATTCAAATATTGCCTCCTCCATGAGGCTTTCTCTGATTCCCAGCCTTAAATGGAGAAAATTGCCCTACTGAATTTTCCTAGCCCTCTGGGGCCTCCTCTTACAAAGCACTTAAACTTCCTGTCTTGGCTTCTTTCCCCAAGCAGGCTCCAAGCTCCGGCAGGTCACTGTCAGGGACTTACCTCTGAAGCCCCAATGCCAAAAGCATAAGGTCTGGGATGCAATAAGTGCATGATAATTGTTCATTAAACAAAAGAATTAATGTAACCTAAATGGTTAGGAGACTGGGACCATTCAAAATTCAAGACCTCTAGAATACCGAAAATTTATTTCTTTTAAGTTTATTTATTTTGAAAGACACAGAGAGAGCACAAGCAGGGGAGGGCCATAGAGAGAGGGAAAATCCCAAGCAGGCTCCACACTGTCAGCACAGAACTCAGTGCAGGGCTTGAGCCCCCAAAACTGTGAGATTACAACCTGAGCCAAAATCAAGAGTTAGATGCTCAACCGACTGAGCCACCCAGGCTCCCTGAAAATTTTATAGTTTTAAAAAACAAATTCCTGCCTTTCCTTATTTTGTCTCATAAAAGGATTAAAAATTATTGAAAAGCTCAATTAATTGGGTACAGGTTGATCAAGAATGTATCCTCTACAAATCCAATCTCTTGCCTTGGAGTCAGCACACACATATCCACAAAGTACACCAGGATGCACATATGCACGTAAGCATACATGTACACACAAATATACATGGCATCACTATTTTTTCATAACTAACATACAAAAGTTCTAGCTCCTAAAACACGTGAAAGAGAAAGCCAATATTCACCTTCTTACTTCACTTAGGGGGGCATCCCAGCATCCCTTTCAGAATAGACTATCCCATCACATCTGAATGTTAGTTCATTGGCATTAGACTACAAGCATAGAGAAGCTTCCATTGGCTGTGTTCCTCGGACTTTACCTAAGGATAGTTCAAAATAATGGCAAAGCAGCTCTGAGAGAATTGAGTAAAGCCAATGGGCAAATGGAATTCTCTTTATGGGGAAAAAAATTCATGTACACACGACTTGTTAAAACAAAGACTGTAAAGTATGACATTGCTCCTAAACCAGTCACGTGAACCTAAGCTTGTTGCTTAACCTCTCTGGTCCTCAGTTTCTCCATCCATTGAGTGAGTTTAAGAAGCTGGCAAGGGAGCTGAGGCCTAATACAGGAATCTATCCCTAGAAGACAATATCCATGGAACTTGAACAAAAATATTTGACTGAGTCTATGAAACATCAATATCCTGATGCTACCAACTTGTGGGCATCTCAAATGTTCATGTGACTGTGGATACAACCTTAACATTTCTGTGGCTCCGCAGAACAAAGGTTTACTGTTTGCTCGCAGAGCCAACTTGAGTCTGAGGAGGGCGCTGCTCCACACAGTCACTCAGGGACCCTGGCTAACAGTTTCCTCCATCTTAAATCTACTCCACCTAAAACTCCTGGCCTCCCCCATCACTGCATCACTGTAGGGCCGCACACCAGCTCTTCTATGCCTCGCCCCACAAGTGACTGCCTCACTCCTGTTCTCAGCCACTGGCCAGAGTGGTCACATGGTCCTGAGGGAGCAGATGGACCACCAGCGGTATGACCACCCCTGTCTCTGCCACATCCTAGGACATGCCCCACTCCCACTCTCCCACCTTCTTCAGGTAAATCCAGACTCGTCTCCATAAAATTGTCTTCCATAAGAAAGCCAAAAGGACATCAGTATCCCCAACCACAGGGCCAGTGTTGCCAGCCCTTGCCATTGGCCAAAGAAGCCCTCCCACTAATGGCAAAAAGAGCCTGGCTGGTGCCAATTTAAACTAAGCCAATCCAGCCATCCTCAGGCTCCAGAGAAATCCCAACCTCCACTGCCATGGGACGGACATGGTTAGGCCCAGCTACATGCCCACCTGGGCATTCTCTACTTCTGAGCCAACCAACTCACCATATTACAAAGAGCTACCCCAGTCAGACTACTCCTCAGCCCCTGCTATCCCTATCATCCACCAGCCTCTGCCCACTGTGGGGCTCTGTGCCTCCTAGTCCACAGTGGCCATCCCCCGCCTCAGATGGCAGCCTCCTAGGGAAGATCTTCCTCATAGGCCACCAAGGCCCTCCCTCTTGTGTAGTCCCCAGTCCTCAGCCCGCTGTGCTGGTGAGGCAGGGAATGGCTGGAGAGAGGGGCACATTCAGAGCCCATCAGTCCTTTGGGAGAGTTTTTGAAATATATTCTTATTCTTTTTACTTTACTGGGCCATCTGGAGGCCACATACATCAAGTTCACAATAGAGACTGAAGGGAAATGATTGGTCTCATCAATAAAGTAGAAAAGTCCCACTCTCTACGGTCAGAGGACAGCTTTGATCATAAGACAGGGAAGACATGAGGTAGCTCCCATCCTTTTCTGATGATGCCCTCAGGTGAGTCATGTCAACTCTGAATGGCTAAAGAGAATGAGTGGATGAATGAAAGAATGTCACATGACAAGTGCATAATGAATATCCATTCATTTACTCTTTACAGTGTTAGCTGATGTCACCTGTCAGCAGATCCTTGGTCTTTCAAGAGAACTGGGCAAGATCGCTGAGTAAAGAACAACTCTCCTCCTGTAATTTTTTTTTTTTTAGCATTCATTATGCACCACAATGTATATACATGTGGTATTTATTTTCACTAGCTCTTCTGATCCTTATAACAACCTTGTGAAATACATTATTCCTACATTGTGATTATTCTTATGATCATCATTCCTATGATACATTATTCCTATGATATATTATTCCTATGATTATTTCTACATTACATATTGAGCAAACTGAGGCCTAGAGTTGGTTATGAGAACAGCCTAGGTCATCCAGCTTGCAAAGCGCAGAGCCAGGCTATGAGCTCAAAGGTCTGCTCGATGTCGAATGCTGCTCAGACTCTCAGAAATGTCTAGTTATAGAATTTGACTGGAATTCAATTCAATCAGAACTTCTCAGGCACCTACTATGAGCTCCTGCAATCTACACTATGTGGTATGGGAAATGTGGAAATGATGAGTCATGCTTCCTATCCTAAAGGAGCTGTGACCCAGCAGAGGAGGTAAGATGTGGACCTTAAGAGCTGTGCCAAAACATGCCCCACCCCCATTGCATTCTGCACAGCATTTTGAAATGCCCATGGGTTCACATTCACCTGCAGGAATAAAAGAGGGCTTCCCAGAGAAGGAGGCATTTGAGATAAGCACTGGGCCTCAAAGGAGAAATAGGAGTTGTGCGGGCAGACAAGGGGGCAGGATAGAGATAGAACAGGGGCCACAAGATCGAAAAATCAGAATAACTACAACGGCTTAACAAAGAGCCCCAATCTTGGAAGCCCACAGCCTGGGTTCATGTCTCCACTCACACAGAAACTACATTTAAGCAAGTCCCTGTGTTCTTGGAGCCTCGGTTTCCTTATCTAGTACATAGGGATATTGGAATGATGCCACACCTCTAACCCATCTGGAGGACACCATAGGTGACAGCTGTAAAAACACAGGGTAGACGGGAATCACTGAACAAATGTGGAGAAGTGTGGTTGCCATGGCTACACACAGGGAACCCAGGGAAGCCACACACCTGGCCCCAAACACCACAATGAGGCAGAAACCACTGCAGCTCCAAGGGAGGCAGATCACCCACTCCCGCCACCCTCATCTCAGAGAGCTCAAGACAGAGGTTGCGTAAGGAAGGCCTGCTGCTCCTGGGGGACCCACAGACAATAAACACAGTTGAGGCAAAAGTGGTGCCCTCCCAACAGCATGATGACTAAAGCCCGGTGACATGGGACACAGCTGTGTGTCCTAAATATAGCCTGACTTCAGCTCCCCACGGAGCTGGGGCCTGAGCCATCTTCCAGTGGCGGCTCTAAAAATAAAGCTGCAAACAGACGCCCTGCTCCCCACGTTTGCTGTGGGCCCACAGGTTGGGGTGGGAGTCTGCACCTGAGGCACTGGGAGAGCATGAAAATGAGGCAGTGGGCCACGGGCTGGCTTCACAGTCCCTGAGACCCTTCTGGAACCCACACCTGGAACATGCGGTCCTCTCTAAAGAGCACAGCTGGTGAATCAATCAATGTCACTGCCTTCAGTATGTTTACTAAACATGCAATTTGGCTAAGTGCTGGCAAGACATCACATTTCACCAAAAGTATTTATTATTCCCACTTTACAGATAAAGAAACCAAGGCTGCTCAGAGAGGGAACATGACTGGGCCATGGCCACGCGAATAATTAACAGTGGAATCAGGACATCATGGTAGCTTTCAGGACATCATGGTAGCTTTCTACATCATACCCACTAATTTTTCTGCCCCACAGCCTGGCTTCACCCTCTGCCCACTCTCTCTCTTCCCTGCATCCATCAATTGCACTTGCCCCCTCCTTCACCTCCTCATCCCACCCCCACCAGAGCCCCATGTGCCGCCCCAGTCTTCCTGAAACAGGGAGAGAAGAGTGTGGAGAGTAAGCTCTGTGAGGGACAGGATCATATCTATTTTATGCTTTACTATTCCTTCAGCCTCTAGAATAATGCAGGATAGAGAAGGCACTCAATTAACATTTGTTGAATAAATAGTTCCTTTTCTTTCTCTCATAGTCCGGATCCAATCCATTAAAATTCCATACGCACCACATTTCCAAAGCATATCCAGAACATTTATTTGAATAGCTAACATTAAAAAGACTGACTATACCAAGTGTTGGTGAAGACGTGAGGAATTAAAACTCTCACACACTACTAATGAGAAGGTAAAATGGAAAACAGTTTGGCCATTTCTTACAAAACTAAACATACACCTACCAGAGGATCCAGCCAGTCCACAGCTAGCCAAGAGAAAAGAAAGCATTTACCTAAGAGAAAAGAAAGCATTCGTCCATGAAGGGATCTGTACACACATGTTCACAGCTGCTTTATTTGTGATGGCCAAGAACTGGAAGCAAAGCAAATGTCCCTCAGCATGTGAATGGACAAACTGTGGCATAGTGGAGCACTACTCAGCAACAAGAAGGAACGAACATGTAACAGGAATGAATCTCAAAGTAATTATGATAAGTGAAAAAAAGTCAAAAAAGAAAAAAGAATACATACTTTTTGTATGATTTAATCTATAAAAAATTCTAGAAGATGCAAATTAACCTACAGTGGCAGAAAGATCCGTAGTCATCTAGGATGTAGAAGCAGTGGGCAAAGGGAGGTAAGAATGAGCAGGAGGGAGAGTTATCAAAGGGCATGATGAAACTTTAAGGCATTAGGAATATGTTCATTATCTTGATTATTAGATAATTTTGTGGATATATGCATCTGTTAAGACATTAAACACTATATGCACAGTTTACTACTATATGTCAATTATAGCTCAGTAAAGCTCTTTGTTTTTCTAAAAAGAAATGTATCCAGGGGCACCTGGGTGGCTCGGTCAGTTGAGCATCTGACTTCGGCTCAGGTCATGATCTCACTGCTTGTGGGTTCGAGCCCCGTGTCGGACTCTATGCTGACAGCTCAGAGCCTTGGTCCTGCTTCGAATTCTGTGTCTCCCTCTCTCTCTGCCCCTTCCCTGTTCATGCTCTGTTTCTCTCTCTCTCAAAACTAAATAAACATTTTTTTTAATTTTAAATAAGATAAAATCTATCCAAAATCCAACCATTTCTCACCACCCCCATTGCTAACTACCTTGGTCCAAGGGCCACCGCCACCTGAATGTCTCACTCTGTATGATCCAGCCCTGCTGAAATTTCTCCTGTACCAGAATAGTCCTTCCTCTCTGCCGTAGATGCGACAGTTCTCGCTCGCCAGGTCCACCCACCCCAGCTGCTCTGCTAGTTGGCCGATAGAAATTCATAGCTGCCCCTCCTCCAGAGCACTGCTCTTGGCTGACAGAAGTCACTTTGCTAGGGAGGTTACACCCCCATCTCAGGGACATGAGCAGCCAGTAGCTGACTGGTGTGGGGGACAAAAGTCTAGTCCCTTTGTTTCAAAAGCAGATGGCTTTGCCACATGGTTGATGCCCCAGAGCCCCACCACCATGGAGCAGGCCAAATCTAGACTCTATCTGCAACTGCATCCTTGCTCAGTTCCTTCCCTTTCCCTGTTGTAACTTATTCCATTCCCCTGCAGGTTTTGCCTAAAGGGCACCCCCTCAGTAAATCATGGAAACCTGACTCCTTTCTCAGGCTCTGAGAACCCAACGGAAGACATTTAGTGCTGGGATGGACCTGGGAAGCAAATCTAAGGACAGGATTCTGGAGTGGATCACCCACAGGCCTGGTGGCAGTCCTGAGCGAGGGGTAGCAGTGCTCTGTGTGGTGACTGGGTGGGATATGGCCGGGGAGGGGGGGCACATACTCATGCTGTATCTCTGGAGTTTGAGAGATACGGGAGAAAAATTATAAGGACTGGCAAACTGGTGCTGCTGCTGAACACTTGATGCTTTGAAGAGAGAAAATGACAAGCTGCGGACAATTAATCATTAATTTAAACAACTGTGAGAGGATGAAAACTTCTTCAATGGCATTTAAAGAGACCCTCACCTCCTGCAGTTAGCGGACAGAGTGGAGATTAATATGAGGATGGAACTGTAAGAGAAGTAGAACTTCAGAGAAAGATGCCTTCTCGGCCCCAGAAATCCAAGAAATGCCAAGAAATCCTGACGGGAAGAAGTGGGGGTCCACAATGTGGGACAGAGATATCTAAGTAGACACACTCAACCCCCCAATACCCCTAAACCCCTGGGCCTGCTGAAAAGGCCCAACTCCCACCCCTTGCTTTAAGTCCAAACAGAAGCCTCAGCTGAGGCAGATGCCTTAGAGGATGATGCTGGCCCTATGCGTAATGTACCCCACCTACTTTCCTGGCCACCAGAGCCATAACCAGGACCCAACTGCAGCCCGGATTCACTGACTAGTGCCCAGCCTGCTAAGGGAGAGAGAGATCGTGCACCAGAAGAGCTGTTAAGATGCAGCTCATAGAAACCAGGAGAGCATAGGTGGAAGTGGATGCTGTAGAAGGGAAGCAGAATATAAAACTAGATACAGAAAAGTTTATCAATATGGAGGCACCTCCCATACTGCAGGATTCAACATCCTGGGAAAGAGCCCTGGAAAGTGGTTCTATACGTTGCTGGTATGGTTGTTGGAAGCTGCTGTAAAGGCTATGAGGAAAGGGGTTCAGGGACTCAAATGTATAACCCCTATTCAACTAATGTTGAAGGACCATATGACCCTTAAAGCCCAAAGTATTTACTGGCAGCCCTTTACAGAAAAACTGCTGACCTCTGATAGATGGACATGGCTAGTAATAACATAATGTCCTCAGGGGCGCCTGCCTGGCTGGCTCAGTCGGAAGAGCATGTTTCTCCCGAATTTGAGGTTGTGAGTTCAAGCCTCACATTGGGTGTAGAGATTACTAAAAAATATAACAATGTCTTCAAGAACCAACAAGGGTATTACCTATATATTGAATCAAACAAGATGAAGTATAAGCAGATGGCTGACATTAGATACCCCAGTGGAGAATCAGTCCTTTGCCCAATTTCTAGACTTGAGACAATTCTCAGACCCAGAACTTCAGCTGAAAAAGAGGACCAGTCCCTATGAGATAGTACCTTGCAACAGTAGAGTAAATATGGACAGTAGTTATTTCCCAGCTGGAACTATTTTCATTTACTTAAGGGAAAAGGGACTTACAGTGTGGAAATCGAATGTCTAGACCTTTTAAGAAGTGTTAGAGGATAGAAACTGGTGTGGATACCCCAGGACCCAAAGTCCCATCATGGCTCCTTCACTATAGTAGAGGCATATGGGGGTCAGATAAAAAATGGGTCATGACCCAGGATCAGTGGTCATTTCTCAGCTCCTAAATACACAATTGAAATATATCTGCTTAGCAATGGGCAGAACTTAACAATGATTCCCTGACCAGGAGGATGAGCTCTTCTAGTACAAAAGGCCAAGTGAAGCTGGAGCTGTCCCCATCCCTGGACCAAGATGGTAAACCAAACATCTTATCATGTCCTGGGTGATGGCAGAGATTAGTGTCATCCTCCAAGACTTAAAAAAAAAAAAAAGCAGGGGTAAAAAAGAATGCAGGGGAGTTGGTCCCTCTGTCCCCTCTCCCATTTGATACCATAGCCTGGCCTGCATCATGGCAGATAACAATGAACTATGACTAACTTAACCAAGTAGTCGTCCCATTTGCAGCTTCTGAGCCGGATGTGGTATCTTAACTAGAACGAGTTAGTGTAGCCGCAGGTAGGTGGTGTGTGGCTATTGATCTGGTGAATGCTTTCTTTTCCATAACCACCAGAGAGGAGGACCCAGAGCAGTTCACATTCACACGGGACGAACGGCAGTCTCCATTCACAGCTCTCTGCTCCACCTGTCACAGCACCCTGTTCATCCTCCTTCATATTGTCATAATACATCCAAAGGGGACTGGACCATCTAGATATTCCACAGAACATATTTGCCCATTATACTGATGGCATCGTGTAAATCAGACCTTTATGACTAAACAGTAGCAAGCATGATAACAGGTAAGATACAAGGGCACAAGAGGACAGGAAACAAACCCTACAAAGAATCAGAAGACTTCCAGGATCGTTGTTTTTAGAGATTTCATGGTCTTGGGGACGCTGGGCCATCCAATCCAAAATAAAGAGCAAGGTATGACATCTGGCACCTTCTACTACTAACCAAGAAGCACAATGCTTTGGAGACAGCATATTTCATACTTGGAAATAACGATATCAGGTAAAACAGGAGGCTTCTAGTTTTGAGTAAGGAAAGTACCCTGCAGCATATTCAGGCTGGGACATGAGTAGCACTTCCACTTGCGCCATGTGATACAGCAGACACATGGTACCAGAAGTAGGTGTGGTGGAAAGGCCATCCGGGAAACCTCTAACGAGTGCTAACAGGAGAGTCGTAGGCAGACCCATGGGGTTCTGGAGCGGAACCATGCCATCTGCAGCATAGAACCATACATCATTCCAATAACAGCTCTGGCGTACTACTAGGCTGTGGTAAAGACAAGAGCATTTGTCTTGGGGACATCAAGTGGCCATGAGACAAGAACTACTCATCATGATCTGGATATGGTCAACCCTTCTCAGTAGAGAGTCAGCAATCCATCAGAAGATAGAAATGGCACGTCCAGGATCAGGTTCAAACAGGTCCAGAGAGCAGAAGTAACTGAGCAAACAGATGGTAAATACCCCATGCCATAAAACACGTATGCACCAATGTCTCTCCCTCAGCTCAAACCTATGAAAAGCTTCCCATGGCCAACTGACAGAGAAAGGAGAACCCCAAATTTGGTTCACAGGCATCGGTACAAACAGAAAACGGGTACCACTGCACTACAACCCCATTCAGGGAACCCTAAAAGACAGATGTGAGAAGAAACCCTCCCAGTGGGCCAAGCTTCCAGGAGAGCATCTGGTCACCCACTTTGTGTGGAAAGAGAACTGGCCTGAAGTAAGGATATCCACAGACTGATGGCAGCACCTTGAGCCCCCAACAACCTGGTAAATGTCATGGGTTGTTAGTGAGGAGTCTGAGTGGAACAAAATTGCAGTTCAGGAACAAGGAAGTCTGGGGTAGAGGCATGTGAATGGGCTTATGGGAGTGGACACAAAAGGTGAAGATCTTTGTGTCATATGTTAACACATGCCAGCAAGCATCTCTGTGGAGGACCAGAGAGCATCACTTAGCCAGGCAATGTTAGCTAGGCTCAGTCCCTGGGCACCACTGCCAAGATCAGTGGGCACAGGAAGGGTTTCTATACTGTCAGGGGTCAGAGGCCCTGCTCATCATAAGGAAGTGTGGCTTGCTTTCCTATAATGGAAGCATGGAGAAATGTGTTTGGAATTCACATGGCCCACTGGAGTGTCTCCTGGCACCCGCCCCCCTGATGCCTACTGTTATCTATTAATAGCAAGTACTCCAACCACATGAGGAAGGCATGATAATCAGGTGCTCAGAACCCTCAGAGGTAAGTGACTGGGCAACCCCACCAGGCAAGCCACCCAGACCAGCAAAAGTACTAGTAGCCAAGGATAAAAAAGGATAAGAAAAATCTAAAGCAGGTAGTAGAGGAGAAAGATAATGATGATCTGTTTTGGTCTTGAGACCAGGTACTACAATAGGGACTGTGGTTGGTCCCACTAGCCCTCCTCTTTCATCAACTGATGAAAGAGGAATTGTGACTACAGAATTCTAGAGAAGGAGGGACCAGACAGAGTGAACTAAAATGTGAGAATCAAGAGGATGTGCCTGGTGCAAGTGGGCTGTGGTAGGAGCCATCAGTGCCCACACAGATCCCCTTTCACTGGCCAGCATGCCCACCTCCCAACCACTGCACCCTCGCCCTGGTGGAAACCGCTTTGCCCAGAGGTTATACAGCCCCAAAGGGCAGTCCACAGCCGATGCCTGATTGATAGGAGAGTATAAAAGGCAGCTCCTCTCCCCTGAAGGGGAAAAACTTTGCAATGTGATTTACACTTCATGGCCCATCATCACCACCTTGGGGATCAGATCTAGGCAAGAGCTGACCTCAGTTCTTTCTCCTCCTCTCTCCTGTTTCATTGCCTCTATGAAAGGTATTTCCTAAGAGTACACCACTTATAAATCATATACATCTGAACGTGTCTTGGGTTCTGCTTCCAGGAAATGAGACAGAGACTTTCTTTTGGTGATGTCTTAGGTATCACTGAAGCCTCATCGCCTAGTAACATGATGCCTACCACAATAATAAATGCATGAATGAATGCATGGAACTGAGACAGCCCAAGAGTCAATGCCTTGGCCAAGATCATCCACGCCATAAGTAGCCAAGCCTTGAACTTGCATCTTTTGAGACCAAACCCTGGCACAATAGTATCTGAATAAACGAATAAATAGAAGAAGGAATTTATGTTTAAACAAAGGTTGCTCTCATTCCCAGGGGCACCTGGGTGGCTCAGTTAGTTGGGCATCCAACTTTGTCTCATGGGTTCCAGCCCCGCATCAGGCTCTGTGCTTACAGCTCAGAGCCTGGAGCCTGCCTCAGATTCTGTGTGTCCCTCTCTCTCTACCCCTCCCCTACTTGTGCTCTCTCCCTCTCAAAACTAAAAAATAAACATTAAAAAAATTCAATAAAAAAATAAAAAGACTCATTCCAGGTTCTTATGACTGCTCAGCTAACACAAATAAGTCTAACTCTTGAAAGCTTTAAAAGGGAAACAGAGGGTGCCTGGGTGGCTCAGTCGCTCAGGTTGAGCATCCGACTTTGGCTCAGGTCATGATCTCACGGTTCGTGGGTTCAAGCCCTGCGTCGGGCTCTGTGCTGACCGCTAGCTCAGAGCCTGGATCCTGCTTCATATTCTGTTTCTCTTTCTCTGTCCCTCCCCTGTTCACGCTCTGTCTCTCTCTGTCTCTCAAAAATAAATAAATGTAAAAAAAATTTTTTTAAATAAAAGAGAAACAGAAACCAATACTTTTGAACCCCTGCCATGTGCTAGACGCTATAATGCATTACATTATTTCATCTTAGTAATTGCTTGGATAGATTTTGTGAACATCCCCATTGTACATATGTTCAGGAAGTTGCCAGTAAAGCAGGGATCTCCAACGCAAGTGCCTACAAGGACCAGTAGGTATAAAATGAGCAAAGGGGCCCCTGATACAGTCAGCTGCAAGAAGTGGGGACTGTGACAAATTGGAGGGTGTGTGTCCCACCAAAATGAAGCAGCCCCTGCTCAGCAAACCAACAGAGGACGTGAAAATTTGCCCGGCTGATTGTTCAAAAGGAGCTTGGAAATCACAACTTTTGGGGGAAGTCTCCTAATTGGTAACTACTGATAACTAATTCAACAAATTACAAAACTCTTTGAAGGTCAAACAAAATGCATGTCAAGGCAGTATATGACCCTTGGGCCATGAGTTTTCAACCTCCGTAGTCAAGGATTCAAGCATCAGCAGATCTTAGAATAAAACCCCTAAGGATCCTTCACACCCAACACCCTGCCATCCTGTGGCTCCAAACCCCTTCATTGCTCTGATCACCAGCTCAGTAGGGAGAGGCTTTCTCCTCCCCTGCCCTAGGCAGGACCTTCTCCAACCCCAAAATTTGTATGTCCATACATCTGGAGGCATCCTCAAGGCTTTGGGGTGGGAGCGTGATCTCAGAGTTTCAAAGGATCTAGTTTTGCTTTCTCCAGGGAAGGTGGGGGCAGAGCATTACAGCCAGAAGAAGGTGAGATTCCTAACCCCTGACTCAGTCACTCTTCCTGATGTCTTCCAAACTTCCACATGCTCTGATCTCTTTTGTCCCTCCCCTTGGCAAGGTGGGTGATACTACCTATCTGACAGGTACAGAAGTTGAGGCTCAGGAAAATTCAACGGTTTGCCTAAGGTAACACAACAACGTCACTGGGACCAGACTTGAGTTTCCTGAGATTCCTTCTATGGCTCTTTTCACATAGCCACACCATCCAAGACAACAGATGCTCCCATACAGAGCTGGCGCAGTCACACGCAGCCTTCCGGCCCAGGGACATCCAGCCAGCATCGTATGCCATGTGTGCCTGCAAGCCACAGAGGGTTCTCCTGGTCCTGCTGTCCTCACCTTGGGTCCTGTGGGAAGCTCACCACCTCCAGGAACATAGCGCTTGATATGCTGGCTTCCACTGTGGCCCTGCTATCTGTCCCCCATCCCTAGCCTGTGCTGAGAGGTTCATTTGCCTACTGAAACCCTGGGCATTAAAGGGGCCAAGGAGGATTTGGTAACCACTGACTGCTGCTGTTGCTAAGAAACAGGTCCTTTAAATTCAATTTACAAAAAAGATAGAGCAAGTGAGCAAGTGAGAGAGGGTAAGGAAGAGATGCTTGAACATCTGGTTATCTTCCCTGGCTGTCTCCGGTGGCTATGAAAATCAGAGAAGTACCTTCCGAGACGGATGCCGACCCTCTTCAAGGCGCCTGCTAACTTTCCTCTGAGCTAATATTTTACAACAGCAGTGTGGGTGGGCAAGGGGAGGGTGAGGGAGGGGGAGGGAGACTTGCTGGAAACCTGGTGGGTTTAAGACAATTCCAATCACTTTTCCCCTCCAGTCGTGAGTCAGACCCCCCAAGACAGTGAGCTCCCCGGTTCCAGAATCCAACGCCCCTCACCCCTACTTCCACTGACAGGAACCCTCCTGCAGCTTTGCCTAATTGTCTTCAGTTTAGGATTCCCACACACGTTACACTAGCCCTTATGCAGTAAATATAATTTCCCACATGACACAGATGAGGAGAGGAGGACTACGGTGGTTAGAAGTGCACAGAACCAGGAGTGGAGGGGGCATGAGTCTCATCTGCCAACAGTGGGCTCCGCCACTCACGTCCTTCTTGGGGCATCAGACAACTCAGCCATCAGCTGCAAGGTAGGGTTTGGACCCTGACTTCCCACATGGTGTGTATCATGGAATGGTGTTCCATGGGAGGTTACTAGGTGCTTAGTAAAAAAGAATTCTCTGGTCAAACAAGTTTGGAAAACACTGGGTTAAAGCTAAATAGGCCTCCCCACTATAGGGTATCTCAGAATCTTTATGATTTAACACACTATAAGCATCTATGAGAGCCGCCATCTTGGCTTGGGTCCCACCAGAAGCAGGCTATGATAAAAGGATTTGAGTACAAGTAGTCGATTTGGAAGGTGATCCCGGGGAACCCTGGTAGGGAAATGAAGAAGAAAGGCAGGGAAAGGAAGGCAGCCATGACATAGCAGTTATTAAGCAAGTCACCTCTGCGGGCAACGGGAGCTTCATCCCCGAGGGGCTCTCTGGGAGTTGGCATGGGATACATGCCTCAGAGTTATCCTGCCTGGAAGCAAGGGAGCTGGGGTAGCCATACACCAACTGTGGCCGGTCATGGGTTGAGGGCTGCTCTTGCAGGGCTGGAGAGGGGTGTCAATAATCGTCATCAATTGCCTAGCACTTCCTCTTGTTTTCCAGGCATGAGCAGAAAGGCCTCAGTCAGAGCTGCAAACACTGGCAGTTGGAAGTCCAGCCAGTACACTGGCATGGCAGGGCCTGGGAGGGACAGGCGAGCCCCTGACAGCTTCTGCTATGGGGGAGAGAGCTGCTGCTTCCAAGTCTTATTGACCACAAGTCTCCTTAGAGAACAGCTCCCAGGACTCATGTTCCTTGGAAGGTCCATGGAAACATCAAGTTGGAGCTCTCCAAGGGCTTCGTGGCTCAACGAGTCTGAGGTAATAACCTTATAACGGCCAAAGAATCACATTTGCTCACCACCTCCCAAAAGCTAGACAAATGAATTCTCACAGACATGAGACAAGTTTGCCTCTGATCTGATCCCAGTTCACCTTATATTCTGCCCCATTTCTGAGACCCTAACCCCCTGACCTAGGTTCTGGTCTGACCATTCCAGCCTGACCTCATACCCAATCAGTAAACTCTTATTACAGCAGGTTTATCATATCTTACCCCCCAGGGTCACTACCTCCTTCCGGGTTCCTTAGATTAGCCAAAAACAGGGAAACCACCCTAGAGTGCCTCTTCCACTCACCCCTCTCTTCCCACTGATCAGCTGGATCTACAGCCTTGTTTTTGAAAATAAATAGCAATACTAATCCCAAGAGAGGTGATAACAGGGTGATTAAGAGTTTAAGTACCTGAAATCAAATTATACCTCCATTGCTCACCACCTACATGGCCTTGAGCAAGTTACTTAACCTCTCAGTGCCTCAGGTTTCTGTAAAACAGGAATAACAACACTTCCATCAGAGAGTTATTGTGACATGATAATTATTATTAGAATGCAATGCACAGTGCCTGAGGACAGTAAATACTCAGGAATGACATCATTAGGAACAACAATATGATAGCAGCTAATGTTTATTGAGCACTATCACATGCCAGATACTATGCTAAGCACTCTTTATGCACTAAATCATTGAATTCCAACTACCTACCTACCTATGTTGTTATTCTTCTATCAATGTAGAAATGAGGCTCAAAGCAGTCATGGCCCTGGCTCAAAGTCACTATGTGGGTAAGCAACCAGGAATTGTTGTCTGATGGTAGAATCTCAGGCAATGTGAAATGGTTTGGCACTGCTCAAAGGCTCCTGGGGTTGCCTTCTAGATGATCTGACCATGATCCTTCTCTTCCCTCATTCCAGAAATCTATAGAATATGAATGGTTCTCCTTGGGCCCCAAGATAAATACCTGATCTTTGGAAACAGAAGCTTTTCCACCTATGTCCTCTCTGCCTATCAAAGTCTGTCCCATGCCATGAGATCCCCTTTCTCCCAGGAAGCCTTCCACGATCCTTTCCACACCCAACCACAAGGAGGCTTCCCTCTCCCCTAGTAGAATACTGCCTGCACATGACATCCTTTTGGCATGTTGACATCCTGGCATCTTCATGTCAGGTGTCTCTGTACATTTGATCTTATAAACAGGTATGGCTGCCCCACAGAGGCAGAGGCATTGCCTTAAATCCCAGGCTACAATCCTGGGTCCAAGTGTGTCTATTCTTCAATAAAGAGTCAAGCATCCTAGCACTGAGAGAGACCTGAGAAATTATCAGACATTCCCATCTCCCTGCATTTCACAGAGAGGGGCGACAACCTGCTCTAGTCACCCAGCCAGGCAATGGAAGAACCAGACTCAAACGCAGGATTCCTGGCTCCCAGGCCATAGCTCTCATCCTCAGGATGCAGAGGACTGTTTCCAGCATGATTTATGATCTTGAATTAAGCAGTAATATTTCTAGCAAGGAATTCGCACCCCCATCCCCGCTGCCTCCCTACCACCATCACCCATCAGAGGAGGACACTGAGTACCCCTCTCATCTCCCTGGCCTGCTAGCTCTTCCTCTCCTTATGACTTCTCTGCAATTATAGCCCAGTATCTGGAGGTTTATGTCCCACCCCTGAGACACTGGAATGTCAGCCATTAGTCTCCATTCTCTGCACCCTCAAATGAGAGAACTAAGATTAATGAAGCATCTTCTTTCAATCAAGAAGCCATTTCAGGCTGTGCTTTTAAGCCCACTGAGTTGTGCAGATGAATTAACACCATTTGACCTTTTTATTTTCCATGGGAAGATTTGTGATTCTCCCCTCTACCCCCACCCCATCTGAAGAGCAAGCGTGCTCCCAGCCCCTTGCATTTAGCAGCCTCAAGTGTGGGCCGAGAGGGAGAGTATCATGTCCCAGCACTGCAGTCAGATTACTCCCTGGAGTTGCTGGGTGAGGGTGAAGTATGTGGACACAATTTCTGGGGGCTCCTCCAATTCAACACACCTGCACCTAATGAAATATAAGAGACCCTCTTCTCTCAACAAGCAGACAGAGCCTTGGGAGGGAGCCCCAAACAGCTTGGCAGCTGTTGCCAAGCCAAGTCCTTGACATGCAGTGGGGGAGCAAGAACAAGTCTGAAGCTAAGCTGAAGCAATATTCAAGACAACTAGCAACAAAGTATGGTATGCATACTAACCTATCAGAGCAGATGCCTGCCATAAACCACCATAATGCTACCGAGGCATATCCCAGAGGCTATCAGCTCCAAACAGCATTTGCTCTTCCCAAGAAATGGAAAGGGTTGGGGTGTTGTTCCAGAAAGAGAGCGAGCAAACAGAGGAAGACCAAATAACATGGGGGAAGGCTAGAACCCAAATCATAGAAACAGACTAGGGGCATTAAAAAATTAAAATGTCAATTAAATTTTAAGTTGTTTGTGCTTTTGTAATATAAATCACTCCTTCATAAGTTTTCAGTGAATATTTCTACACACACAAGTGTCTGAGAGAATGGAGTTTTGTGTGTGTGTGTGTGTGTGTGTGTGTGTGTATGTGTGATGTAGCAGGGATGGGGAGTAATGGGGAAAGGGCTGAGTTCTACATCTAATCCGCCACATTTCTGAACAAGAACAGCACATAAGGGATCCCTAAGTCATCACTAGACGAAACTAATTTAGCAGAAGCAGAAGCTCAAAGCCAGAGATGACCATGAGCCATCCAGGCATTTTTTAAATTCTTGGGGTCACATTTGTTTCTAACAAATTCATTCAAGGTTCAAGGAACCTTGGGTCCAAGGCAATCTTATTCGTATCTGAATAAGCAGAGTTATCAAAGGTGACATCTGAGTTATACATGCAAGACTGAAGTCACCCTCTCTACCACCAACACCCACCCACACCCCCATATGTGGCTGAATGCCACCCCAAACCCTGGAGCCGTCCTTAGCCTGTGCCTTCACTGCTGGTGGCTAATGCTGTTAGATGCCTTCCCTAAATCCATTCTCCACTTCTTCCCAGCCAAGAGAGCCATAATTTGGTTTAGGGGACAATGTGCCCGGTCCCAGAAAATGGACTGCAATTCGTCTGAACCAATTGTGACCATCTCATGCCCCATATTCCCTGACTCACTTGCAGCTAAGGGTGGCCATGTGAGCCAGGTCTGGCCAATATGACCTAAGCAGAAGTCTGCTGAAGATGATTCTGAGCATTTAGTTGGCTCTTCTGATACAAGGAACTGATGGGGCACTGGCTTCCTCTTCATTCTGCCTGGGATGTAGATGAGATATCTGGAGCTCTAGCAGCCATCTCATAACCACAATGAGAAAGCCAAAAGAGCATCACAAATGTAGGCTCTGACAGTACTCAGCACCTGAACCCCGGCCTACAACCACCAAGACTCAGATGTATTCTGACATGAGAAAATGAACTCTATTTATGTAAGCTAAAATCAGTCAAGTGTTCTGTGTCTTGCATCTGGACACATCCTAAGTGATCCACTCCCCTTTTCACATCTCCAGATGGTCACCAAGTTCCCTTGACTTCCTGAGCACGTCTCCATCTCTGCTTGGCCCCAGTCCTCAATGGGGACACCAAAGGTGTCTTTCTAAAACACAGATCAGCATAAAGTCCAGCTCCCACTGCTTTAGGAGAAGATTGAAGTCAAGGTCCTTTATGACATGAGCCCACCTGCTTTCAAGCCTCATCTCCCAGGATACCCTCCCTGTGCACAAACAACCCCAAATACATGCTCCAGCCATATCAACCCACAATAACCCAGACACACCAGGCTTCCTCAGGCTCCCATAGCCTGGCATGTGTTGGTCACTCTGTCCAAAGCCCTCCCCCCATTTTTGCTCTTGGGGGAATCAAATTCCCCTTACCAAAAAAATAAGGGGCATTTGAGCTGGACTTTAAAGGATGAGTAGGAGTTTTCTTGTGTGAAGGTTCCCTTCCCTGTGTTTCAATAGCAAGCCTGTTCCTATTTCCATTGAATCATTAGCAAAATTTTGTCAGTATCTATTTGTGCACCTGTCTCCCTTTAGAGTATAAGGTCTTTCCTAGAGGGATCTTGCTTCTTTCATCACTGCATCTTCAGCACCCAGCATAGGCTGGGCCCAGAATCATTGCCCTCTCGATCTTTACCACTAGAGAAAATGTGTTTATGTATTCAAACACAGTAGCTGAAAAGGGCTAATAATAAAACGAGATGGGGGAGAGGCCACACGCAAGATGTTTTGGATGAGGGTGATGTACAAGACAGAAAGTGGCGGAAGATAAAAATATGGAGGTTGAGTGTAAGGCTACCATCTTTCCGCTTCGTGACCTCGTATTTCCTCAGTGGCACTTGTACATGCTCTGTTTACCTGTGCACCCCATGCCCAATGTCAGCGTCGTCAGGTGCAGTTACACACCCCCACAAACACACCCTCACACATACTTCCTGACAATACTAATGATAACAGTGATGATGATAGGGTAAGTCAGTGCTCATCTCCAAGGTAAGAATCATACTATTGTGCCCAGTGGGACAAGTTCCAAAAGGAAGCCAGCACGTGAGTTTTCAGGAATTCATCCAGCAAACTGAGCTGTGTGCCTGGAGCTGTGCTCCGTACTAGCATTAAACACAGTCCCCCTGACCTCACAGAAAGGAAGTAGTCCTTTCAGTCAGGAGTCACATGAGATGTTGTTAGTCCCTGGCATGTCATAGGAGCATAAATAAGGAAAGGAGGCAGTGGCATGTTAGCTGAGCACAGGAGAGATGGCATTGGGGCAGGGAGAGGAGCGAGAAGGGCATCCTGGGCGGAGCACTGGCAGAGTGATAGCCCATCCAACTTCCTGTCACATTTAGTACTGCTTTTATGGCTTGTTAATAGTTTTCTCCTTGAAAGAAATGACACTCAGAGCCTGCATGTAGTTCGACAAGTGATAGGGATACACGAACCGCAAAAAGGGAAGTACCTTTTGGCTCCGCCTACAGCCTGCCAATGCCCTGTAAAGGAATTTGGATTCTATTCAACATGAAGCCATTGAGGGTTTCCGAGCCTGGCGATGAAGGAATGGAGGCCAGAGGCAGGGAAGGCTGTGAAGACGGCCACCTGTTTTCCAAGACAGCTCTGTGTTCCACTCATTGTTCCCAGGGCTCCCCACAAGCACCCCACCCTCCTGTACAGACATTATTAGCATTTGGGCTGTGTGAGGGCCAGGAAACACTTTACTCATAGAAAATCATCCTTCTCCTCATTGTTTCCCTTTTCCAATAAGGAAAAAAAATGCCTTTGGCCTCTGCCCACAGTTGTATCACTCACCACATCCATCCTGGTGAGACAAAGGCACACGGAGGCAGTCTCCATGGAGAGGCTATGTTGGTCAGGAGCAGAGGACAGAACCATCTGGACACCTGTCGGAGCCTGCATTTCCCAACAGAACACGGCAAAGCACATCCCTGGGACTGGATCGGCTCAGAAGAATTCCCTGTGCTGAAAACAAAGTTTAGAAAACCAATCAGCAAGAGGTGAAATCCATTCCTGAAATCAACAGAACCCAGACACTCACTGTGTCTCTACAGCTCACTCACAACTGGGACACCCAATCTAAATATCTGTTTTATTTAATAGTGCCTCTTTTGCAGCTTATCAATAAATATTTTCATTTAAAAAAATGAAATTACTTTTACTTTCTTGCAGGAAATGCACTCTCCTTGTATCAAAAAAATCTAAAGCTTTATGATCAAATTTTTTAGCGAACTGATGGAAATCCAAAGGGGAAATACATCCTGAAATATGCAAAGCAAGCCTCTCCACTCTACATTAAAAAAAAAAAAAAAAGCCAGCAGCACACATGCAACTCCCCAGCTCATTCTCCAGAGCCCCGGAAACCTCCTTGCCCTTGGCAGCCAGGCCGTGGAGAGCCCCCCCCCCCAAATCCCCACCATCTGGCATTTTTGTCTGCAAAGCACAGGCCCTTCTACCCTGGGCTGCCTGCCCACTCTGTGGATGGAGGCCAGGCGCTGGCGGGGACTGCCTGGGCTTTGCCTCCCTGCTGGGTACACGCACACACACACACACACACACACACACACACTCCAGCACTAACACTCTCAGCCCTGCCTGCTTCCCGACCCTGGCACAATGCACTCAGGCCAGGCCTGCCTCTTCGGTCCTGATCCCACCTTCCCCACACACTAGCCAATGGGGTGCAAATGTCAGAGAAGGGATGAGGTGGAAGGAAGCAGCTATGGGTGCTGCAGCAAGACTGGGGAGACTGGGGAGAGGAGGCAAGGCCCTGGCAGGGGAGGAAGAGTGGGCAGAGTGGGGTGAGTGGGCAGGTGGCAGAGAGGGCCTCATTTGCTGAACCATCTGTCAGAAGCAAGGGAAAGACACCCAGCTCCACAGCCCAGGACCCCCCTGCACACACACTCATATACACTCACACATGCACATGCCCACACACATACATATGCAACCACATCCGCACACGTATAGACGTCCACACATGCACACGTACCCACAGAATCACACACTCATCAAGATACACTCAAGGGACACCTGGGTGGCTCAGTTGGTTGAACATCTGACTTCGGATCAGGTGATAATCTCACTGCTCGTGGGTTCGAGCCCCGCATCGGGCTCTGTGACGACCCCTCTCTCTCTTCCCCTCCCCTGCTCACACTCTGTCTCTCTCTCTCAAAAATAAACATTAAAAAATATTTAAATAAAAAAATTTGTTAAAAAGATACACTCCAACATACATCCTCTTCTACATGTGCACACATAAATGTACACAAATGGGCACCTGCACACACATATACAAGCATAGGCACAAATATGCATGCCCAGCATAGAGTCATACGCAAACTCACACTCATGCATACTCCCATGAACACAGATATACACAACCATATACACATATATTAAAATAATACCCATAGTAGTCAAACACACATGAACATACTTACACACATAATCACATACTCCCACACTCATACATTCTCTCTCACATGCACCCATGTGTAAATACATAAACAAGTGTGTACATACACGTGCCTGCAGGCACACAGTACACATGCACACACAGATACTCCTGCCCATATACTCTCACACTCCCACACAACATAGATACGCCCATATCCATCCATACTCTCTCACACGCATGCCCCTGTACATATTTATACATGTACGCACATGCTTGCATACACATGTATACACATACACAACTCTGTCATCCTAGTCAGCTCAGGCTGCCTTAATAAAATACCATAGACTGGGTGCTTAAACAATAAGCACTTGTTTCTCACAGTTCTGGACACTGAGAAGTCCAAGATCAAGGTGCTGGCCAACTGGGTGTCTGGTCCTGGCTTGTGAACAGCCACCTTCTAGCTGTATCTCCACACGGCAGAGGGAGTGCTCTGGTGTCTCTTGCTTTTTTATAAGGGCATTCATTCATGCCATCGTGAGCGCCCCATTCTCATGACCTCTCTAACCCTACTGACCTCACAAAGATCCCACCTCCAGACACTATCACACTGGGGGCTAGGGTTGCAATATATGAATTTGGGAGGCTGGGGAATACATTCAGTGCACAGCATATGTGCACATACAGACATACATGCACACCTATATACAGCCACACACATGCACACACCCCTGCATGCATATGTATACAATCACATACGCACATATCTATACTACCACAAACACTCATGTTATAGTCAAAACACACACACATTCACACAGTCGCATACCCACACATACACACCCACACCAACATATGCATGCACACATACATACAAATATACATGTGTACGTACATGTGCCCACAAATACACAGACACAGACACCCATGCAAATACACTCACACAACCCCACATGCAGAGATACACTGATACACACACATACTTCCTCACATGCACATATATGTCCATGCACACATGTCTACAATTACGTAAGTGGACACACATGAGCAAACAAATGCTCATTTGCTCACATGCACACATACATTCTCTCTCTCTTTCTCTTTCGTACACAGACACAGTCACAGACACCCTGATGGCCATCTTTTCTTCCGATTAAGAAAAATCACATGCTGCCAATAGGCAGGAGCCTCCAGTGGGGTCACAGCACTACATCCCCCAGGAGCAAGAACAGCTGCCACCATTCCCCACTGTCCCCAACATGAACCCACATCTACCCTCCTCTACCTCTACCACCTCAGCACCATCTGCTGTTCCCCGGGAATACACCTGGGCCGGGGTTCTCGAGCCTGGCCTCACATCAGAATCACTAGGGCACTGTCCACCAATACTGACCCCAGAACCCTGATTTAACAGATCTGAGGTGGGACATGGGTACTGAGTTGGGATTTTTAAGTTCTACAGCCTCTCTGGTATAAATCCTCATCCCAGCTCCATAACTTCAGGGAACTTAAGCTACTTAAAACCCTCAGAAAGTGCTTTCTCCATCTGGAAAATGGGAGAGACAATAATGCCTATTTCATAGGCTGTTCTATGGATTAAATCAGATAATCCATCCAAACCACACTATACCCAGCCCACAGTTAGAGTGCATTAATGTTAGCTATTGTTACTATTCCTGATTTTACACTACCGCAGTATATCCCCGAAAAATGTTGAGTCCAAAATTCTTAAAACTAAAAGTAACCCCTGACATCTGTATGATCCCGAAACCATCTGAAGCCCATTTGGTTGACCTCCTTCTGATCCTTTGCCCCCACGACACCAACAGCGCATTGGTGCTTCCAGCATCCAGAAGTCTCCTTGAGGGATGCAGCATCACCCTCTTCCTGCTTGTTGTTTTCTTCCCCTCTTATTTTTTTTAGTACAATAACAACAAAGACATCATCCTACACATGCCCGAGGCTGCACAATCTAGAGCGGGCTCCCACCATCGAGGTCTATCACCACCCTGACCTGTAAGTGGTATCCAGTCCCCACTTTTGTGATGAGGACGCGGAGTCACAGAGAGCTTAGCCATTTGCACCAAGTCACATAGTTATCAAGCGGCAGATGCATCTCGTTCCACGTCCAGAGGTCTTTCTCCAATGTCATCCTGCCAGGATTCAAATCCTCCACCCCCATTCTTTGTGCCCCCTTCAGTCTCTGTACCCCTCTACTCCACTCAGAGGTCCTTCACAGCCAGGCTAGCCTGCCAATCTTGTCAGGAGAACAAGAGATGTCACAGACTTGATAGGCAAGAGTCGAACGCCATCATGAGAAGTAGTTGATCACAATCCTGTTCTGGAAATGCTTGAAATGGAGGGAAATGAGAAGGCAACCAGTACTGACCAATGGCTCTCTGATTTCACTACTTTACTAAAAGCAGGACCTAGACAAGAGGGAAGAAGGGACAAGACCAGTATTTGTAACTACCTCCTAGGCCTGAGACACTGTAAAGACACTATTTGGTATTGTAGGGGAGACAGAAGGTAGCAGGTTCAGAGCACTGAGTTGGTTTGAGTTCCAGCCGCACCATGTCCCAGCTGTGTGATCGGATTCTCTTAGCTTCTTTGAAGGGTACAGCGAGGTTTGATGAGTTCATATCTGGATATGATCACCTGGTGCCTGGAACACCTTAAGAACTCAATAACCCTTGGCTATGTTAATCCTGTTAACTATTATCCATATTTCAAAGTGTTATTAAAGAATCATGATCCAAGTAAGGACTCCAGATTATTTTAAAATATATTCTATTTTGAGTGAACTAACATAGTATCCACTCGCTGGACTCTGTTGTTGGTACTGAACTTCCACTGTTATCTAATTTGCTCCCCACATGGAACTGCGGAGGCAGCAACAGCTCCTGTTCCCAAGGAGGTTAGATTCTCCTAGGGAAGAAAGGAAAGTTAGAAAGAAAGTTAGAAAGAAATAAGGAAGTCAATGAAAAATGAATAAAATGATTTACGCCCACATGCAAATAAGAAAAATGAGACTCAGAGAAGCAAAATAATTTGTCCAAGGACACACCACTGATAAAGGGCAGGGCCTGGAACGCAGGCATAGTCTGATACCAAATCTAATGATCTTTCCACCAAACATAAGGGCTCAGGGGGCTCAATTTTTAGAGCAAATAGAAACTCTGGCAGATTGGGTGGTGGGGCCCTAGAAAACATGGTCTGAACCCCTGAGAGACTCAGACCCGACAAAAACAAGAAGTCTTAGAGAATGACTAGAGAAGCTCAAATGGGAACTTTTAAAAACTCCCATCCATAAATACAACAAAATATATAAACAGCCGAGGAGTGACCCTCACAGTAATAACACGGCATTTTCAGGGGGACCTACAAGACCTGAACAAATATATGCTGCTTCTACATTTGAAGAGGGACTATTGAGAAAATGTTCACTTTTCCAACTTAGCTCATGATTTTAACTAATTCTAATCAAAATCCTAAGGGACTTTTCTTTAGAACTTGTAAAACTGATTCTAAGCTTCATCTGGAAGAATGAATAGATAGAGTTGAGCAAGAAAATACTGAGATAAAGAAACACAGTGACAGAACCAGATACACTGGATATGAAAACTTATTCACACATGTATAAAGTTCAACATTGGTATTGGGGCAACAACACACAGGTCAATACAACAGAGTTGCAGCCAGAAACAGATGCTAGTAAATGCAAGAACTTAATATCAGATCAAGGAGGCTTCAAAACCAGTGAGAACAGGATGGATGACTCAATAAGCAGAATTAAAAAACAATTGGATACCTGAAAAAAAAAATCCTATTAGAGCCTCACCTCAGAGCATTATATCTTTAAATGAAAAAAAAAAAAACTGGAAGAAAATGTAGCTGAATATCAATATGGCATCTCTCTAAACACAAACATCAGCACTGGGAGGAAGTACAATGGAAAAGATCAAGACTGAACTAGGCACAAATTTAAAACTTGGGGGTTGCATTATGCTATCTGCTCTGCTTTTGTGTGTGTTTAAAAATATCCATGATGGGGGGGGGGGCGCCTGGGTGGCTCAGTGGGTTAAGCGTCCGGCTTCGGATCAGGTCATGATCTCACAGTTCGTGGGTTCGAGCCCCGCGTCAGGCGCTGTGCTGACAGCTAGCTCAGAACCTGGAGCCTGTCTTCGGATTCCATGTCTCCCTCTCTCTCTGACCCTCCCCTGCTCACACACTCTCTCTCTCTCAAAAATAAATAAAAACATTAATTAAAAAAAAAATACCCATGATGGGGAAACTGGGTGGTTCAGTTACTTGAGCGTCCAAATCTTAATTTCAGCTCATGTCATGATCCCAGGTTGTGGGATCAAGCCCCATGTCAGACTCTATGCTGAGCATAGAGCCTACTTAGGATTCCCTGTCTCTCTCTCTCTCTCTGCCCGTCTCCCCTGCTCACACCCTCTCTCTCTCCCTAAAATTAAAAATTAAAATATCCATGGTTATAAAGAAGATGTGGTGTATATATATAAATATATATGTATGTGTGTGTGTGTGTGTGTATACACCATGTGGTATATTATATATTATATATAAGGGAATATCATGCACCCATAGAGAAAGAATGGGATCTTGCCATTTGCAACAAAATGGATGGACCTAGAGGGCATTATGCTAAGGGGAATAAGTCAAACAGAGAAAGACAAATACAACATGATTTCACTTATATGCTCACTCTAAAACACAAAACAAATAAACACAAGAAAGCAGAAACAGACCCACAAATACAGAGAACAAACAGATGACTGACAGGGAGGAGGTGTGTGGAGGATAGGCAAAAAATGGATGATGGGGAGTGAGAGGTACAGTGTTCTAGTTATGGAATAAGTCACAGGGATGAAAGGTACAGCGTGGGGCATAGAGTCAATGCACAACGCAGTGCATGGTGACAAATGTAGCTATACTTATGGTAAGCATAGCATAATGTATAGAGTTGTTAAATCACTATGTTGTACACCAGAAACTAATGTAATGTTGTGGGTCAGCTGTATTTCAATTTTAAAAAGTCTTTAAAAGAAAGTATTTAAAATTTTAAAAAATGAACATAAACTTAAAAGGCAAACAACCGAAGGGAAAAACACCTTTACCACCAATATAACATATGAAGCATCATCTTCTTTGAGGTGTGAAGAGCTCCTCCAAATGACTAACATTCATTAAAGCAGCAGTGGATAATAAGTGACCATTTGTGGATTATCCCCTCATATCCTAAACCCCCCTTCTGCTTCCTCATGGCCTTTGATTCCCATCGAAACACCCACAGGTTCTGGGGAAGCTGACACCATCCCCCACCCCAAGGAGATCATGTGACTTGGCTACCCCAATCAGTTCATCCCATTCCCCAACCATTGTGATTGGCTGAGGACGAGGCATGTGACCAAGCCAGCCCCCCCACCCCCTCCACCTGCCAAGCAGATTCATTCTCAGAGCTTCTGAGGAGATCAGGGACAAAGAAGCTCTTTCTTTTCTGATGGACCTTAGTAGAACCCCAGGAGCCTCTGGGAGAATGCTGGGGTCTGCGAGAAGCAGCAGCAGCACAACCACCGTCAGCCCCAGGGTAAAGCCAGCACTAGGAAGCAGAGCCACAAGTCAGTGGACAGAGAAAGAGGGCTTTGTAACAGTTTTTTTTTAATTCAGGACCAAGTTTCATCTAAAGCTAAACCTACCCCTGTTTAAATGTATTGAACAAAAGTCCCATTTTCTCTGGGTTTCTTTTTTTTTTTTTTTTTTAATTTACATCCAAGTTAGTTAGCATATAGTGCAATAATGATTTCAGGAATAGAATCCATTGATTCATCCCCCACATATAACACCCAGTGCTCATCCCAACAAGTTGTCCTCCTTAATGCCCCTTGCCCATTCAGCCCATCCCCCCACCCACAACCCCTCCAGCACCCTCAGTTTGTTCTCTATATTTAAGAGTCCCTTATGTTTTGCCCCCCTCCCTGTTTTTATATTATTTTGCTTTCCTTCCCTTATGTTCATCTGTTTTGTTTCTTAAATTCCACATATGAGTGAAGTCATGATATTTGTCTTTCTCTGACTGATGAGTTTCGCTTAGCATAACACACTCTAGTTCCATCCATGTTGTCGCAAATGCCAAGATTTCATTCTGTTTGACCTCCGAGGAATACTCCATTGTGTGTGTGTGTGTGTGTGTGTGTGTGTGTGTGTGTACATACCACATTTCCTTTATCCATTCATCTGTCAATGGACATTTGGGCTCTTTCCATACTTTGGCTATTGTCGATAGCGCTGTTATAAACATTGGGGTGCAAGTGTCCCTTCCAATCAGCACACCTGCATCCTCTGGATGTGCAATTGCTGGGTCATACGGTAGCTCTATCTTTAATTTTTTGAGGAACCTCTATACTGTTCTCCAGAGTGGCTGCCCCAGTTTGCATTCCCACCAGCAGTGCAAAAGGGTTCCCCTTTCTCTATATCCTCACCAATATCTGTCATTGCCTGCGTTTTCTGGGTTTCTATTACTTGCAAACAAAAGCAATCAAACTAAAATGAGCCAAGTAAGTCTGAATGTGTAGCAATCTCAAGCATGCTCCCAAGCAGGGGACAGAAGGCAGATTTTTCATGTGCCCCCTGGGTGGCCAGGGAAGTTCAGGGAGGGCTGGTGTGAGCAGGCTTTCCCTCCCTCAGAGGTTGAGTAGGGTCTCACCTGTGCCTGGTTTCTGCTCTGACTCATCTCCAGGCTCCCCACAGCCCCCTTCTGTCTCCCTCCCTCTGAGGGAATAGACTCAACACCACTTAGACCCCTGGAATCCCCCACAGCAAGCAAGGCAGGCTTCCCTTCCTACCATGAAATGTTTCGGTAGGGACCCAGAATCTCCAGTCTAAATGTCCTTTCTCCTGCCCTAAGATTGGAAAGCAGATCAGAGAATCTTCCAGCAGGATGCAGCCTCATTGAGGGTGGCCAAGAGTGGAGACCAACTTAACGGACCCTCTGGGTGTGGCCTCTTCAACTTTACCAGGCTAAAATGGAACCTTCTCCATACACCCAGATAGAACCAAATTCTCAATGACAGATAGTGAAATCAGAACACCTGGTGAACAAACCAAACAGCCAAAGCATTCATCCACAGTGGCAGTCTTCTCTTTGTGGACCTGGAATGTTCATGCCCATATGCAGGGTCCCTCCAGGTCTCTCAGTCTCCGAAGTGGCTTAATGAGCATGATATTGGGGCCAGTGGGGACTCAGATCCTGTCCGGGCCCCACGGTGCCTGGTGATCGGAGCTGTCCCCTGCACAGGGCCTGTGCCTTTTTTCCAAGCCCTGGAACTCAGCCCCAATATGTATTTTGCCAAGTTTGCCTCCAGGAATCCTGCTTTTTTCTAAGACAACTCTTTTCCATAATCACTTCTGTCTAGTTTTAAATTCTTTCCTTTCCTAGCCATTATTTTTGCATTCTCATTATATTTGGAGCATATCTGATACAGAATAACAGGGATAAATTTACCCAGTGCTCATCCCCACAAGTGCCCTCCTCCATGTCCATATGGAAACCAACTTGACAATAAATTATAAAAAATAAATAAATAAATAAATAAATGAATAAAAATTTATGAAGAATTCATATGCAAAAAAGGATAAATTTACTAAATATAAGTTAAAATGTATATTAAAATGACCACCCCTCAGCTAACCATCCAGCTAAAAAGCTAGACCATCTCCAGTGACTTGTATCCACCGACCCCATCCACATCCCTCCCCTGTAAAATAGCCACATCTTGAATTTTGTGTTTATCACTCCTTTATGGCTCGTTTTTTTTTTTTTTGCAGTTTGCACATATAAATGAATTCTATAATTGGAGTTATACTCTGCATAGTCTTCTACAGACTTGTATATTTTGCTTTGTTTCTAAGGTGCATCCATGTTGTTCCAAATAGCAGAGGCTTGTCCATTTTAATTGCTGCATATTATTCCTCTGTGTAAAAATGTGGCCTGATTTATATGTCCATTCGTCTGTCTACAGACACGGAAGTTGTCTGAGTTGTCGAGGGCCTTGTGCTGCACTAAACATGCTGCTATAAACACTGCTGCACACATGTGCACACATGTGATGCCCATATGCAAGAAGCTATCTAAGGTCTACACCTGGGAGTGGCATTGTCAGGTCAGTGGATATTCAAATGTTCAATTTCATGAGAAAATGTCTAATTGTGCTCCCACACTCTCTCTCTAAGTATGTGGTTGCCAGTATTATTGTTCCCCATTATTCGCTCCTAGCCTATAAGAGGATTGAAATAAATCTCAACTCCTGCCTGTGGCATACAGTGCCTTGCTGTAGATGGCGTACACCTCCCTGCCACGTGACTTGCACTGACCAATGGAATGTGACAAGTAGTGACAAGTACCTTATCTAAGCAGAAACTTTAAGGGCCACCACAAGGTTCAGCCTTTGTTCTTAGATGGCAGCTGCCCCGCCACTGTGGATCCCAGGATGAAGATACATGGAGCAGAGCTGCAACCAACCAGAAGTGACAAAAGTTTTGAGGGAGAAATAAACCATCGTTATCAGCCATTGAATTGGTGGGCTGTGTTACCACGTTGTCACACAGCAAAACTGCCTGATACAAGACAAGTATTTATGGAGCACCTCCCACATGCCAGGCCTGGTGCCAGGTTCCACAAGAGCAGTGATGGCCGAGACAAACAAGGTCATGACCTCCTGGGGTTCACAAACAAGGTCATGACCTCCTGGGGTTCACACTCTACACAAGCAGCTGGTCCCACAAGTCCTTGGGATTTTCACATTTAACTCCCAGGAACAAACTCATCAGTTAAGACTCCTTCTGTCAGGAGTGATGTGCTTCAGAAAGAAACATGAAAATTTGTGGATTCTCATAAACAGGAAGTCCAGGAATTAAGCTTGAAGCAGGAATATCCAGGAGCAAACAATATTATTGGGGCCCATTCTCATTCTCTCTCGCTTTCTCTCTTCTCTTTGTCTCTCCATCTGTCTGTCTCTCTCCTTCTCTGTTTTCCTCTCTGTTTGTCCCCATTCTCAGACACCAGCCAATCCAGGCTACAGCTCCCTAGCTCTAAGAGCACTAATTCAAACAAAGTCCTGGGCCTGACTCCCAGGGACAGACTGGCCCACAAGCCCATCCCTGAACCAATCAATGTCCAGTGAGATGGGATATGCTGATGGGTCCAGGCCTGGGTCAAATGCCACCCCTGGAGCTGGGGAGGGCGTCGCCCTCCCCAAACAACATGGGCCAAGAAGAAAGTAGGGAGTAGATACCCCGAGGAAAAATCAGTACACTCTTACGGAAGGCACAATGGATGCTAGATGGCAAACCAGCAATCACCCTCACCGATGGTGCACTGAAGCTGGCTCCCCCTGGCTCATGGGAGGTGAACATACTCCACACTCAGTGACGTCACATTGGTGGCAGGAAGTCAGCCATTGTAGGGTGTTTATACCAAAGGAATAGGCAGGCGCTGCACATCAGGGTTCTAATTTCCCCAGAGACCTAGTTGTTCTGCATTTGCCAGCACACCACTGCCCCTAACTCTGTTTCCTGCTGGTTTTAGTTCTAGTTCTGCCTGCCCCATATCACAGTGCCACTTGGACACGTCCATGGATCTCTCTGGGACTTGACTTTTCACAACTGTAAAGTGGGGATGTTGGGCTCACTTCTTTTGAAGATACCTGCCATCTCTGACAGTTGTGAGTCTGTGGGACTCTGAAAGGTGTGTGTGTGTGTGTGTGTGTGCGCGCGCGCGCGTGCATGTGCATGCGCGTGTGCGCACATGCAAGTTTAAATTTGCTTTCCCTGCATCAGAAATCACAAATGCAGGCATTGGCTATAAACTCCAGTATAATTTGGTGAGCTGTACCTCTTCACTCGGGCTATTAAATCATTTCTCCTCCAAAGGTACACATGTTGCAGCATAAGGAGCAAACTGTTGACAGATGGTGGAGAAACTTCACAGGCCCATAATTGAGACTTATTTTCATACATTTGTGCCAGTTTGAAATCTAATTGCCAATAAAACAATACTGTGATACTGCCACATCTAATACCTCTGCCACTCTCCAAAGTTACACTTGAATCCACTAGTAAATTCTAATCTCCCAGAGAAAAATATTTCCCTCTCTCCGTCGGAAAAGCAGAGCTATAAATCCATGTACAGTGGTTCATTTTCAAATGCGAACCTCCTTTCCCTGGTCCCCAAAGAGCCCTCACTCGGCTAATGTTAGTGCCTGCCTGAGAGCAGTAGATATTCTTTGTTTACTTGACAGAAGCACAGATGTGGCCCAGTGAATCTGGGACGAGGTCTTTTGCAAAGAATTGCTCTGATGGGCTCAGTCACCCTCCCTCTTCAGAGTGACCCTGGACCGGGGTGAAAGAGATTCTGCCCCAGTAGTAGAAAAGTGGACAGAGACCCATCACTGCCCACTGAGCAAGGGAAGGCGGAAGAACCCTTGCTCCCTCACTGCTTTTCTATTTTCACTCTCCTGATGAAAAGGTTTGAGGATAGATCGATCCAGATCAATTGAGGCTGTAAATAAAAAATGAGCTTTCGGCGGGAGGAAGGAGAGCAGGGGCGGGGTTCATTTGTGTCTACTGAAAAACACAACCTGTCACCTCAAACCACAAGCCTGCTCGTAGCAGTAATAGCCATTGTTCACAAGTCAGAGCTTTGCCCAGTTTACAAAGAAATCGCTATTGTGGGCTGAGAGCGTGCCAGGTCTGTACCAAGCCCAGAGACAGTGTGGTGAATACAGTAAATATGGTCCTTGCCTCTGCGGTCTTCGTGTGAGCCCTGGGAGGTGGGTTAATATTTTCCCTATTGTATAGAGTTGAGGCTCTGAGTGGCCAAATAATTCTTCCTGCAGGATGCACGGTGGTTGGTGGAGGGGTAACCTGGATCATCTGACTCAACTCCAGGTCCAGCTCTGCCGTTACCGGGGTCCAGTGAGATAGTTCACTATAGATGTTTTAGAAAGTTCAGTTTCCTTTCTCATGCCCCGGCCCCGCCTTCCCCTGCCGTCCTCCCTCTTCCACTTGGGACTGCATCTCCCTCACCTTCCACACACAGACCTTTCAACATGTGTGGCAAGAAGACTGGCATGTAGCTTTCTGGAGGCTTCCCTTTTCCATGCAAAATACACTCAGTTGCTTCAGACATTCCCCAATCATGGCCCAACATCTAACCACTGCCTCTCAAACTACGGTGAGCACAAAAATCATCTGGAGAATTTGCTGAAATGCACACTTTGGCTCAAGAGGTCTGGATGGGGCTTGAGACCGCATCTGTAACCAGTCCCCAGGGAGTATGGGTACCACTGGGACAGAGACCACACTTGGAGCAGTGACCTCAGGGCACAGAGCTGTGCTGCCCGATATCGGTAACCACTGGCCACATGTGGCTGCTGAGCATTTGAAGTGTGGCTGGTGTGAGTGAGGAACTCAGTTTTTATTCATTTAGCTTTAATTATTTAGAATGTAAATTTTTTAAAAACTAAAAGTATTAAAATTAAATTTAATTAAACTTAACTAAAATTAAACTATTAAATATTTTTCCATTGAACACAATTTACTGTTTTGGTCGGACTCTGTTTTATTTTAACCACTGAAAATTTAGCATGTGAACTGAGATGGGCTGCAAGGGTGAGATACACGCTGAATTTCAAAGACTTCGTACTTAGAAGGGAAAAGATCGCAATACCTTACTAGTTATTTGTATTGATTAATACTGAAATGAACATGTTTTGAATACACTGGCTATTATTGGCTACTAGAAATTTTTAAATTTTAGATAGATTATAGACAGAGAGATAGATAGATAGAGCTTACATTCATTATATTTCTATTGAACAGCTGTAGTTTAGATCATTCTCTAGCATGAACACCTTTTGTTGGTCTGACCTCCAGCTTACCAACATTCCATTAACCCATGGTCTGGACACTACACTCAAACTGACACATCCTGAGGTTATTGGGTTGTTTTGCATGAGTTTGAGGGGCAAAAAATCATATCAACCCCCTGGTCTTTTTGTCACATGATATTCATCAGCTCTCCCCTAACCTCCACATGTGTGGCCTAGACTCGTAAGCTGTTACCATTGTTCAGACAGTACCATTTGCCTTATTCACTTTCTCTTGCTTCTTTCAGCCCATTCTTCCTGCCAGTCAGGGTCTCCCCTGCACCTCAATTCTGTCATTCAACATCTGTCTCTCAACTTCACAGCTTCCTCCTCTTTGATAAGCTTGCCCTCGTGTCTTCCACTAGGGCAGCAATTAAATTGCTGACCGGGATAGGCCACATCTAGAGACTCATTGCTGGCCCCCAGAGCCCTGGTTGCAGGGTGACAAGGTGCTGTGCGAAGAGACGGCACTCTGCCTGTCTGTGCTATCACCCAAAATCTGCAGGAAGGTGTTTAAGAGTTTGTCTACCACTCAGCTAAAATTCCATTGCCAGAAAAAACCGCCCTGGGGAAATAAGCGTGGATGTATGTGAAAACACAATTGACAAGGAAGTTCAAAACAGAGCCATTTAGAATAGAAAATAGTAAGGAGCACCTTACGTTCTGTCTATAATCAGGAATTGTTTAAAACAGAGTATGATAAGTCCTGCTGGAATGACCTGCAAATGTTTTTTTTTTTCAAATGGTGTTTCAGAAAAACATTTAATGACATGGAAAATTGACTTTAATATATTTAAGTGCTAAAAGCATGTACCATAACAGTATGTAAAGAATACTATTTTCAAGTATGGATTTGTAAAAGTGGAAAAAAGACTGGTACAAAAATATATCAAAATGGTAAACATGGTTATCTCTCCATGATGGAATTGAAATCACTTTTATTTTCCTTGCGGAGTGTTCTGCTTGCACTGTCTTGTTTAATACTTGCTTGTTTAATACTGGGGGATCATTGGCATTTTACAAGAGACTGAAACCAAGTTTCAGGGAGGTTACCCAGTCTGTCCTGGCCCCTCTGCAGGAGCACAGGGCCACTGGGAATCTAGTCTCTTGCTGGTAAAGCTTCAGGCTCTTCCCCAGGACCCACTGCTGCCCTCCTAGGAGGTGGGCCTGGAGGGTCCTGTAAGCACAAGATATCCATATTTCAGCAAAATGTCTATTTACAGGCTACCTTCCTAGTTGTGCTTTAAATCCACTCCCCTCTTACCTAGTGGAGGACATGGCCTCAGCTCTCTTTCCTCTCTCCCACAGCACCATGTTCCTCCTCTCTACAGGATCATCCCTTTCAGCATACAAAGAAGCTCTTTAAAGAAAAAAAATAGGCTTTCCTAACCTCATTTTCCCTTCAGTTATCACCCCATTTCTCTTCTTCCTTTTGCAACAAAAATCCCTGGAAAAAATGCACACACAGGATTATGGAACAAATGGTACCAATTATTAGGTACCCCACCAATCATGGCAGGGAGATGATGGGGTGACCAGCTTGCAAGACACTTTGTTACAACTGTCTCATTTGGCTGCTCAGATCCCATGTATGAATGTACAGAACATCCTGCCATTTCACACCTGACCCCTATGGCAAAGAAGAGCTGGAGTGGCAGGAACAGCTCCAAGCCCAGGGCTCCTGGTTCCCAGAGGAAATCTACACAAAGAATATGATGAGACCCTCAGGAACCAATCCCCAGAACATAGCCTATCTCTTTAAGAACAACAGCAACAGAACTAGTCAAAAAACAGAAAAGTAGCCAAAGATCTAAGAAAAGACAATATTCTAAAATAAAGAGCTGAGAGGCACCTGGGTGGTTCATTTGGTTGAGCATCCAACTTAAGCTCAGGTCATGATCTCATGGCTCATGAGTTCAAGCCATGCATCGGGCTCCATGCTAATAGATCAAAGCTTGGAGCCTGCTTCAGATTCTGTCTCCATCTCTCTGCCCCTCCCCTACTTGCTCTCTGTCTTTGTCTCTGTCTCTGTCTTTCTCTCTCAAAAATAAATAAACATTAAAAAATAAAATAAATAAAATAAAATAAAAAGAACTGAGGGGTGCCTGGTGGCTTAGTTGGTTAAGTGTCTGACTCTTGGTTTTGGCTCACGTCATGATGTCACGCCCTGTGTTGGGCTCTATGCTGACAGCATGGAGTCTGCTTGGGATTCCCTCTCTCCCTCTCTCTCTGCCTCTCTCCTGTTCACTCACACATGCTCTCTCTCTCTCTCTCTCTCTCTCTCAAAATAAATAAATAAATAAATAAATAAAATTTTTAATAAAATAAAGAACTGAAATTGCAGATCAAAGGGTAATTTGTCTTCTCAGATTAATTCACTCAAGAGGTAATACTCCAATGGGCAGAGAAATCAAGTCAGCTACACGGGGATACAGTCAGGCTGCCTCCATGCCCCTCTCTGCAATAGTCAATGTCAAAAGATGGAAAAACAACTCTTGGTTGACGGAGGGAGGGAGGTGGGATGGGCTAAATGGGTATTGGGGATTAAGAAGGGCACTTGTGATGAGCACTGGTGTTTTATGTAAGTGATGAATCACTGAATTCTACTTCTGAAACCAATATTGCACTGTATGTTTACTAACTGGAATTTAAATAAAACCTCGGGGGAAAAAAAAGAAAAAGAAAAACTACTCTTACAGAATTCAAGGGTTGGGGGTAGGCAGAATGTGACCCAAGGTATTTACTAACCCAGGTGAAGTGTCATTGTGTATAAAGACAACAGAGAAGTTCTCAGAAAAGTAGCACTCATCAAACCCTTCCTAGTGATAAAAATATAGCCAACCAATAAATGAATGCAAAAGAGGTAAAAACAGGAACTTGTGAATGCAAGGGCTGTACTGTACAAGACAGTAAAACATGAAGGCAGTTAACTACAGAGAAAAATCTAGGGAAATGTGAGAACTGAGGTTACACTGAGAGCTTAAAACAGTATAGACCTTGACAATGTCAAAATCATAATATAATGAATAAAAATCAGAAAGCGCAGGGAGAAGAGGAAAAGGTGTAGGAAGTCTGTGGCGCCCAAAATCCCAGGTGCATCAATGTGAGGAGTCAGCCTTTCCAAGGCTGAGCTCTGTTTGTAACTTCCCAAGCATTGTGCCGTCAACTCGTCAGGCTCTTGGCCCTTTGAGTCCTCCAGATTCAGCTTTACCCACAGTCAGTTAAACAACTCACCCACACTTTCCTCGGGAAGCTAATTTTCCCAAATCAGCTCAGTGACCATGTTCTGATTAAAATGCTAGGCCCAAACAGTTGGCTGTAAAAGAGCTCCAAGCTTCTTAAGAGACAGGGGTCTCCCCCCAACTCCAGTGTTGTCCCACCTGAGATCTTGTCCTCCTCCCAACTCCGCGTCCTCCTCCCAACTCCGCGTCCCCCTCCACACAAGCCCCCTCCACTCTGCTCAATATATGCCTTTGCCAGCTCCTGCACTCAACACTCCCACCCTCCCCACTTTCTCCTACACCTCTGACTCCATTCCTGGGGAGAAGGGGTCCATTCCTCAGTGCCCACAGCTACCTGCAGACCACTGTCCCCCTGCAAATCTCCAGGAAAGTCTCTTCTGCCACTCCCCAACCTCATCACCGTCCTCTTCTACCATGTTTCTCAAAATGTAGTCCACAGATACTAATCCCACAAAATGCTCCATTGAATAAGGGTGCTATAGTCCCATATGTTTGGGAATCAGCTCTCATACCTTTGTCCTGAGCATCACCAGGTACAGAGGTGTGTTAAAAGCGAGCAAAATCTCATAGTAAGATACCTGGCATTTCCCTGACTTCCTCCTCCATGGAACCCTTGTCACATAAATGCCTATTAACATTTATTTGAATTGGTAATCAGTGGAACACACTTGGGGATTCTGTTCTAGCAAACTCCATGGCACTCTCTCACTCACCTAGTAGATTTATCACGTGGCACACGTTCTCCTTCTGCTTGCCTGCCTTCCTCCCCCGCCCTTCTCCACTTTGCCCCTTCTGCAGGTATAGTGGAAATGGCTTTCTGCTTGCCCAGTATCCTTTCTCCTTCTAATAAAACCATTTTCTTTGGAGACCATCCTACCCTCAGTTCTAAAGGTTAAGTGTGACTCAGGCCTGGCCAACGACAGAATGGAATTCCCTGGCCACAGTAATCAGACCACCGATGGGCTGGGAGCACAAGCCAGATCAGTGAGAACCAGCTCCAAAGTCTTTGCTGGGGCATTCGGGGAGAAGGCACTCTGCCTTCTGCTGGCATTGCCCAGCTAGTAGAATGTAAGCACAGAGAAGCTGCTGGGTATCTTCCAGACAGCCTCCCTGAGACGTGAATCAACACAGAAGAAAGTGAAGTCTCAAGATACTCCAAAGAATAAAATGGATCCAGCGATGCCTGGTTTCTTATACTTTTCAGTTATAAGAATCAACAAATCCTTCCTTTTCCCTAATCTAGTTGTGTTGAGTTTGTTACCTGCAACCAACTCAATCATAATTATAGAAAATATTTATTTAATATGTGTTACGTTCCATGCACTGTTGTAAATGCTTGATATAGGTTTTCTCAATCCTAACAAATCCAAAGAAATATTAATATCACTGTGTATACTACAGGTGAAGAAATCAAGACACCGAGAAGTTAAGTAATTTGCCAAAGTCTGCACAACTAGTAAATGGCAGACCCAGGATTCAGATCCAGGCAGTTGCCCTTGAGCCTACCTTCTTAACCACAGAGCCGTCCGCCTCCATCATTACAAATTCTAACCAGTGTAGCAGACTCACCCCAAATGCGGTGCCCAATCCCATCCTTAATCAGGAGGGAGTTCAGCAGCTGATTAATTCAGGAAAAGTTGGCCTCAAGTAATCCCAGGCTCAGCTGAATTCCCTCACTGCTCCTCAGAAAACCCTTTCAACCCACTTCTTGTCAACTCCCTACAAAATTCCCCATCTCAGCTGTTCTAAATTTTCTCTGTTACTTTACAGAAGCCCTCTGACATGATTCTCTTCAACAGCAACCTTCTCAAACTCAAAATTTTCTTCAGTTATCTTTCATTTGTCCTCCAACACAACTGTGAGGCCATGCCTCACTCGCTCACTTCCTGGGCTAACCATGGACAGGGATCCCTGTCCCTCTACTGTCCCCTTCCCTGGGATCTCACCCCCTCAGTTTAATTATCCCAAAAGGAAAAATGACTTGGTATACAATGAGATACAATGAGATGAATACAATGAGATAGTCTAACTAATTATATGATGCTCTCAACACCAGGAAATAATATGTAGCATAAAAAACAGACTACGAAGTTGTGCATGAAGTAGACTCTGATATGTAGAGATAAACAGGTAGAGAATAAAGACGGACAGAAAACTCACAAAAGCACTAGTAATGGGTGTCCTTTCTCAGCAGAACAATGGGTGATGGTTTGTTCTTGTTTTTCTACTCTTCTTTACTTTTCCAATTTTCAATGTGTATTACTTTTAAGTGAAATCATATTTCAAATATATATACAGGCTATAGATAATCAAGACTCTTTCAATTACTATACTTTATTTTCTAACCACCACCCCCAAAAATTTTTGAGAAAAGACATCTAGGGGCACCTGGGTGGCTCAGTCAGTTGAGTGTCTGACTTTGGCTCAGGTCATGATCTCATAGTCTGTGAGTTTGAGCCCTGCATCGAGCTCACTGCTGTCAGCACAGAGCCTGCTTCGGATCCTCTGTTCCCCTCCCCCATCTCTGCACCACCCCCGCTTACGGTCCCAAAAAAAAAGTTAACAAAAAGAAAGAAAAGACATCAATGCTTACTGTCTCCGCCTTCCTCACTCTTAACACCCACCTTCATCTCCCCTTTACTTTCTGACTTTTCTTCACAACATACTCCTAAACAGCCCCTCCAGAACATAGCCAAGTTCACTGGCACATTTCTGAACCCCTGCATCAGATAATACTGCTGGTCACCATTCACTGTTTCAATGATATTTTTTTTAAGTAGCGACACTAGTATAATGAAGCCCCTGAACCCAACCCGCAGCATTCACCATTATCGACTTATACAAACCCAGCTCAAGTCATCTTAACTGGTTCATAGGATAAGGAAATCCAAACAGAGCACCACAGCTTCAGAGGCATAACTGTTTCTAAGAATTCAAACAAGGTCACCTGGATCACGAAGAGGGTGGGAGGTTGGAGGATATAGACAAGAACAATAGCTGCATAATCCACTACAAATAGCCAGAAGCAAAATGATGGCCCATATTCCCCTTACTCAAAATAATCACACTTGATGTTTTGGCATATTTATTTCATCTCTTCCCCATGCACATTTTACCCTGCTTACATGGAAATTTTCAACCAAGCCAAGTATTGCATCCTATAAGGTGGCAATAAAGACACAGATATATTTTCATCAGCTCCATCACAAAAAGTAATCACTGCACCAATACATCACTTACAGCCCTTGCAGGGAGATGTCTCGGGGGGTGTGTGATGCCTGTCCAGGCTCCCTACAGCTGCCGTTCTACAGTGGCAGTGCTGTCCAACCGAATTTTCTGCAATGACCTGTGCTGCACAATATGAGAGCCATTAGCCACATATGCCTATGAGTCCTTGCAATGTGGTTAGTGTGACTGAGTAACTAAACTGTTGATTTTCTTTAGCTTTAAATAATTTGAAATGTTTAACAACTTTATTGACCTACCATAACATTCAACCTTTTAAAGTGTACAGTCAGTGGCTTTTAGTATACTCACATAGTGCTACAATCATCACCACTAATTTTATTGTTTAGTGTAACTTCCATTTATTTTTTTAAGTAAGCTCTATACCCAATGTGGGGCTTGAACTCATGACCCTGAGATAAAGAGTCGCATGCTCTACCAACTCAGCCAGCCAGTCGCACCACCACCATCTAATTTTAAAACATTTTCATCACTCCCCCAAAGAAACTCTGTACCTATGATCAGTTATTCCCCATTCTCCCCTCCCCTTAGCCCTTGACAACTACTAATCTACTTTCTGTCTCTATGGATATGTCTATCTGGACATTTAATAGAAATGATATCATACAATTTGTGATCTTTGGTTTACTGACTTCTTTCATTTAGCATAATGTTCTCAAGATTCATCCATGTGGTCGCATGTATCCATACTTCATTCCTTTTAACTGCTGAATAACATGGCATTGTATGGATATACCATTGTTTGGCCATCCACCATCAGCTGATGGACATTTGTGATGTTTCCACCTTTGGGCTGTTATGAATAATTCTGCCACTCTGAACAGTTTTGAGAAGATGTAGGTTTTCATTTCTCTTGGATATATGCCCAAAAGTGGAATTTCTTGGTCATATGGTAACTCTGTGTGTAACATTTTTGAGGAACTGTACAACGGTTTTCCAAAGCAGGTGTGCCATTTTGCAACCCCACCAGCAGTGTACGAAGTTTCCAATTTCTCCACATCCTTGCAGACACTTGTTATTGTCTGTCTTTTTTATTACAGTCATCTGAGCAGGTGTGAAGTGGTGTCTCATGATTTTAATTTGCATTTCCTTAAGGATGAATGATGTTGAGCATCTTTTCATGTGCTTACTGGGCAATTGTATATCTTCTTTGGAGAAATGTCTCTGCATACCTTTTGCCCACATTTTAACTGGGTTATTTATCTTTTTATTATTACGCTATAATAGTTCTTTCTATATTCTGGACACAAATCCGTTATCGTATCTATGGTTTGTAAATATTTCCTCTCATTCTGTGGGTTCCTTTCATTTACTTAATGTCTTTTACTGAACGTCTGACTCTCGATTTCAGCTCAGGTCATGATCCCAGGGTCGTGTGATTGAGCCCCGTGTCAGGCTCTGTGCTGAGCATGGAGCCTGCTTAAGATTCTCTCTCCCTCTGCCCCTCTTCCACTCACACACACTCTCTCTCTCTCTAAAATAAAGAATTAATTAATTAATTAATTAATTAAAATTGGTTCATCAATCAGTGGAGAGGGGAGGCCAGTTAGGATTTTGACATGGATTATGTTGAAGTTACGGGTCAACTGAGGACATACTGTCATTTTAACAATTTTAAGACTTCTAAACCTTGAACGTGGTAAGTCTGTCCATTTATCTGTGTCTTGTTTAATTTCTTCCTACAATGTTTCGTAGTTTTAGTTGTACAAGACTTACATTTCTTTTGTTAAACTTATTCCTAAATATTTTGTTCATTTTGATTCTATCGTAAATTTCATTTTCAGATGTCCCCTGCTAGCGTAAAGAAATTCGATTGAGTATTTTGATATGCTACAGTCTTGCTAAAGGCAAGAGATCTTTTCTTGCCTCTTCCCACTTTTGATGACCACAGGCACTCCTTGGCTTGTGGCTAAGCCACAATTTCTGCCTCCATCTTCACATGGCCTTCTTCCCTGTGTCTCTGTGGCTTTTCTGTCTCTTACCAGGACATTGGATTTAGAGTCCACTTGGGTAATCCAGGATGATCTCACCTCTAGATCCTTAACTTAATTACATCTGCAAAGGAACTTTTTCCATATAAGGTAACATCCACAGTTCTGTAATATAGACATATTGTGAGGGGAGCACCATTCAACTCACTGTATCTTCTGTTCCTAGTTTGTTGAGTGATTTTAATTTATAAAAGGGTGTTGGATTTTGTCAAGTGCTTTTTCTGTGTCTACAAGTTGATCATGTGGTTTTTCTCTTTCATTCTATTAATAAAATACATTGTTGATTTTTAGATATTTAACCAACCTTGCATTCCTGGGATAAATCCCACTTGATCATGTATATGATCTTTTTATGTGTGGCTGGATTTAATTTACTAGCATTTTATTGAAGATTGTTGCATATATATTTGTAAAGGACACTGGTCTATAGTTTTATTTTCATGTGATGCCTTTGCCTGGTTTTCATATCTAGATAATGTGGTATATGGCTTTATAAAAGGTGTTGGAAGTGTTCCCTCCTCTCCTGCAATTTGAAAGAGATTGTGATGGGTATTGATTTTTCTTTAAACATTTGGTAGAATTTGCTACTCATGCCACCCGGGCCTGCTATTTTCTTTGTGGGAAGTTTAATTACTAACCCAATCTTTTTATTTGTTATAGATCTATCCAGATTTTCTATTTCTCATGAGTCAGTTTTGGTAGTTTGTGTGTTTCTAGGAATTTTCCCATTTCACATAAGTCATCTAACTTGTTGATATACAGCTGTTCATAATGTAATTATAATCTGGTTTATTTCTGAAATATCAGTCATGATCTTATTTTTCTATAATCTGTTTATTTCCGTTACACCAGTAGTAACATTGTTTTTTCATTTTTGACTATAGACACTTGATTCTTCCCTTTTTTGCTCAGTCAGTCTAGCTAAAAGTTTGTCAATTTTGTTGATCTTTTCAAAGAACCAACTTTTCACTTCATTGACTTTCTCTATTTTTCTATTCTCTCTACTAAGCTTACTGAGGTTTGTTTCATGGTCTAGCAAATATTCTAAACTGGAGAATGTTTCATGTGCACTTGAGAAGAACACATATTTTGCTTTTGTTGGATGGAGTGTTTTGCAGATAGCTCCTTGTTGATCTTGGCCTCAATCTATCCATTATTGAAAGTGGGGTATTGATGTCTCCAACTATGACTGTTAAATTGTCTATTTCTCCCTTCATTTCTGTCCCTTTTTGCTTGACATATTTGAGGTTCTGTTGTTAGGTGTGTATATTTTTATAATTGTTATACCTTCCTGGTGGATTGATCCTCTTATCATTATAAAATGCTCTTCTTTGTCCCCAGTAACAAGTTCCATTTTAAAGTCTCTTTTGTCTGATAATAGTATAGCTGTCCAGCTGTCCTTCTGTTACTGTTTGCATGGTATACCTTTTTCTATCATTCACTTTCAACTTACTTGTATCTCTGAACCTAAATTATGTCTCTTTTAAGACAGCCCACCAGTTAATTTTAAAGCAAATACCAAACATGAGATCATTACACAATACCATTATCATACCTAAAAACATTCATGATACCTCCTAATATCATCAAATTCCCAATTAGCAATCAGTGTTCGCTTTTTAAATTTCCACCTCATGGGCTCCTAGACACAGTGCCCTCCCGGTGTCCTGCTATATCTCAAAGCACTCTCGTCTTTCCAGGGGTTGCAATTCTAGCCTGAACCTTCAAAAGATGTCTGTCTTCCCCAGAGACTCTATCCTCACATTCTCTCAGGCATCTCATCCTCTCTTAGGGTACCAACAATCAGCTCAACACAGGAGCAGCTCAGATTTGCTATCAGGCAGGAGCTTCCCACTTCCAACTGCCTGATGGAAAACATCTGTAGGGGAGCCCTCAGCCTTCAAATGTCACACTTTTCCAAACTTAATGCCTCATCTGGCCCCCAAATTTGTTCCTCTCCCAACTACTCCATCCTGGCCTTCCACTATCATCCTCCCAATGAGCTACACTCAAAACTCCTATCACCTTGGTCACCTGCCTACCACCTCCCACATGTGCCTATACACTACCCTGCCAGTTCCCCCAGCCTACCACCCCTGCACCTACCACCACCTCTCTGGTGGATCTCTGGGGTTTGGGCTCTCATAAACCACCTTCCTGCAGGAAATTCCTGTCATCACACTTTTCCTCAGCTTGTCTAATCAGCAACGTGTCCTAAATGAAAACTTACTTCCACAGTGCTACAGAATTTGGCATATCCTATTTGAGTCACAAAATGCACAAAAGGAAGTGATGGCCCAGAGAAGTTAATCTAGTTACCTGAGGACACACAGCCATCAACTGGGAGAGTTGAGACCTCAACCGGGTCTACCCATCTCAAGGTTGTTCCATCTAGGTTAGCAGTGTAAAGTACTTCACCAGCCTTCTGGAGGGAACAAAGATAACTAAGCCACAGTCCCTGTCTTCCAGGAGTTCATGTGTTTGACGGGAGCCTAGACACAAATAGGAGAAAAGTCTATCTTGTTAAAAGGATTTAAAGCTCAGCAAAGACAGCAACAAGAGACAGAGAAGCATTCCCCAGGTGCATGAGAGAGCCATCTGCTGTAACATGCTTATCAATGATGGGCCTGGGGCTTGTGTCCAGGAGCTGTTAAAGCAGCACCGGGGGACCAGTCTACAAGGGTGTGGTTTGGATAGGGCGAGAAGGGGAGGAGTCTGAGACAACAGGAAGAAAAGCTGGGTGAGGGTGGTGGACTCACACTGGGGAGGGTTGTGCCATCAGGATGAAGCCTCTGTACTTAATTTCGCAATGGTGGTGTGTCCATTTGTTCAGAAACTTCCCCCAGTAGAAGTTCCATACAAAGGATTGGTGCAGGGCCTGAGGTTAGCTGAGATCTGAGTTCCAGTATAAGTTTCTCCACTAACAGACAACTCTTTGTGATAGGTCCTATTCTAAGCATTTCATGTATATTAACTCACTTAATTCTCACAGCCCTATGAAGTCAGTTTTTTATCCACATTTTATTGGTGAGAAAACAGAGACGTGGTCAAGTTAACTATCTTTCTCAGGTTCTCATGGCAAGTAAGTGATGGAGCCAGGGTTCAAACCCAGGCTGTCTGATCTCAGATAGATGCTCATCAGGTAATACTGGTATGCTCTAAGCTAATACTCTATCACTTCCCTACGGGGTCTCTCCTCCTTGGTCAGTGGCTCTACCCACTCGAACTTTGGTTTCTCTGTTTCAAAAGGACTCAGTGGTCTCTAAAGTCCTTTCCAGGACAAGAAGACAGAAAAGCATAATTTGAACCTACAGTTCTTGATGGTGGACCGGCCATCTCTCTTCTTTTCCTGATGAGATCCCTGTAAAATGACAGTGGGGGGATTTAAAAGGTATAAACTCAATACAACAAAGAGAATGGGGTGGTATATCAATGTATAAGTGAGTTCGTGTATTTCTGGAATATAGAAACGGACTGGAAATTGACAAAGTAGGATGTAAAAGGAGGTAGCCTAGAGCACATTAGAATAGGATTATAGCCAATGAGGAAGCCATCCTGCCATGTGCAACCACAGAGAGATTTGAGATGCAAAGTTGCCAAGTAAGAAGGGGGCAGGAAGTCAGAACAGGAGATGAAAATAGAGAGGTTGACCCAAAGTCTTTATAAAGAACACCCAAACCCTTGGGGCATCTGGGTGACTCAGTTGGTTAAGCGTCCGACCTCATCTCAGGTCATGATCTCACAGTTTGTGAGTTCGAGCCCCGCATTGGGTTCTGTGCTGACAGCTCAGGGCCCAGAGCCTGTTTCAGATTCTGTGTCTCCCTCTCTCTCTGCCCCTCTCCTGCTCACACTCTGTCTCTCTCTGTCTCAAAAATAAATAAACATTAAAAATTTAAAAAGAAAAAAAAGAACACCCAACCCCAAGTGGAGTGGTCCCTATATCAAAGCATGCATCACATGGCGAAGACTGCACTGTCAGGAGTTGGGTGGGATAAACTATCTGGGAAGACCAAAGAAGCTCAGAGGGTATTACAGCTCCCACCTTACAGCATTTAGGCTCTCTCGGGGTACCAGCAACTTCCTGTTTACACACTGTAATGGGAACCATGCAAGCCCTATGTTCTCAGAGCTCCCAAGCCACTCTTTCTTAAACTTGAATGGACAACTCAGAATCACCAGACATTTGAGGCATATTGCCAATATAAAAGTGAGTGACCAAGAAATATTTTTAAAAAATGAGGAGGCTATGATAATTCAGCACACAGAAGAGCACAGAGATTCAAGAAGCTATTTCATTTGTGAAGCAAGAAATATAAAACATGAAATAGTACATGGAAGAAACACAAAACATGAAAAAGTACAAATACCATGAAAAACAGGGCATGAAAGACTTGTTGGAAATGTAAAATGAGATTATCAAAATAAAAGTTTCAATAAGAAGGGTTGGAAAATAAAGTCAAGGAAATTCTCAGTATGTAAATCAAAGAATAGGTACATTAAATAGTTGAAGAAGGGGCACCTGGGTGGCTCAGTCACCTAAATGTCTGACTCTTGACTTCAGGCTCAGGTCATGATCTCACCATTTGTGAGTTCAAGCTCCACAACGGGCTCTGTGCTGGCGACATGGAGCCTGCTTGGGATTCTGTCTCCCTCTCTCTCAGCCCCTCCTCTGCTTACGATCTCTCTCAAAATAAATTTTAAAAATAAACTTCAAAAAAAATGTTGAAGAAGAGAATACAGTGATTAATCTATGGGCTCCAACACTTGACTAATAAGATTTCAGAAAAGGCACAGGAGGAAATCCTCCACAAAAGTGTCATCTGGTAGGGACAGGTCAGGCATTCCAAGCAGAGGAAACAGCATGCACAGGACTTGGAGACCTGAGAGAGCATGGGCTAATATTAGCCTGCAGAAAGGCAAACCATCCCATTTTATAGAGCCACAAATTTCACATTAGGCTTCCTTGTGGCCTAAAGGAAGAGGGAACCACGATCAGTTATAAATTCACATCATAAGAGATAAATGACAGAGATAGATAAGTAGATATTTATTTATTCCCTATTTAGGGAACTGCAAGCACTCTGGGTGACCCAAGGACGGAATTCCTGAGAGGAAGGGCAGAGAGATGATATCTCAGAGGTACCACCAGGAACACCTTGAACACCGCTGGTCTTTAACCAGCAGGCTTTTGAGGAATTTTTAAGCAAAAAGGTAAGATGATCAGGTTTGCAATAAGGACAGATTAGTCTGGAGTCCAAAATATGGAAGATAACTGCTCTGGTCAATTGGTATGTAACAAATCACCTCAAACTTAGTAGCTTAAAAACAACGACGGTCTTCTTTTTGCTCACACATCTGTAATTTAGATAGGTTTCAGTGAAGGTAGTTGTCTCTGCTTCATGTAGCAGCAGCTGGGGAGGCTCAAAACGCTGGGAAAGATTCAACAGCTTGGGGGCTGGAATCACAAAATAGCTGCTGCAGCTCCCCGCTCACATCCCTTTGGGAAAGGTGAGAGAATGGCTTTTCCTAGATTCCCAGCAAACGTCTCACTGAGGCTCAAGGTATCTGATTGGGTCACACATGTACATCCGTGAGCCAATCACTGTGGCCCAGGCAATGCAGTACACTGATTGGCCCAGCTTTGATCACATGCTCTCCCTCCCGACTTGAGCTGGAGAGGAGCCCCACCCTAGCGTAAACTGAGAGTGGCAAAGGGGAACATCTCCAAATGATAAGCTGTAGCGGATGAGGGATGGAAGATGGAAAGGCGAACATCAGGTATGCTTCTCCATCTCCTTGTACCTCCTCTCCCCCTCTGCCCGTTCTTCCATGGAAGGAAGCTCACTGTTCCCAGGTCTTGATGGTTGGAAGGAATGCTAATTCCCCTAGCTGGAGAGCTCTGTACTCAGAAGGGCCATTTACACTCTGCTCAATACAACTGATGAAGCATAAACTAATTAATTCTTAGAGTGAGAGCATCCCTATCAGGTTTTTCCAAATAGTAATGAATCATTATCAGCCAAAACCTTAACATCTGCTTACTCAATCAATCCACTGCTAGTCACATGCTATTAATGTCATTTGCACTGTTGCCCCAGTACCAGGCAGCCTGCATCTGCAGCCCCCAGTCTCATTAGCCTGTGTAGCCAGAGGACCTCAGGCCACAAGAGAATTTTACTCTGGGTGCTGGGGTGCAGCTTGTTGGGAGAATGGCTGTGGGTGCAGTGAAAGAATTGGCTACTCCCATCTCTTATCTTCAGAAAATCTCAGAACTGAAGGGATCTTTGAGCCTTATGGTCTTCCAGTCTTTTCTTACACACCTCTGACAGCAGTGAGCTCATGACCTCACAAGGCAGCATGTTACACTGTTTTGCACATGTTAGAATTTCTCAGTCTTGCCCAGTTATAGATTAGTTATTATATCCAAATTTGAGGCAGTTCGAATGAATATGTCCAATGCTGAGAGAGAAAATAAATAGCAAAGGGCCAAAGGCAGGAAGAAAAGGCAGAGGGGAAAAAAAGCAGGGGCTAATATTAGCCTGCAGAAAGGCAAACCATCCCATTTTATAGAGCCACAAATTTCACATTAGGCTTCCTTGTGGCCTAAAGGAAGAGGGAACCACGATCAGTTATAAATTCACATCATAAGAGATAAATGACAGAGATAGATAAGTAGATATCAAAAAAAGGGTTAAAAAAATTGTCACAAGAGTGCCTGGGTAGCTCGGTTAAGCATCCGACTTCAGCTCAGTACATGATTTCACAGTCCGTGGGTTCGAGCCCCACGTCGGGCTCTGTGCTGATGTCTCAGAGCCTGGAGCCTGCCTCAGATTCTGTCTCTGTCTCTCTCTGCCCCACCCGCTGCTCATAAACTATCTCTCTCTCTCTTTCTCTCTCAAATATAAATGAACATTAAAGAATTAAAAAGAAAAAAAAAGCCTTGTTATAGAAGTCTGTTTTTCCTGAAAGTATTTGCTCATATGTAACCAAAATCTAATTTCCCTTTAATTTCTATACATCAGTTCAACTCAACATACATTTAAGAAATCCCCATGACTGCTTCATTCTAGAGACTTCCAGTGTGTTCCTGTGATGGGTAAGGCATTGGACTACGTGTTCTGTAGAGTTCCTATTCCCCAGCTTCTACCATTTATTATCCATGTGACCTTAAGCAAGTCACTTAATTCATGAGCCTCAGTCTCCTCATCATTGCACAGAAACAAATAACCCTGGAGTACCTACTTTACAGGGTGGGGAGATGTAAATAATGCATGACATACACACACACTCCCACCTCCTGAGGATTTGGCATTTGCCCCCACTCTACCCTTCAAGTTGTATTGTTTCACAAACTCTCTGCTCAAGGTAAATCGAATTGCTTGGTATATCCCCAAATTCTAGCCTCTCAGTCTTCTTTTGCCCAAGCTGTGCCTTCCACCTGGAATGCCTTTCTCCCTACTCTTACCTCCACCTGAATCTCTAAATCCTGCCCACCCTTCACATCCCAGCTCACAGCCGGCTCTGTGAGTCCTACAGCTGCCCATAATATTTACCTTCCCCAAACCTGCTAGCTTTTATCGGTACCTCCCTCAAGACCTGTGTATCCATTCAGAAACTCCTTCCTCTTCTTTCTCAGGGAATTTAAATATGTTTTCAAATCTCAACTCTCAAGAAAAAGCAACCAAGAAAACCAGAAAAAGTATCATATTCTCCTGTGAGAATTAAAGCTTATCAATATAGAGGCATTACTGGTTTGAAGGAATCCGCTTATGTCAAGTTGAAACCAAAAGCAGGAAAGGCTGACAGGTAGAGTTGAAGGTTAAGGTTGACGTGAGTCACTCTTGCTCATGGCTGTTGCGCTATCAGTGTGTGTTTGGTGCCCTTTTTGCTGCTAATGGTGAGTTATTCTTGCAAATAAGATATATGTTAATAAGTTTATATGCATAGCATATTTTACATAAATCCTATAAGTGGAGTTCCAAGAAATAACAAGTTTTGGAAGACAAGGAATTCCTTAGTGCTACTAACCTTAATAGGAGGTCTCAATGTTACATTATTCAAACATTACCCAATTATGTTCACTGGCATTTTCCCATGTTTTAATACACACTATACGCTATATATAGTTCTCTACTAACCTCGTATTTCTTATTTCTTCATCAAAAATTTTAGTTATACATAATAATGAGGAAAGAAAATGAAAAACATTGGAAGTCTTGAGAATAACTTAGGATGTTAAAAGTCCCTGGAATTCTCATATTTTTGTCCCTGGATCCCAAAGATTCATATCATTGCATTTAGATCCTCCTTTCTCCTTTGTATTACAGTTATGTACTCATTGTCAGTCCTCTAATAGACTGCTGGGTTGGATGACAAGATTCACACTTGGCCAGTGCTAATCCTCCCTCCATCCCCTGCGCTGCTTAGCATGGGCCTCACACACGGGAAACCAAGACAGCTTCTCAAAGTACAAAGAGCAGGGGCATTGGGGGTTTGAATGTCAGCTCTGTCACCTTCTCATTATCTGGACTTATATGTGGCTTAAATGCTCTAAACTTCAGCTTTCTCATCTGAAAATGAGGGTAATGATAATGTCTGTCTCCAAGGGTTGCAGCAGGAATCAAATGAGATCATGTATATGAAACACACACCCAGTACATGTTTTACCTTTCTTTCCAGTAAACGTTCAGTGCTAAGGGAATGGATGACTGCATGGATGGATGGTTAAACTAGTGGAGAGAATAGCAAGTGCTTCCCATACACACATTCCTCACTTCTGTCCCCAACTCCTTCTCCCACAATCAGATGGAGAGTCTAAACTGAAAGAATTTAATGAGAGGCAGTGACATTCCCTGGGTTGGAGAAAGCAGCCATCAAAAGCCAGTGGGCTTTTTGTGATGCCACAGGCCCCAGGAGATGCAAAAACAAATCCCACATTCCTTAACAAAACTGATGTATCTCAAATGGCAGGACCACAGACCAGCTAACAGAGACAATGTTGGCTTTTAAATTCTTCCATATAGGTTTAGACTGTGCTCAGGAAGGAAAGGAGGAAGGAAGGAAGGAAGGAAGGAAGGAAGGAAGGAAGGAAGGAAGGAAGGAAGGAAGGAAATGAGGGAGAAAAGGGGGAAAAAGAAGAAAAGAAGAGGAAAGAAATTAAGCAGTGGGTTCACTTAATAGTTCCTCACCCTCATGAGGGAACCTGCAGGTGCATAGCTCTCAATCATGGGAAGATGGAATAAATTGGTGACCCATGTCTTATCTTTTCTTCACTGGTATGGAACTCATACCCACCTGCACATTAGTCTCCAAGGCTGGGCCAACTCAGACATTGGATTAGTCAGGACTCCTTCATGTGCAAGTGACAAGAATCCAGCTCAAAATGGCTTCAGCAAGAATAAATACATTTATTGTCTCCAGTAAAATACAGGGTAACCCTGGCTTCAGACAACTTTGAATATAGGAGCTCAGTTCCTTTCTTTAGAGTTCTCTCTCTCTCTCTCCCTCCCTACCTCTCCACCTCCCCATCTTTTAGCTCTGCTCCCCTCTGTTTGAATTCACTCCCAGGGACACCATCTCCCCATGGTGTCCCTTGCATGACTTACCTCAAACCAGGTTAGCAAACACTAAAAAGAGAACTTCTATATTAGCAACAAACAACTGGCAAATGAAATTTTAAAAAATACTCTTTGTAATAGTTTTCAAAATATGAAATACTTGGAAATGAACATAATGAAAGACTTCTACATTGAGAACAAAATCTTGCTGAGAGAAATGAAAGAACTAAAAAAAAAAAAGGAGAGCTATACCATATTCATGGTTTAGAAAATTCTATATGGATAAGATGTCAACTTTCTCCAAATTGATCTACAGATTCAGTGAAGTGCCAATCAAATCACAGCATGTTTTGTTGAACAATTAGAAGGGTAATTCTAACATTTATATGAAAATTCAAAGGACCTAACTAACAAAAACAGTCTTAAAAAAAGAACATAATTATAATACATATACTGCCTAACTCTAAGGCAGTATATCAAGGCACTGTGATGTTGTATTAAGTATAGACAAATAGATAAGTGGAACAGAATGAAAAGTCCAAAATGAAAAGTTCTAGAACAGGAAAGTTAATCTATAATGATAAAAGTCAGAATAATGATTGCCTCTAGTGTGTACTCTAGTAGGAGAGGGTATTGACTGGAAAGAACCAGAAGAGACGTCCTGGGATTGACTGGAAAAAAGCCTGGGGGAACTTCTGAGGGTGATGGGAATGATCTATACCGTTATACCATTAGGTATACCAATGTGTTTACATTTGTCAAAACTCTTCAAAATAAACACTAAAGATCAGTGCATTTCATTCTATATAAATCATATCTCAATGTTAAAATTAAAAAAAAAAAAGAGCTTCTCTGCTATAGGCTCTAATAAGTTCCCAGAGCTGTCTCTCATGGCACAAATGTGGTCACACGTCCATCCCTGAACCAGTCACTGGACAGGGGAAGGGAATGGCATGGTTGTCCAGGCCTTAGTGGTCTGTCTGTCCCTGGAGTGCAGGCATGGAGCCGGCATCCTTGAACCATATGACTCGTGGTGCTGTATTTCCCCAAAGTAAAAGTCAGGATGTTCACCCCTTCACATTCACAAAGCTGTGAGAAGGAAAGATGGACAAAGGGAGGGAAATTCAGGCCATTGTGTTCTACATTTCTCCCCTAACTGTAGTCTCACCTTGGAGAGATAAATCAGGTAGGTTGAGGGGAAAGGGAAGGCCATCCAAAGAACTAAAGGCCCACCTCCCTTGTCTACTAGCAGGAGTTTTTCTCTAGGAAAAAAACACTCAAAAGCTTTCCAACAAGGGCATCTGGGTGGCTCAGTCGGTTAAGCATCCAACTTCGGCTCAGGTCATGATCTCGCAGTTCATGGGTTTGGGCCCCACATGGGGCTCTGTGCTAACAGCTCAGAGACTGTAGCCTGCTTCAGATTCTGTGTCTCTCTGTCCCTCCCCCAATCATGCTCTCTGTCTCTCTTTCTCAAAATGAATAAATAAATAAACATTTGAAAAAAAAAAAAAAAGCTTTCCAACATGGCAGAGGGTGATGACACAGCAGCCACTGGAGGAAACCACCAGAGGAATGAGTCTGAGGCAGCACCCTTGACCCTCCATCAAAGAGAGAGGGCACACGAAGGCATTGAGAGGGCAAAGGTCTAGGATCAAGAAAAAAGAGGCCATCACAGACAGGAACTTTGTGACCTGAGGACAAATGGCCAAAACCACAAACTCCACCAACACATCACCCAGAAAGCCAGAAGAGATCAGTCCTACCTTAGTGGCCAGCAGTCCAGGAAGCAGACCAGATAGCTCCTGGACATGGAGGACACCATGCAAATCTAAAGCCCATCTCTGTGCTACCTGGAGAATGCAGTAAAGTCCTCAAATACCCAGGTGCCATCTTGGAAAGAAGTAGGGAAAGAAGTGAAACTCTAAAACATGGGGCATTTACTTAAAGAGTTATCCATCAATCCCAAAGAAACTATTTTTAAGCCAGCGCTGATAGGAAGATAAAAATGAAGAGTAGGAACATTCCCACTGAAAGGAGACTAAATCGGCTAGTGGAGACTGTCAGCTGGCATGTGAGGTTTCCCTGTTCCTCTCTCTATAGGAGTGGGGCTCCTCAAGATCAGATACAGATAATAAAGGGGCTACAGTTTGAAGCATGGTAAAGTGAGGAAAGGGGCAGGTTCTACCACACAGATCTCACTGAACTCCAATGTCATCAAAGCAAAATTATGTGCCCAGGGTCACATAGGCAGTGAAAACAAGGCTGAGACCTGAAAGAGGTCTGCCATGTGCCAAAGCTACAGTCTTTCCTCTGCCTTGGTCACCCTCTGTACCTCTGTGCCTTCTGCTGCCCTGTCCTGCTGTATCTGGAATCCTCCCCCAACTCTCCTGCAACCCTGACCATGCCTTTGTCTTGAGGGATGTTTCTGCCTAAACTAGCCCTTTCTTGTTTCCCACTTGCTCAGGGGATAGTGGAGGCAAGCCCCAGCACTTCAGCACAGGGGCAGCCCTAGAAACCCCACACTGCAGGCTTCCTCCTCCTCCTCCAACAGCACACCAGACCTCACTGCAAACATCTCCCATGGCCTGAGGGAACAAAGCCAGACTCCTCGACCTCACATTCCAAACGACTCCTGACCTGGCTCCAACCTGCCTTTCGTCCTGCCCCCACTGCTCTTACATACTCTCAGTGCCAGTGAGACCTACCTACTCTTGGCCCTGAGCTTTCATCTGTGCACCTCCTCTCGCCACCTTCCCTGTTTCCATCATGTCCTCTCAGCCTGAAGGCCTTCCTCAAGACTGTCCCACCTCCTGGCCTCCTCTCCTCTGGCTCCTCCAAAGTCATTCACTGGGAAATCATTGCTGGGTGGAGAGAGTTTTGAAAATCAGGCATAATTGGGTTCAAATCTTGCCTATTACTTGCTTGACACTGGGCAAGTCATGTCATCTCTTTATGTTTGGCTCATCTGCAAAACTGGAATGGAATTGCTTACTTATAAAGTTGCCTGGGGAGTTAAATGAGATAATGTGTGCCAAGTACGTGGCAGGGGCTGGCACATAGTAGGTGTTCCAGAAATGTCAGTTCCCTTTTGCCAAATCCTGAGGATCTAATTTTATCCTCCTGCCCACAAAGGAATGGCTCACAGTGTGAGCGCGTCTCTCCTTGTCCACTCCAGAAAGCGGTAGTACTCCACTCACGCCCATGTAGTAGACACAGTACAGCAAGCATGGCTTCTAAAAGTATACTTGGAGTCAGACAATCCAAGTTTTGAGTTTTGGCTAGCTACTTGAGCTGTGCGCCACTGGGCATATTACTTACCCTCGCTGAGCCTCAGTTTTATGATATGTAAAATGAAAGTAATAACAGGGACTGATTCAAAGGATCATTTTGAGGATTAAATGCATGGGTAGTTGGACTCAGTAGGGTCTGAAATTAGCCACACATAAAAAAACAGCTTAGTTTCTTTCAAAGCACTGCCTTCATCCATTCCCTTATGAACCGCACATTTCCTGTTTTGTAATGACATCACAGGAAGACCCTTCAGCCTCCTTTCATTTTCAGGGTCTACATAGAAATTCCAGTCTGGTTTAAAATCTCAGTCGCATATTTCATTTAGTACTCACAATCTTCCCACACTAGCCAGGTATCAACCTGAGCACGCTCGGCCACTGAGGAAAGGCATATGCTCTGCTCTTCCATCCTCCTCCCCTTCCTCTCCTGGGGCCCTTTCACCTTGGGAGCTTTTGGGCCTGGAAAGGATAAAAAAGAAAAGGGGACCAGTAGACATTAGTGATCAATAAATATCCCCATTTCTACCCCTACCACATGGCTGGGTTATACCTTCCTGTCCCCTTGAAGTTAGGTGGAGCCATGTGGCTTACTTTATAGCAAATGACATGTGAGGATGGATCCCACGAGGGTGAGCAGAGACAGACATGGAGAATGAACAGGGAATATAGGTCCGATGTCATAAAGCTCTAAGATCTGAGAGCTCTGTGTTACTTAGCATAACCTAGCCTAACTCACGTAGGTCGCTGATGGCTCTTCTACGGCCCACTCTTCAGTCTCTAGGTGATAGGTCCTAAACTGATCTTGGAATACATGCGTGAGCTCTTCAGGAGGCCCTACAAAAGGAGAATTCTCCACTACACCCCCCCCCCCAAGAACTGCTCCAAGCTGACCTTCTCTGCCCCTCTCAACTACCACCCTTGGTGATCTGTCCCAAAGCCTCTTGCTGTGACGCTTCCTTCCCCTACATCCAGGCTCTCGGGTGGGCCTTGCAGGAATGGCTTAAGCCTGGCTGTATTCCAAAATGTGCACTCAACTCATGAGCAACTCAGGCAGTTTTCTTGTGCCAAAATACTGTATCCTCTCTCTGACCCACTGTCTCTCTCTGTATTTGCTTCGTATTGCTGCCATAACAAATCACCACAATCAGAGGCTTAAAACCACACAGATGTATTATCTTACACTTCTGTAGGCCAGACATCAAGTGCATATCTCCTGGGCTGAAATCAAGGTGTCGGCAGGACTATGTCCCTTTCTAGAGGCTCTAGGGGAGTATCTGTTTCCTAGCTGTTCCTGGCATCTACAGGCCCCTGCATTGCTTGGATTGTGGCCTCTTCCTCCATCTTCAAGGCCAGCAATGGCAAGCCGAGCCCCTTTCATACCCTCCCATATTTCCTACCTCTTCTTCCATCATCCTGGTCATCCCATGTCTCTCTGATGGCAGTCAGGAAAGGCTCTCCATGGTCAAGGACTCGTGTGATTAGATCAGGCCCAACTGGATAATCCAGAATAATCTCCCTATCCCAAGGTAACCTTAATCAAATCTGCAAAGTCCCTTCCAACATCTTCACAGGTTGCTGTGATTAGGACGTAGATATCTTGGGGCAAGCGTGGGGGAGATGGGTGGGGGGGGGCATTTTTCTGCCTATTGCACTCTCCAATTATCTTTTCCCCCTGTTCAAATAAGCACAGGGAGCAGATCAGCAATTCCTCTGCTAAGGAGGAGTTAAGTCAAGAACTAAAATGTTAATCTTCCTTCATCCAACACCCCCTTCATCTCTATGAGTGGTTCTCTTGGAACCCCTCACATGGAGTGGGGACAAATGCCCCTCCAGCCTCCCCGATGAGAAATGGGAGGGGGCAAGTCACATCACTACCCTCCTAATACTCCATACTCCCATCAGATAAATTATTTGAGTATTTAAATATTCTTTAAGATAATTCTATTGGAAATAGAAATATAATGTAAGACATATAGGACTTTAAATTTCCTACTATTCACATCAAAATAAGCCAAAAGAGGAGTGCCTGGCTGGCATAGTCTTAGTTGGAAGAGTATGCGACTCTTGCGGTTATGAGGTTGAGCCCCATTTTGGTAATCTCTTAAGTAGAAATTACTTAAGTAAATAAAACTTTTCAAAATAAGCCAAAAGAAACAAGTGAAATTATTGTTAATATTCTATTTCATTTTTTTAATTTTAATTTTATTTTTTTAAGTTAATTATTTTGAGAGAGAGAGAGTCCGCATGTGAGTGGGGGAGTGGTAGAGGGAGAAGGTGAGAGAGAATCCCAAGCAGGCTCTGTGCTGTCAGCACAGAGCCCAACACAGGGCTTGATCTCAAGAACCGTGAGATCATGACCTAAGCAGAAATCAAAAGTCAGACGCTTAACCAACTGAGCCACCCAGGCACCCCAATATTCTATTTCATTTAACTCAGTGTATCCAAAATATTATTTCAACAGGTAATCATATAGAATATTATTGAGATGCTTTACATCGTTTTAGTGTACTAAATCTTTGCAATCCAGTGTACTTTACACTTACAGCGCATCTCAATCTGGACTGGCCACATTTGAATGGGGCCAGCGGCTACCATATTGAACAGTGCCACATCTAGACCTTCATCTGTACAGGCCAGGACAGTGTGGGGCCAGGGTCTGGGCTGCAATTATGGGTGGAGGTAGAAGAGCCCATTCAGTAGCTTCTGGAGGAGTGTGTGTACCTCTTTGCTTTTGATGTTCTTTATCAAACAGATGTTTTCTGTCTCTTAGCTTGACTTCAGGGTGGCCCGTTCCCAAGCAATGGGAAAGTTTCATTCACCATGCTTTTAAACATTGAAGTGCTTACTACAGTTTGTCTTCATATATGTGACTATTATCCTACATGATGCTGACAATAGGGACACACACACAGTAGGTACCCAAAAAGAAGCTGTTGAATGAATTGGCTTTTATTTGTTCCCCAAATTCCATGAAGTCATGCCAATACCAAGCCCAGGACAGGCACAAAGTGGACTCAGTGAGCATATTCCATACACGCTCCCCAGCAGGGCCCAGTCCTGGGCACTGACCACAGCAGACACTCAGTAAGAATGTACTTTAACTGCACACAGAAGCTAGAAGAGAGGGCATAGTCTGTAAATGGAAGCTAGTTCTTACTCAAAGTATGAAGCCATAGCCAGTTGGGGAACCTAGAAAGTGGATGACGATGTGGAATGTCAAGGCCAAAATAAGGGGGTCAGAAAGGTCACCCCATCCAGCCCCTTTGTCATAGAGACAAGGAAGCTGAGACCTGGAAATGGAAAGGGACTTGCAAAGCCAGGAAGGCAAGCCAAGTCCCCCGCCTCAGAACCTAGAGCTCAGTTCTGAAATCAAGACTCGGAAATGCTCCCCATGCCTTTTAGTACAGACAAAAAGTAATGATCTGACTTGGGGATGGAGGGGTCATGAGAAGGGGCTCTGAAAGTTATGTTGACTCTGCCTCCGATTTCCCTTTTGGTCTTGAGAAAGCCCCTCTGGGGTCCCCATCTGGAAGACAAGGAGCAAAATCCAAGCAAATGATATGCTACTAAGGTTCTACCAAGATTTTGTAAAATCACACAGACCACCCAGCCAAGACCCATTTTTCAGATGGGAAAACTGAGGCCCAGAGATGGGAAGGGGCTTGTGTAAGATCAGCTAAATAGTGGCAGATCCTCACTTTGGGCTCTTCCTTCTATGTCCAGAAATGTCTCTCCCGATGACAGCACTCACCTCCTCTCGGATCCACCTCTTAGTATATGTGCTGCCGAAGCGAGCACAGTTTGGATCCACCTCTTTACTCCTGAGTTCCATAGTAGGGGCAACCACCCCTTCTCTGAAAGGCAGTGGGGGAGAAAGAGGCATCTGGAGGAAAGGGAGGCAGGCGGCTGACTTTTCTAAGCAGGCCTCTGACTCTGGGGAAAGAAAGAGAGTTCAAGGTGAGAGTTGGCAGCCAACAATCAGGCCTAGAGAAAAAAAAAAAAATGCAAAAGAAATGCAGCCGAGGAGAAGAAATGCAGGGACCTGAGGCTGGTTCCACCAAGCGTGCGTGCGCATGCGCACGTGCTCACTCACACACTCACACACACACACACACACACACGCACACGCTCAGCCTCGCGTCCCGCGCCATTCAATTCCCCTGCGTGTTCTAAACCTAGATGATCAGATAATAAGAGGTTGAGTGGTATGCATAACATCAAGTTGATTAAATTTGTTTACTGATAATTCTTTCAGGTTCCCATGAATATCATGTAATTTCCTTGCTGTATTTCAAACAGATTTGGGCTAATGCATTATTGACAGCACCCTCGCAGACCATCTCGACAATGTCATTCAGGATAATTATTTCACAACAGATTTCCAGAGCCCCTCGTTCCTGTTGGGATTCACTTGGGCATAAATTACAGAGCCGAATATTTAATCAGTGTCCCCATTAGAACCCCGCGGCTTATTTTTAGGAATTGAGGAGGGAGAGCGGGTTGGGGAGAGGGTATTTGTATTATTACAGCATGAATACATTTCTTCTGTTCTGGGTGGGTTTTTTTTTTCCCCAAAGCTCAACCAAGCTGAAAAGCAGCCTGAAGCATCCTTGCCTTTTTTAGAAATAAACACAAGCATTAATCTTTTGACTGCATTAAATTAAATATTAATGTTTAACGGATCACATAATGTGGAGTTAAAAAAGCGATTAACATTTATACCACATTCTCTCTCTGTGACTTTTCCATTACACAAATTAGCCCCTCTCTTCACTAATAACACCTAAGCAAGGGTACCTTAGAAAGGTAGGGCCAGGAGGCAGGGGCTGGGTGATGGTTTCTGGTGTTTCTTAAAGAAAACTGGGGAGAAGGTGTCAATGGGCAGCTGCTGACCAGACCTGCCTCCCCGCACAGCCTGTCCGGCCATAACTGAGGTGTGACGTGGTTGCTCCCTCGCAAGGAATAATCTCAGAGTTAATTAGCAATGCCAAGGGGTGCTGTGCCGGATCCAACCGTGTTTACATTTCCGGCTATTTGTGTAGTTCAAGCAGCAAGCCTGCGCTGAGCGCCCACTCCCCGCCCATGAGCAACGCCTCGGCTGCCTGCCTCCCACTGCAGTCCGGCTTTGCCACCGTCACACCCCGGAAAGCAACCACACGGGGCTGCCGGCGGCCTCCCACCTGCCCGCCCAGGCCACCTCTCCCCCAACCCCTCCATAGACTGACTTCTGAAGCCTGTGAGGTTGGCCACCACCCTCCCTTTTTTAAATGACTCTTCCCTTCCATTGTTGAGACTTCCTCTGACTCCTCTTGTCACTTGAAATTCTGTATTACCCACCGCGGAGCCCATGAGAGGCCACGAGGCACTCTGAGTCCCCTCTGCCCTTTCCTCCTTCCTCCTCCTGTCCCCCGACTACAGATCCCAGCTCTGGCTGTCCCCTACAAGGGCTCCCCCACTGCCTAATTCAGATCCACCCAGGGTGCCAAGGCCTGCTGAGTCCCTGGCTGTGTGCATCCAGGCTCTCCCTATAGGCTGGGGCTCCCCACGTCACCGCCATCAGAGAGACTGCACAGGTCAGTTCAGCACCTCTGATGGCCCCCAAGGCCACCGGGGTCAAGTCTGCCTGTAGCCTGCAGGATAAAGGCCTTCAGAACCAGCCCCAACCCCTAGCACTAGTCCCTGGCCACTCCCTGCCACACACACCCTCCGTTCCAACTATATAAGACTCATCATCATCCGTGATTTCTGCCTGTGCACAGGAGAAATGAGGGCAGACCTTACAGCCTTCACGAAACATCACTGTGTGCCTATGATTTGCCATAGGGTAGGCAACCTCAAGGAATCCAGTCCTGGCTCTCTGCTCTGAGGACAGCTCTGAGGAGACTGTCTCCCTCCACCTGGGGTTCCAGCAAGGTCAGAATAGAGAGATCCAGCCCACTGGGGGCTGATCAGAGAATCTTCGTGGAGGACGGGCATTTGAGCTGGACCTGAAAGGAATAAGTGGATTTCCATAGGCAGAGAATGCTCATTGTATCTATTTATCTGGCCAGACTGGCACATGCAATGAGTAGAGGGAAATGGGACCAGGCCATGGCAGAGCCCCTCCGAGGGCCCCAGAGCCATCTCCCTCCTCCCTGTGAGGGAGCAGCCCAGCCTGAGCCCAGCCTGAGGCAGTTTCTCCAGCTGCCTGTGAACTGACAGCTCTCCCAAATCCACTTCCCAAATCTGGGACCCTGAGTTCTTTCAGCCTGAGCCATAAGAGGGGGATGACCATTCCCTGCCCAGGTGATTAGCAACCAGCAACCTCTCTCCACCATTCATTGCAGAGAATTTGGAGCCAGTAACCTGAGTTCCAATCCCAGCTCAGCCGTTAACCAGCAATGCAACCTTGGGCAGGTCCTTGAAAAAATGAGCCTCCATTTCTTCATGTGCAGAAAGGGGTTAACAGCAGTGCCCCTCACAGATACACAGGAGATCAGGCAGGGAGGAGGCCCCGTCGGTGAGCTTCCATGCTCCAGCACAGCCTCCCACCCCCAACCCTCTGGCACCTCTGGGGTCTGGGACTCCATCTTGCAAGTGCCCAGCTGGAATCTACCATAAGATCAGTACCCTGACTGCCTGGCAAGCACCGCCCTGCCCTCCAGCGCTTCCCCAGAGCCCAACCCACAGCCTATGAGCAGAGGCCCTCTGTACCTCCACATCTCCCTTTTGTTCGCAAGGTGCAGACAGAGGCCTGGCGAAGGGGCCATTTGCACGTGTGTCACAGTGAACTCTGCCGACACCTGCTGCCACACTTTCCTCTCCTCCTCGCTCTCAGGGCACCGCATGAGCCTCGTTCATCTTTGACTTGCGGACTTGGCTGCCACTGCTCCAAGATCAAAACATCAGAGAGCCAGACAGGACTGCGGTTCTCTATTGCTGGTGCTTTTTGTTGCGTTTTTGTTTTTTGACTAGTACATGTACAGTTGGTCCTTGAACCACGCAGGGGGTTAGGGCGACCGACCCCCTGCGCAGTTGAAACTCCACATATAACTTTTGACTCCCTCAAAACATAACTATTAATAGCCTACGGTTGGCCAGAAGTCTTACCAATAATATAAACAGTCGATTAACACATTTTTTGTAAGTTATATGTATTACATACTGTAGTCTTAAAATAAAGCTAGAGAAAAGAAAATGTTACGAAGAAATGGTAAGAGAAAATACATTTACAGTACTGTACTGTATCAAAAAAAAAACCACACATAAGTAGACGCACAGTTCAAACTCGTGTTGTTCAAGGGTCAACTGTATATGCTTTAAAAATGGTACCAAAGGGGATTTAGTGACAAATGAGTCTCACTCCCATTATCTCCAACCCCAGTCCCTCAAGTGTCCTTTCCAAGTGGTATCTGCTACAGCCAGAGATATCTTACATATATTCAAATATATTTATGTCTTTTCACACAAATGTTAGCATATTATACATAACAGTCTCCACCGTGGTTTTTTTCACTTACTGTATCTGAGAGATTGGCCCAAATCAATACACGTACATTCTCCTCATTCTTTTTTGCAGGTACAGAATCACACTGCATGGGTGCACCATAATTTAGTGTCCTACTTGTTGACACATGGCTGATTCCAGCCTGGCGCTTTGAAAATCAGGGTTGCAGCAAACCACCTTCGAAAAGCAGCATAGCACACACCAGGATCCATGGGCAGCCCACAAAAGTCATCTAATCCTGTCCATGCCCCAAGGTACCACCTCCTCCATGAATAAGGAAACCGTGCCCAAAGAGGTTTTGTGACTCACCCAATGATGCTCTGCTAATTGACAACAGAACAGAGTGACGAATCCGGGTTTTTCCATTCCATGGAATTATTTCAGTATGTTTCAAAAATCATTAGGGGCACCTGGGTGGCTTAGTCAGTTAATCATCCAAAACTTCGGCTCAGGTCATGATCTCACCCGTCTGTGAGTTCAAGACCCACATCAGGCTCTGTGCTGACAGCTCAGAGCCTTGAGCTTGCTTTGGATACTGTGTCTCCCTCTCTCTGTGTCCCTTCCCCACTCAAGCTCTGTCTGTCTGTCTCTCTCTCTCTCTCAAAAATAAAGTAAAAACATAAAAAAAAAATCATTCAAACTCTCCGCTTTACAGAGGGGGAAACTTGAGGCCCTTCGACAAGGGAGAGCATCTCCTCAAAATCCTAAGGCAATGGTTCTCAAACTCCAGCACCAGCATCCCCTGGAGGGCATGTTAAAACAGAGGGCTGGGCCCCACTGCCAGAGTTTCTGATTCCATGAGTCTGCCATTGAGTCTAAGAATTTGCATTTTTAACCTGTTCCCAGGCGATGTTGATATGGAGACCACACTTTGAGGACCAGTGTCCCAAGGGTTCCTGGTGTTTCAGGGTTCTGATTCCCCAGCCAGCCACCCACCTGTGCTTTGAACATCACAGCACTACTTTTTTCTGGTGTGTGGATACGACTTGCTTTCGTTTCTTTTTTTTTTTACTGGTGTTTGACTGTTTCAATGGTGTTTTGGGGAAACAATTGGAATGTATCAGAGGCCTTATCATTTGGTGATGGGAAGCTACCTTTCATTTCCCTGGAGCACAGTGGTCACCCGCCATGGGGGTTGGGGTCAGGGACATGAGCTGTGCTGTCAGAGCAGGAAAAGGGCCTTTCCGGCCAATCTCTTCCACACTCGATACGCTGGATCACAGAGTTGAACCCAGTGAGGACAGACATCACAACCGAGGTGTGTCCCCAGAAAGGCAGCTCCCCACCACGGCTGCACTGCTACTCTCCCCCTGCCCTGCAGCCTCGGCTCAGATTCAGTGGTTCTCTGGATAGCTGGACTCTGCCCTTGGCCTGAACTTTTTGGCCAGCTGCCTTCGAAAGAGGGAAAAGTCCAGCCATCAATGATTCCCTCACTCTTCCCCCACGCCCCCAGAGTTCCCAAGCACCCCATCAAGGCCCATCTCAAGGTCTGGACTTCAATTTCCAGGAGCACAAGTCCCTTTCTCAACACAACAGAAGACACAGAAGTACCAGTCAATGCAAAAATATGCCGAAAATGTGTCAGGTAAGATTTCAACATCCTCATGGTCCACTGGATGGGGATTTGGGAGATTTCTGGTATTTGTCACTGACATAGGTCACTTTATGGCTGAGTCTTTCTACTATGGAATACTGTGTGAGTCCTTCAGGAGGCAGAGCCCCCCTCCTAAGTCAGAAAACAATGCAGGCCTGGGATGCCTGGGTGGCTCAGACAGTTGACTGTGAAGCCTGCTTAAAATTCTCTCTCTCCCTCTGCCCTCTTTCCCACTCTCTCTCGAAAACAAAAATTTTTTTAAAAACAATGCAGACCTGATAGTTGCTTCATATTTCCCTTCTCCTGTTTGCAGCTGAAGCCCAGTGTGTCACCAAAGAAGAGCGGACCAGATGCCCAGGACTTGTAAGAGGCAAGGTCAGAAGAAAATGTGTCCCAGATGTGGAGACAGCTCCCAGGTCCCTAGGGCATCAGAGTGGAGACGGAAGTCGCACCAGATCCATGCCAAGCCTTCCCTGCAGCTCAGTTCAGGCTGTTATCCTCGTGCCGGGCCACCCTTATCCCACTTCCCTAGCTTTCCCGCTGATGCTTTGATGGATCATATTCCCTTTCAGCAGACTCCTTTCCTACTTAAACCAGCCAGAGGTCGCTGGCAACAGTGAACTTGGACTAACACTCATGCCAATGCAGAATCCTCGGAAACCAAAAGGAACTTCTGTCCTGGACTTTCTCTCCCATGTCATCAGAGCAAGCCAGTCACCCCTGCAGGATTCTGCAGCCTTCGACTTAGCTTGTTGGTAACAATAATCCCTTATGCTCAAGTACTAATTAGGCCCTTTTCAAAGCTGTCCTCTCCGCTATCCTGCTCACTATCACCAAGCACAGGAGAGGCTGAGAGAGGCCAATGGAGAGGAAGGCAGGGAGAGACTGGGACTCAGGACACCTGAGTGTTTTTGTTTTTGTTTTTACTGTTATCACTACTATTAACAACAATAATAAAAGCTACTATTTGTTAAGCGTTGGCTATTTGCAAGCAATGGGCTAAACAATTCATTATACGTGTGCAGCCCTTCAAGGTAGATGTTTTGATATGCATTCTAGTAATAAGGAAACAAGCTCAGAGAAGTTAGTTTATTTGCCTAAAAGCATCCAGTTGCTAAGTACAGAACTAGGACTGAAATCTGAGTCCAAAGCCAGGATTCTTGGCCATTATATTGAATATTAAATGTCTTCCCACTCATCTGCCTCTGCCCACCTTTCTGGACAAGCCACTTAAGCCCTTCTAAACTCCAGGGTCACCAGTAACTGCTCTGACTTGCAACACTGAACTTTAGATTCTCCAGGAAGAAACAGTGTCCTTGAGACAAAGTTCTCTTGAGCCAAGCTCGGAAAGTGTCCCAAACCCCAGCACCAAAGCCTACTGGACAGGCTCACATCCAGCCAACCGTAGAGCCCTAATTTTGCAGCCTCAGCATCAGTAAATCCTCTCTTCTGCTCTTTGGCCGGCTTGGAGGCAGAGTGGTGGGCTGGACAGGTGGGCATTGCCACATTATTAATTTGGATGCTAATTAACTCCACCTCCTAATTGAGAAGGATTCTAATTACAAAACCCTAGAAAGTGGCAAGTCCTGGGAGCTGATGGGATCAGCCCATTACTATTCCTTCCCTGGCCTTGCCCCTGGGGCAGTATGGAAATGGAGCATGGAGCAGAGGGAGGGCGGGCCAGAGAGTGCCTGTTGCCAGTTAAGGGAGGGGGCTGTGGGCCCTGCCTGGTAGCAGAGGCAGGGGGCCAGGTTCTGGACAGCTCGGTTGGGGACCCAAGTAGCTGACTCTGCCCTTTCACCGTGCTCAGAGGAGGTGAAGCCACACCCCACCTTCAGCCCAGTGGGACCAATTAAAGCATTTACAGTAAAACACGGGAGGGGATGTACCTCCCAGTCTCCATCTTGCCACGTTTGCTGAAGGAGCGCCTATGACATTACACAGATTAATACTCCACTGAGCAAATTAATCCTTGGGATTTCACTCACTACCTGTGGCTTATAAATTTTAATTGGCTCTAAACCGCCACCTGAATTGATGTGGGAGTGTGGTGATGCAAGGCAAGACATCAGAAACAGTGCCAGCCACACGTGTAGCTTCAAGAAGGAGGAAGGAGGGGGACGCCATATTCCAGGTGCCAAAGGGGTGAGGGAAGAAAGAAATCTTTCAGAAGCCCGTCAGCAGTATTTCCTCGTGCATTCAGTCGGGTGGGCAGAAGGAGGCAGAAGCAGCCCTTGGCCTCCTCCTTCCCTCTGCTTGTCTCAGTCTTGTCCATCGTTCAAATTTCACATGAATTTGAACACTCCACAAGCTTTGATTGAGCATTTGGTATGTGCCACGTCCTGGGCTGGACAGTGAAGAGTCAATGTGTTGGGTTGTAAGAAATGGAAATTCACTGAAACCCCCTGGGTTAGAAGTAGAGACAGCACCACTGTGAAGATGCCACACGGGAACTGGAAGGTGATCAGAGCCTCTGTTATTTTCACGGGCGCTGGCCTCTTCCTTTCTTTCTACACACCTGCTGTGCTCTACTCTCCCTCCAGACAGGCTGCTCATCTTCCTGCAAAAAGCCTCCACAGCCTCCCAAACATGGGAGCCTCAGCTGCCACAGTTAATGGCCTCCGTCACTGTGCCCCAATTCAGATTTCCAGGAGAAAGGAGCAGGCAGGCCCGGGCTGAGTCTCTCTTAACCATTCCTGCCCTTTGCTAGGCTCATCAATGACTTCCACTTGTTGAAACTTCTTTCTTGGCTTCTAGGACTCAGCTGGCACCATCTTTCCTCCAACCTCTGACTCGGCCTTCTCCGGACACTCCCGTGGTTTTGACCCATTAAGGGCCTCTGAGCACTGCTTCGACTCTGTGCACTTGATATCCTTGAACTTGGCTCCCCTCTGGTCCTCCCACCTCCACATCCATCTCTCCCTACAGGGAGAAGTCCATGGATCCAAGGGGATATGCCCACCCAGACACCATAGTTCCGTTCTAGACCGGCATTGTCCAATAGAAACATTCTGCAATGATAAAGTACTAGACGCACAGTCCAATGGTAGCCACTAGCTACAAGTGGCAAAGGAATCCTGGAAACATGGCTACTACTGCTGAGGAACTAAAGTTTTATCCTTCTACTTATTATTTTTATCTTATTTTCATTCATTTTACCTCCCACAAGTCTCCTCGGCCTGCCAGACTTTTCTAATCCCACCCCCGCCTCACAGCAGCCTGGAGTCACTCTCCCTAACTGTAAAATATTAAGTGATCCTCTATCACCTGTATTTCATAATGAAGTCTGGCTCCTCAGCCTAATAGTTAAGGTCTTTGTAATCCTGCTTCAGCTCCCACCCGTCCTCCCTCCTCGCCCCTACACAGTCATACAGCCATGTCTGCACCCCTTCTCTATCCTCTTTGAACAGCCTTGCCTTTTCTCACCTCTGTGTCTTTGCAAAGATTGTTCTTTCTGCCCCAAATGTTCTCTACCCCACCTTCTCTCCTGGGCTAGGAAACCCCTATTTACCCTTCAAGCCCCAGTCATCTTATCACCTCCCCTATTCCTGTTCTCCTCTCTCCAAGTTAACATACCTTTTTCAGTGCTCAGTTACCAAGGCTACTTAAATATTAATTCTACCCAGGGTCCCCGATACATGTGGACATCCCTCTGCAAAGACCTCTGCAAAGGAGTAATTTGTCATTTTGCACAAGTGTGGATTTGAATCTCATTCTGGAAGGCTAGTGTGCAGGGGGAATTATACAGCTGTTTCATGAGCCTGACTAGCCATTCAATATCCATTTCTCAACACATATTGGTTATTTTCTATTCATTATTTATTATAAAAGTGACTTTTTTAATGGAGAAACTTTGTGTAAAAAAAGCCACTCTCATCTGCCAGCCAAAAAAGGCTCTGTGATGGTGGTGTATATAGATATATAGATATCTATATACATATATAGAAAACAACCTTCTGCTTTATTTTTTATTGAAATATAATTAACCTACAGTGTTAGTTTCAGGTGTACAATATGATTCAATAATTCCATACATTTCTCAATGCTCTTCAAGATAAGTAATCTCCTTTATCTATTTCACCCATCCCCCTACCAACCTCCCCTTTGGTAACCATCAGTCTTCTCTGTATTTAAGAGTCTTTTGTCTTTGTTTTGTTTCTTAGAATCCATATATGAGTGAAATCATGTGGTATCTGTCTTTCCCCGACTTATTTCACTTAGCATAATACTCTCTAGGTCCATCCACGTTTGCAAACGTTTGCAAGATTTCATTCATTCTTATGGCTGAGTAATATTCCACTGTGTATATATACCACATCTTCTTTATCCATTCATCAGTCGATGGACACTTGGGTTGCTTCCATATCTTGGCCATGTAGATAATGCTGCAGTAAACGTAGGAGTGCATGTATCTTTTCAAATTAGTGTTTTCGTTTTCTTTGGGTAAATAACCAGTAGGGGAATTACTGGATCATACAGTAATTCTATTTTCAGTTTTTTGAGGAACCTCCATACTATTTTCCACAGTGGCTGCACCAATCTGCATTCCCAGCAACAGTGCATGAGGGTTCCTTTTTCTCAACATCCTCGCCCCAAAACTTCTTTCTTGTGTCTTTAATTTTGGCCATTCTGACATGTGTAAAGTGATATCTCATTGTGGTTTGAATTCGCATTTCCCTAATGATGTCTGTTGGCCATCCGTATGTCCTATTGGAAAAATCAAGATGGTCTTGGGATAGGACTTCTAAATCCCAAGAGTCTCCCAGTGTTTTTCAGATGGTGATCCCTGGCCGGAGCATCAGTGTCACCTGGGAGCCTGTTCAATATGCAAATCATGAGCCCTCCCTAGTCTGGCAGAACCAGAAACTCTGGGGTGAGGCCCAGCACCCCATGCTGTAACAAGCCCCACAGGCAGCTCTGATGCCTTGGTCTGTTTCTGTTCCTGAGTGGGGTGCTCTGCTGCCCTCAGCTCTCCATGCCCAGTCCCCAGTCCGGCATTCTGGTGTGATGGCCTTCCATAGCCCGATATGTGTGTACTGTATGAGAGAATGAATGCATGCGTGAGCGGATGAACAGAAAATTAAAAACAAATCGGAAAGAAATTGAGCAACAGATGCAAAAGAAACTAGAATAACTTCTTGAACTTCTTGTTAGGTATTCATCTGACCTTCTGGTCCAATGAGTAGGAAGAGAAGTGTGAATAGATGACCCAGGCACTGTAGACCCCCCGGACCTGCTCCTCTCCCATCCCCCCATTCCCACCTTGTACTAAGACCTGAGTAACAGTGCTTGGCCCCTCACCCTCTCCAATCCATGGCCCAGGTGAAAACTCCTAACTTCCTCAAAGAACCCAGGAGCAAGGGAGCACTGGGTCCTAAATGGCCTGTACAGGACCCATAAATTAATTACTTAATATCATTTACAGAAGGCCAGTTGGTCTCAAGATGAATGGAGCTAATGCTGTTCTTGGCATCCAACTTAAAGATTCAAGGCGCCAGAAATACAAAGGAAGGCTTCTTTCAACTTCCAGACTAGGCTGCTGAATAAAGCTGGAAGGATGGAATGGGGGGAGGGGGACTATTCAAAGAAGGAAGAAAGGTTTCTTTGGTGAAGAAATATTAATCTCAATATTCACATGGCGTTAAAATATATGTTTGAGATCTCCAGAATGAGATGTTCATAAATAGATAAGCTCTAAGTGGATGATTTTTTAGCCTTGATTTTCCTTTACTGAAATATAATTAACACTTCCTGAAACCAGCTAGCTTGGAATAATTTAGTTCAATTGTAAGTATGCAAAACACTTAACAATTAGCTCCATGAAATGAGACCAGCCAGCACTGAGCCGACTTCATTAATGCCCTAAGTGCATATGCCCTATTATAAGAGCTTTCAGAAATATTGTATAAATCTGAAATGCCCCCATAGAATGGAACGGGGAGGGAGTTTCCGATTATTTCCATTCATTTGAAAGCTACATCTCATAAACGCAGCGGTCTGAAAGATGACGGCAATTGGTTTTAATATTTTTACAGCCGCTTCGAGGTGGTAAAAAGAAAAGAAACCAAGGCATTGTAATGGGGTCTTTAAAGCCAGTATGATTTAACCTCTCATAAAGAGGGGCAGCTGGGGCGGGAAAAGCTTATGGTTTCTCATAGTCAAGGGCCCCGGGTTCAGCTGCATGGCCTGGCGTACGTCCTTCACCTACCTATGTTTTCTCATCTGTAAAATGGGGATGGCCAGGGATACTATTCAAATAAGTAACTGTCAGTGCTGCACAAGCCCTGAGCGATGGGAATGAATGCTGACGGGAAACAACCAGAACCATGGGCATGGTGGGACAGTCTGCACACCCAGCACCCTCACCTGTTCGTCCTGCTGGACATCAGAGCAGCAGAATGAGAATACTGCCCTCAGAGAGCTGCCGAGAGCATTACAGACATAGTGAATGGGACAACCCTTCAAAGTTTTTTTTATTTGTTTTTGAGAGAGAGAGAGAGAGAGAGAGAGAGCGAGCATGAGCAGGGGAGAGGCAAAGAGAAAGGGAGACACAGGAGCCGAAGCAGTTTCCATCCAGGCTCTGAGCTGTCAGCACAGAGCCCAATGCAGGGCTCAAACCCACAAACCATGAGATCAAGACCTGAGCCGAAGTTGGACACTTAACCGACTAAGCCACAGGTGCCCCATGAATGGGACAAGTCTTCAAAGGGGAAAGCCTCTATTCAAATACAAGAAGTTCGGATATTTTTATATTTTTTCCTTCTTTTCTAGATAGATACTGGCTGTGGAGGCAAAGCCTTCATGAGGTTAACATTGACTCAGCTCTAAGTGGAGTGAAAGAAGAATAATTGCCAAAGCCAGAATGAAAAAAAAAAAGTACAATTTTCTGTGTGTACATTTGCCAAAATATTGTTTTAACCCACCAACCCGAAACAAAGTGCCATCAATGTGATTTTGCCAGTCACAGAATAAAGCCTGTATTCCTGAAGCATATGGAGCCCCATAGGCGGGGAAGGAAGGCCAGGATGGACACACAAGTTCCAGACTGCAAGACACACATCTTTCTTTCAGTCGCACCAGTGAGCTCTGTGACTACATATGACACATAGGGTGACAACATCAGAAGTCCACATCTGAAGTCCAAGGGGAGGGTAAGGTGGCAAGTTGCTGGTTCCACCTGTGGAAAAGCCCTGGCTGAAAGTGAGTTCCTCCCCACACCTAGCCCTCACTCTGTCCTGGGTGTTGCAGGGCAAACTGGCCACCCATCCCCCAGGAGAGCCCCAGACACAGAAGGCACTGAGCACAAATCCGGACAAAGGCTCTCCTGGGAAAGCGGGGTATGGTGCGTCTGAATCTGGGGGAAGTAGGCAGCAACAGTACTTAGGTTAGAAGCTACCGAGGACCTGGCCATGTCAGGTATTTTTCGTGTGTTAAACTCTCTTCTTCACAGATATGAAAACGGAGGCTCAGAGAGGTCAGGTGACTGGCCCACGATCACACCACTAATGAGCAATAAAACTGGGATTCCTACTTGCCTCTTCCGCATCGAAGCCCATGCTCTCCGCACCCACTTATCTGTTTACAGGGACACCTTTAGGTAAGCTCCCAAACACGGTGCCTGGCCTGGAGGAGGTACTTATAAATCCTGCGGAATTTGAATAGAAAATACTAAATATGGATCTTGTATTGATTTCTTACTGCTCCTGTAAACAAATTAATACAAACTCAGTGGCTTAAAACAGCACAAATTTCTCACCTTACAGTTTTACAGGTCAGAAGTCCACAATGGGCTGGCAGGGCTGAATTCTTTACGGAAGCCCTAGGAGAGAATCTGCTTGCTGGCCTTTTCCAGCCGCCCACACTTCCTGGTTTGTAGCCTTTTCTTCCAACTTCAGAGCCAGCAGCAGCCCATCTTTAAATCTTTCTCTATGAACTTTGTTGCTTTCGTCATTACATCTGTTTCGCTAACTCTGACCTTTCTGTTGCCTTCTTTTCAGGATCCAATGGGCCCACCCTGGCAATCTAAGATAATTTGCCCATCTCCAGATCCTTCATTTAACCACATCTGCAATGTCCCTTTTGCCATGTAAGGTAACATTCACAGGGTCCTGAATTAGGACATGAACATTTTGGGGGCCCATTATTCATTGACCTTAATAAATGAAATCATAACAGCCATTCCCTTTTTAGAAATTAGCTTTAGAAAAAGCTTTAACATATCATTACAACAAGCTTAGCTCCAGATTTTCAGGATAAGACTCAATATCAAATATTGGCACTCCTTACCAATAATAATTTAGTGGCTTTCACCTGCACACTTGCTGTCATAATAAATGCCTTTCAGGATTTCATTTCATCCTTAAAAATTCTCTGTAATTTAGACATTATTATCTCCAATTTACAAAGGACGACCTGAGGCTTCAACAATTACACAACCTGCCTAAGGCCACAGTACATGGTGGACATTGAATTTGAACTTGGGCCAGTGGAGGAGGACCAGGCCATCCTGATTGCTGGTTCAGCAACTATTTCTAGCAGACAGCCTGTGCATGGAAGAAAATGTGCTCCGGAAAATATAAAGAGGTCTTAATATTAAAAAGAAACAAGGAGGGGCAGCTGGGTGGCTCAGTCGGTTAAGCGTCTGACTTAGGCTCAGGTCATGATCTCACAGTTCGTGAGTTTGAGCCCCATGTCAGGCTCTGTGCTGACAGCTCAGAGCCTGCAGCCTGCTTCGGATTCTGGGTCTCCTCTATCTCTGCCCTTCCCCCGCTTGTGCTGGCGCGTGCTCTCTCTCTCTCTCTCTCAAAAATAAACATTAAAAACAAATTTAAAAAACTTTTAAAAAGAAACAAGGAATATGCCACTCGGGACTCAGTTTCCTTATCTGTGAATAGTTTCCTTATCTGTAAATATCTGTAAACCAACTCCTTGGGTTGGTAAGGACATTAAGTGGAGAAAATGCAGGTAAAGTGCGGTAACAGTGTTCCATCTGGGCAGGAAGGAAAGCCAGGCATGGCCCTAAGGGTCCCGATGCTGGGATTAACGCTGGTCAACCTCAAGCCATTTCTGCTCTTGTCTGGACCCAAGCCCCCATATGCAGTGAAAAAGATAGGCTCAGCAGCTCTGCAAGCAAGCTCTCCCTCTCCAGTTTCCAGCGAGAAGACTGTACAGGCTTCCTGACTCAAAGGCCTTCAGAGCACAGTAGCCCGGTACTGCAAGCATTCCCATTTCTCAGTCCCAGGGCAGCCTCACAATGGATAGAAATTGTAAAAAGGTCTTAAAGAATCTTGCTCAGAACCACTTTGCACAGATGCCCTTCACACCTCTTCCAGTAGAATCATTTATCAAGCACATGAAAATAGGAAAGCAACCATGGGGTCCAGAGCCAGGTCCCAAACTGGGTTTTACATGGGGATTAATGACCAGTGTGATCGATCCAGAAAGGCTGGCTCTGGCGGCTTCATGATGACATCATCTGGGCAGCTCCTTTGTCCCTGGGAAGAGAGCTCCACCCCTCTGCATCTCACGCCCTTGGGAGACTCCACGGCCAGACCACAGTGTCAAAATGCAGTAGACAACAACAGGCAGGCTGCTACAAGACCAGCCACCCCATGGAAAGAGGCCCAGGGGCCTGCCCCAGGTCACACAGCTGGCTAGCGTAGCTCATGACTGTCTGCACAGCCACCAATCGGCTATTGTGATCTTGGGCAAGTCACTTACCCTTTCTGTGCCTCGCTTTCATCAACTATAAAATAGAGGCAATACTGAACCTATTTCATAAGGTTGTTGTGAACACTAACTGAATTAAAATATGCAAAGTGCTTAGAAGAGTACCCAGCCCATAATGAGTGCTATGTTATTATTAACTACTACCTTCTTACAGCTTGGCTCCAAGCCTCCTGGATCCTATATTCATGCTCTTTCCATGACATCAAAGCACATCTTTCTGCCAGGTCAGTGCTCTGACATGGTCATGTGTTCTCTCCTCAGCTAACATGAAGTCCTGGGCCAATAGGGACCTCCAGGTGTCCCGTTCTCTCATTTCATCCACATAGGACTGTTCCTTTCCCAACACTCTCACTGGTGGTTTCTGGGACTTTTGTAACATTAAGAGTTGCAACAGCTTAGGAGTTAAGCACTCTCGGCCAGAATTTCCTTCTGTAAGTAGTGATGAAGGCAATCGGGCAGAAGGGAGAAGGCCCTCACCCTGGTTCCAGAAAGCCAGGTTCCCAGAGCCAGAGGGAAGGCTGTCTCTTGTTCTCCAGTCCTGACTGATTCCAGCTGAGCTCTAGGAACTGGCTGCCATATGGCCCCCAACACAGCTGTCCTTCAAGGAAGCAGGAGGTCTGTATGGATGTAGCAGGGACCCGTTGGCTGTAGTGCGAGCCAATTAAGGACAGTCACCCTGTCACTTTGCCCATTAAAAGCCCCAATGCCAAGGCCTGCCTTGATGTCTAACCCTCTCCACCTCACACACACAGCTTTTTCCTTCAGTGAAGACATGCCCCCGACAGAGAGGAGGTCCACAGGAGCACAGAGGAAGTGGCTGGCAGGCGCAGCCACAAACATGGCCCCACTCAGCCAGCTGGCCCAGCAGGACTCAGACACACACACTCCACTCTCATGACCTAAACATCTCCTGAAGTCCCCGCCTCCTAACACCAGCACCTGGGAGACAGATTTCATTACATGCATTGTGGGGGACATGAACATTCAGACCACGGCACGTAGTGTGACAACATGGCCTACAATAAGGCCAAGGGTCTTTATGACCTTGGGATGATGGAAACCATACTAGGAGGAGCAGGAATGTGGTGAGAAAGCAGAAACACGCTCTGGAAATGAGTGAGGAAGGTAGAAGCACAGCCAAGGACCCCACTCACCACCACTCCTTCAGCAAACAAAGGAACGAGCTGAGACAAAGGCCATGAGAACACCACTTCCCAAGCACCCCTTGGCCAGCAAAATCTCTCTACCCGGAACTCCTGGATTAAATGATAAAGAGTTCATGGGCCCGGGTTTATATTCAGACTCTGCCAGTTACTAGCTGTGTGACCTTCTACAAAAAGTTAACCTCTCAGGACTTCCGTTTCCTAGTCTGCACAATGGGTCGAAAACAAATTCTTTCACAGGGTTGATCTAAGGCTTAAAAGAAATAAATATAGATCACTCCCTTCGTTCCCACGGTCTCTGCTCTACTATTAGCTTGCAGTAATGTTAGCCACCGTGCACCACTGTGTCTGCAATATCCAGGACAGCCTTGGCACCCAGGAAGCACTCAAGAAATACCTAATGAATGAATGAACATTGCATCATTTGTGTGTAGTAATCAGGCCCATTTTTTCCTGGCATAGTTACGAGAATTAAATGGGATTCCATGTGGATATGTGTCTCTCACAATGCCTTCCCTCCCTCATGGGCTCAAAGTGATATGAATTCTGGAAGAACATGCCAGTGAACTGTGGTCTTTAAGGCCTCCCCAAGTGCACAACCTCCCAGCCCAGAGCCTGAGGAGGTAGCTGCCCACTAGGAGAAAATCAGACCGCTCCCCTCCGCCATCAAGAAACCATGCCTGATTCAGTTCTGCCCTTGATCTGGAGTGAGACAAACAGCGTCAATTTACCCTTGGTCTGTGGCAGATGCATTTGGTGTATTTGCCCTGCCCACAGCCCCAGCTGAAGGGGCTGCCCTAAGTGTACATATTTTCCTCAGATTCAAGCAGAGATGGATACCTGACCCAAAAACATCTAGGCCCTTAGGACATCTGTTGGCTAACCAATGATCGGTCAGATTATTTCCTCTCAAGAATCTGGACCATGGGATAGGCATTGTGGGCTGTGTAGAGACATGGCCACGGTTGGCCCTAAAGCAAACCAAGACATCTGCAAACAAGCTAGAGGAGGGGAATGTACAGAGCAGAGAAGCCATGAGTAAGCAAAGGAGTACTGCCTACAGAGAAGAAAATAGCAAAGAGGCTGCTCAGAGAGGGGCAACGAGCAAAGGCCACACAGCTCAAGAGAAACGGGAAACTAGAGACGGAGGGAAGCTGCCTCACGCTCTGGTGGCCTCCCTGATCTGCCTGCCGTGAGCCCAGTTGGCCTCACTCTCCCCCTGTGGCCACCACACCCTGCCCAGTGCACGAGCTGGCTCACATGGATGATAGCCATGCAACCCAGTGATTCCCACCTACAACAATGGGCATGTGCTTCTCAAGGGGCAGGGGTGCTTCTTGGCCTGGGGTGATTCCATCCTGTCCTAATGTCCTTCTCCCCATCCCTCCCAGGGGCCCAAGCCCCACATCTTGCAAGGACTTCCCTGAGTTCCTGGGCAGGGTGCAGATTTCCCTGTCAGAGAATTCAGGACATCACGGCTCAGCTGTCTAGAAATAAGAGGAGACATCAGTAAAACATTCCTTCAGTGAAGAAGCTTCCATGTAGCCATAACATGATAGATTGTTTCGGTCCTCTAGAACTGAAAGAAACTCCTCCACCAACTGAAATAAAAACATAACTCCAGGTGCTGTATCACTAGCCAAGCGAGTGGAGAGGAAAAGCTTGGGTTCAAATTCTGGTTCCACTACTTACTAACTTTGTGAACAAGAGGAATAACGTAACCTCTCTGTTGTTCAAATTTCTCATCTCCTGTGGAAATAGTTTCTGACTGGTATGGTTTGGAAAGGACTCAGCAAGATAATGCATCTAATTTTAAATATTGGAAGAGGTTGTCTATCCATCTGCCCGCCTTTCCTTCATTGTAAGTGACTGGCAACAAGTAGGTATTAAGTAAGTGTGTTGTGATGGCAGAGCCCTCCTCAGCCTATGGCAGTGGCTGACTGTCATGTCCAGTGCCATCAAGCATATAAGTCACAGAATCCACTCCCAGTTGCACTAAACCATGAACCCCTGGAGAACAGGAGCTGTATCTTATTCATCCTGCCATCCCCCAATTCCCAGCACCAGCTCTAGTACAGCTTGGAAGAGTGAAGGAACAAACAAGAGGGTTCCTTCTGGTACGTCCAGCTCTGGAATGCTTTGGCTCTGGTTATCATTAAAATGCATTCTGTGAGTCCGTACCTATCACCTGGGAGAGTCATGCCTAGACATGGACCTGGACCAGGCCTTCTATCCATGTGAGATGGAACACTCCCACTGCGTTTAATGCACGTATGTGTGATTGAGAGCCAGGGCCAGTGGGCAAGGATGCCCAGCTTCCTGGGATGCCCAAGGACGTGTGCACTCCGGGAACAGATTCTCATCTTGGACACTGACTCCCTACCAATCTACACACACACACACACACACACGCACACGTATACGACCAGGCCAGGGAAGAACATATCCAAGCTGGCCTCACCCAGAAGGTCTCAATCCTCCTAGACAGTCGGGTAGAGGCCAGGAGCTGGAGAACCTGGGCCAGGTCCTGTAGGGAGATTTTGGGGTACACAGGTGCATCCTTTTTCCTGAGGGTATATCCTGTCATGTGCAAAATGCCAACACCAACAAAGATGGATCCAACTAGGCTACCTAGTCAAAGGACCAGATAGAATCAGAGAGCCAGATTCTAGAACAAATTCAGGGACCAAGAAAGCAAAGGGAAGTCAAGGATCAAAGAGATTCAGAATTCGGACCAAGAGGTAAGCTCAAAGGAAGGTCAGGGTCAGGGCACAGGGGCTGACCATGGGGTAGCAGCTTTACTCCAAACAACCTCCCAATCTTCAAGTGGTTCCCCTAGCCCACCTCCCAGAAGAGAGACATCATCATACTCACCTACTGACGACATGATGGGAAAATGAGAAGTGGGAAGAAACCATGTGATTAGCCACCTCAACTTGTCATTCATCCTATGGTGGGATGCATGGCAGGGAAACGTCCTGCTTAAGAGGAGTCAGGCACAACTCCTTACACATGGGGGACTAGGGGGACAGAGGCCCAGGAATGGAGACGGGAAACCAGCCCAACTCTTACCATTTCCTACCATGCCAAATAGACCCCAGGAACATGCAAGCTCTTCAAATTCTCAGCAAGTTCATGCTATTCCATGTGCCTCCGTGCCTTCGTTCTCACTCTTCCCTTTCCTTCAAATATTTCTTACCCTGCCAGTTACCACAATTCAGGACTGAGCTCAAAGGTCACGCCCTCCAGGAAGCTCTTCCTCAGTGCCCGGGAGCTCAGCGAGCTAACCTATGAGAGCTCTCCATCCCTAGGCTTGCCTTAGCTCTTTCCATTTCATACCAAGAGTCTCTCTTAGGTGTATGGCCCCCAGTGCACCAAGAGCTCCTTGAGGGCAGGCACTATTCTTCTTGGTCACCACTTGGTCACCACCCCAGCATCTATAACAGGGCTTGGTGTTATAGTGAGTGCTTCATTAGTGCTTGCTGAGCAAGTTCTTAATACACAGAAAACAGTGGTCTGAATTGTAGAGAAGAGAGGGAATGAGAGATGAAGAGGCTGGATATGAGCATACTGAAATTCGGTGGGATGTCCAGGTAGAGACAGAGCCACAGAGAGAGCTCAGGGCTGGTGACAGGTTTGGGGGGGTCTCCCACGTGGAGCTAATAACGAAAGGCACACAAGCAATTTGAGCTCTTTGGATTGAGGGGATACTTTGTGGAGGATACGAGGGGAGGACAGGAATCCTCATCATGCTCCTAAAATTGTTCCACTCGTACACAAACCCTCTCTCAGTGTGTGCATAGGATGCCAGCTGGAATTTTTACTGTTGCCCCCAGATTGGTCATGGGCACAGAGTGAAAGGCAAAGAAGTATCACTACCACATACCTAGAAAGGCACTAGTAGCTGACACCTCCCCAAAGGTTTCACCAAGAAACTGAACCAGCACCTCTAACACCAGGAGGCCCCATGGCAAACCGTCACACACACACACACACACACACACACACACACACACACACACACACACACACACAGAGTCTATATGAGAGACAGGGAAGGAAAAAAAAGAGGATCACTGGGGAAATTGGTTTCCTAGAGAACATACTGTTACTCTTTCAATGAGAGGGGCTCAAGAGAATCACTCATAGAATTGTGGGGAGTGCCCACAAGACGGGGAGGCTGGCGTTTCCCTCCTCAGCCAGGTGCTTGCTGAGCTGCACTGTCTGCAACCCCACCTTGTACTGCCAGGAGAGAGGCAGTAGTGCCAGGAGAACCTGACGTGGTTCCCCTGGGGGACGTGGCACCCACTTTCCCCTGGGGATCTCTCAAGGCAGAAGGAGCCTGCAGCAGCAGCAACATAAGGGAATTAGGGGGGCAGAACGCTTAGGAAGAAAGGGGGTACCCACACCCCTGATCCCACGGGCCCCTGAAGGCAGAGTAGGGTCTCAGCTGCTCCTGTATGGCCCCATGGAGGTATAGAGAGGGTGGGCCAGAGCCACAGGACAGCCCAAGAAGCAGTGCCCCTCAACACCCCACAGAAAGGAGGCAGAGTGTGCACCATTCATGGGGCTGGAATGATCCGTTGCTACTGAGTGCATCGTCAGGGATGGATGGTGCTGGCAGGAGCTGTACTCTGCCCCAAGAACACCGGCCTGCCATCTACACGGGTCAGCCATGGCAGTAAGCCAAAGTAGAGATGCCTCCCACCACCCACGGGGACCACTTCTCTAGGAAGCCTGCCTCCACAGCCCACTGTCCTGGCACCTGACCCCAGAGGGTGAGCCCCAAAGCTCTGGAGCAGGAAGAGGAGTGAGAGAGCAAACACTGCCCCCACCCCCCACTTCCATCATCTGAGTATAGGCCTGGCCTACAATGGGCCAAGTGGAGTGTCTGGGTCCAGAGATACACCAGTAGTTTTAACCATAAAGCTACAGACGCTACTCCAGCTAATGTTAAGGGTAATTTGGCTGAGTTTAGCAGAAAACAGTGACTAGAGAAAAGTAAAACCATTTCATATCTCTATGCCACCAAGTTGACACTCATCCATTAACCAGTTACACGGGGGCCAATATGGAAGCCCCTCTATAAACTGACAAGTGAAGGGAAAGGGGAAGGGGAGAGCTTTCAGCCCCACACCTCTGTTTCTCAGGAAGATAGAACTTAAGTCAAAACCTCCTCAGTCTTAATTACCAAACAAAAAAATAACCAGACGAGCTTCTCACTGTATGTCTTTATTTATACTGTCATCTGCTCCGGCATTTTAATATCCAACTTTCCGTTGGAAGACAGATGCCTGGATGTTCACACCCCGTTCTAATGGCTTAATACCCTGGGTACTGGAGCAGGGAGGGGGCCGCAAGGAAGGAGGGGGATGAAAGCCGCCGCCACATTGAGCACAACTTTGGAGCAAATGGGTTTGAATATTCATTAAACAACATTTAATTTAAACACCCAAACTCTGAAAGCAGCAGCATATGGCCTGTTTTATTTTACATAAACTGAATAGGAGGTTGGGCCATTCGTTTCTGCAGACATAATGTTCAATACCAATGAAGAATGCTTCCCTTTGAGGACGCCCCTGCACTATATGGGGCCCACGGCCCACTGCCCCCACTGGCTCAGACCAGCCCACTCGTGGTGGCCCAGTGGCATCAACCAAACCCCCACCACCCTTTGGGGGCAGATGTGGATTTCATTAAGGAAAGAGAGAAGATTCTGAAGAGCCATTCTCCTGGCTCCTTGGTTTGTACCCTGGGAAAGGTGATTGGCAGAATTCTCATCCTAGACCAGGCCTCCTCAGTGCCTGGGGGCTAGGTGGCAGCATCCAGATGGCCATGAGCCTGACCCCCTCTGCCTGTGCATGGCTGCTGTGCCACGCTCACACGTAGGCCCCAGGGCCCTGCCCACCCCCACAGTCTGGAACTCCGGAATGCGCATATTTATACAGAAGGCTCTGGGTACAACGTGTGTGAGCATACGCGTGAAGCTGTGTGTACATTCTTGTGGGGGGACGTATACACATGGCCCCGTGTGCTGAACTTGTGCGTGCACACGTTCACATATATGCAGTGTCTCTCTGGGTGTGCCGATAGCTCTGTGTGTGTGTTTATAACAAGTTCATCTGGAGAGGAACGAGGTGTCCTCTAACTTTCTGTGCAGGTATGAAAATCCCAGTAGGTGTGTAGGTACCTGCAATCGCACGTGTGTGTGTGAGAGAGAGTACGTGTGTGTAAGGGGTTTTGCTTTTTGTTTTGTAAAGTGTCAATCGGTTCTTAACCTGGGGCCCACGGACATCTACCATGGTATCCACGGACAGAGTGCAGGAGGGACATGAACTTGGATGGGGAAAAAAATGACATCTTTATTTCACTGACTTCTAATTTTTTTTCCATTATAAATGTAGACAACAAACCCCAGTAGTCTGACCAGTTCCAATAACTATGTTACCAACAGAAATCAGAGACATCTTCATATGACACCACGGAAGTTCCATGTCTCGAGATGTCCTTTACGCTCTCAGTCACTACTCTGAATCGTAGGTTATTAGTCCTGCCATGAGACACTATTATCGCATTAATAAAGAAGCATATGATACTTCACAAATCATCTAATGTTTTGCTATGCGTACCTGAATAGAATTGGTTTTCTTTGTAAGTTCATGTCTTTTATGCATTGAGAAATATTCTGTGATGGAGCCCATTGGTCACCAGCCCACACAGGGGAGAGAAAAGGTAAAGGACCCCATGTGTGGGGATGGAAGGAGCCAGCTGTGGTCCAGCAAGCACTCACAGGACGCGACGTGGACAGGCATGCAGGACCCTGGCAGAGGCAGAACCAGTACCTTCCCTCTGAGGGAGACCCTCCCAAGAAGGCAGGTGTCCACAGGGGAAGAGGGGCTAAGAGCCAGTAACTATATAGCTATAAAAAGATAGCTCTCTCTCCAAGGGCCCAGTCGTGCCAGACACGATGCAGACAGCCCACGCTGGCATCTCCTTGGCACTTAGCCTCCAGGCCTAGCGGGACAGGCTTCTCAGGAGCAGGAACTCGGACAGAGCCGTGGAGCATGCTCCTAGTAAAGGCCGTCCCAGGCTCACCTCCTCCGCTCATGAGTCCTCATCACTGCCCATCCACCCAAATATCAGCTAGGCTTTCTTCAACGACCAATTCAAACGATCTTAAACAACAGCCAGCATTCGGTAGCCTCCACAATTCGAGTCCAGGGTAACAGGTGCTTCAGGTTTGAGCAGGCCTCTGGCTGTCTCTCTGCTATTCCTTCCCCTCGGCCCCGCTCCACGCCTCAACTCTGTCCTCAGTTTGGCTTTCCTCGTGGTAACAAAATGGGTACAGTGGTTCCACGCCTTCTACCTGCACAGCTTTTCCCAGCCATGCAGCAGAAGCCTTCCCTCCAACTGTGACTAGCATAACCTCAATCAGTTGCCCTGGCCAGGGGCAATTCCATGCACTCCGGGGCACTGCCCACCACCAAGCTGTTACTATGCCAGGAGCCAATCCCACACTTTCATTGCTTAGGCCAGTCAAGACCCACCTCCCGGGAAAACAAGAGGAGAGTGGAAGGGGGATAAAGAGGATGCCTGGAGGGGTAATGGGAAGATCCTCCAAGATGTGTCTTTCCACAAACTGCTAGCAGGCACGGCGGCTTCCAACCTCACTGCCAGTGCTGGCTCGGGGCCCAGCTCATACCTATTCACCAACTGCAAGGTGACCACTCAGAAAAGCACTTTGTATGTCACCATGACGGCCCTCAACCTGCCACTGAGTACACTAACAGCCCTTCTCGGTCACTGCCACACAACCTGAGGGGGCTCCCCTCTCCCACAGAGACCAGAGTTCTTCCATAAGATACTGTCTGGGAAGCAGGAGGGCTGGGGAAGTCCTTTTGTGGACTTCAGTTTCCCCAAAGGGTCAAAGAGGAGACTGGACAAACTAAACCTAAAAGCACTTCTCAACTGACAGTTCATACACCACAGCAAAGGGACAGCGTCTAAACCTGAGAGCCCCCAGATTCTGTCAGATTCTGCCACAGCCTGCTGGCTGGTTTCCCCACTCCCCTCCACCCCGCACCCCAGCCCAACGAGCTCTCCACACAGCCACCATTCGGGTGGTCAGTCAATCAGTCGGCAGGCATTTACATAACCTGCTGGGTACCAGGCATCATTCCTGATGTGGGGGATACAGCAATGATGTACATACAAAAAAATAAAACTTTGTGAAGACACACAAGACTCTGCCTTCATGAAGCTTCCTTTCTAGAGAGAAAGTAGTCAATAATCAAGAAAATAATATGGGGCGCCTGGGTGGCTCAGTCGGTTAAGTGGCCGACTGGCTCAGGTCATGATCTCACAGCTTGTGGGTTCAAGCCCCGCATTGGCCTCTGTGCTGACAGCTCAGAGCCTGGAGCCTGCTTCGGATTCTGTGTCTCCCTCTCTCTCTACCCCTCCCTCTCTCACATCTGTCTCTCTCAAAAATGAAACAAAAACATTAAAAAAAATTTAATTAAAAAAAAAAAGATCAGAAGTGAATGCTGAGGAGAAACGAAGTCAGGAAGAACATTTGAGGAGGGTTACAATCTTTGATAAGTGGTCAAAGAAGGCGTCTCTAAGAAGACTAACACTTGAGCAAAGACCAGGTGACAGGGAAAGCATGACCCACAAGGTTAGCTGGGGCAGAGTGGGCCAGGCTGAGGGGACAACACGTGCAAAGTCCTGGAGCAGGAACAAGGCTGCCAAGCTGGAGGAGCAGAGCTAGCGGCAGGCAGGGTGATGGGAGGCCAGGTTGCAGGCCATGTGGAAGAGCCTTTTGGCATCTCATTAAGTCTATGCCACCGCTAGAAGAGTCTGAACATTAGAATGACTTGACGTGACTCCCATTTTCACAGCGCACTCTGGTTGCTGCATGGAGAATAACTCTAAGGAGTGAAGGTGTAATCAGGAGTGCGGGCAAGGGGCCGCAGCAGTAACAAGGTGAGAAACGTACCGGATTGGGCCAGAGGAACCACAAAAGTGGTAAGAAACAATCACATTCTGGATAACTTTTGAAGGAAGAGCCAGAAAATGGGTAGATGAACCGGCCATGGGAGTCAAAGTGGAAACCATCTGCCATCCGTGGGAGAGGATGGCCAGCAGGAAGCAGGGAATACTAGGGGCTCAATTTCCGGCCAGTGGCCTTGGTAAAAAGGCACATGATACACCATTCCTCTGCTAAAAATCTTCCAGTGGCTTCTCCCTACTCTCTAAGGAAAATCCAACCTGTAAACACCTGCATAGCCCAAACCCTTCCCTCCTCCCAGCACATTTCTATATGTTCCCAGTCCTGCCTCTTCCGGCTTCCACAAACCCACCCACCTTATCTTGCCTCTAAGTCTTGGCATCTGCTGGTCTCTCTTCCTGAAAGATCCCTCGCCTGCTTGCACCTCCAGCCCCAATTGCCTCATCTGCAAAATGAAGATGCAGAGTGTAGTGCCTGATGACTTGCAAGGGACTTTCCAGCTGCACCAATCTGCAAGTCTGTGGCCCTGGGTTTCCTCGCCCTCCCTTGCCTGGGAGGGGAAGATCAGCACCAATCAGAGTCCAGCCAAGAGTGTCCCAGTGCAGGCTGGGGCATTCCCCAAGGGCCAGGCTGAAGTAGAAACCCTAAGGCTTGAAGGGGAAAGCATGGAAAGGATGTAGAAGAGCCTGAGTAGAAGTACGAGTGACAAACAGCACGGTCTGGAGTAGACAAGAACCCCAAAGCCAATGTGCTTTTGCCAAAGCAGTGTGCTCCACCTGGGGAACCCTTCCCTTCCATCCCTGCTCATCCTTCGCAGACCCTGCTGTAACTCGGCTCAAATCCCGTCTCCCCAAGGAAACCTTCCTGCTGCCTCTGGACCCTCCCCTGCAAGCCAGTTAGTGGTCTTCCCTCTGACCTCCACACCCACCCACTCCATTACTGACAGCGCCGACTTGGAGCCTCATGCACTACAGATGCATCTTAAACCGTTCATGGAATCAGATCACCAACATACTCTGCACAAGACGTGAGCTTCCTGCTGGGGCAGCGCACCCTCATCCAGCAGGGAACCTGGTCTTTGTATGGGGAACAAGTCACGGGGGCTGTGATCCAGGCCAGGTCCCCAGCCCCTGGCCTGTGCCTAATCCAGCCACCTCCTCTCACCTCCAGGATGTTAAGAAACCAGAGACTCCTTCTCCTCTCTCGCCCTCCCTCACCTTCCGCCCAGGGATGTTATGAGAATTAATGGGATAACAGATGAAGTGCCTCCAAGGAAACGGGCTACATAAATCCAAAGTGTTGTTATTAAATTCCAAATTTAGCCCTCGGGATCAGTGCGACATGACAGATCAGGGCTGGGAGCAATCCCAGCTGTGTGCACAGGAAGTCTCATGAAATCAGAAGCCACAACGTACAGATTTTGGGGGTCAAAGGAAACCCTAAAAAACCCCCTAGGCCTACACCCCGCAGAAGGCCCAAAAAGCCTCTACAGCAATCCCACAAAGCAAGCAGCTAGACTCTGCCTGTACACGACCAGTGACAGGAGGCTCACTACTCTCCATGTCAGCCCCTGCCCTCTTCCATCAGCTCTGAGTTTTAAAAACTTCCTCCTATCCAGACAAGCCATTTTGCCTTACTTCCCACATCCTGGGACAAATCTCACCCTTATCCCACATGATAGCCCTTGACCAATAATACCTATCTCTGCTTGTTTCCAGCTAAATACCTCCAGACCTTTCAGGACGCCTGGCTAGCTCAGGCAGTGAAGCATACAACTCTGGACTTCAGGGTTGTGGGTTCGAGCCTCATGGTAGGTGTAGAGATTACTTAAAAATAAAATAAAATAAAATAAAATAAATACCTCCAGACCTTGCAAACAGGTCTCATAAGCCATCATCTGAAGGCAGGCTACCATCCTGGTACTCCTTTCTGAACAAGCTCCACGTCACTGTTTCCAAAAATAAAATGACCCCAAGGAGCAGTCCAAATGGACAGGGTAAGAGAGTACTCGCTGTTCCTTCACTCTAGGTACCCACTTCCTATCAAGGCAGCTGGAAGCAACAATGTGTGCTTTTTTTAGCATCCAAATCACACCATGAAATCGTATAATCTCCATTTAGGTTTTAGGCCATTATCCCTGCCACACATGGATCTGTCTAGTTATGGCCCCCGAAGAACCCCAGAAATGACACCCAACGTGGGTGGGTGGCCGCCTGGGAGCAGAGAACCACAGCACATGACACCGCCCTTGGAGCCAACACTGACCTAGTTAAGACTCGACCCTGCCACTTACTAAACAACCTTTGGAAAATGACTAAAATCCTGAGCTTCAACAGGTTTATCTCTGAGATGAGGACAATAATGCTCACCTTGCCGAGTGTTGTGAGGACACAGAATAGATACATAACGTGCCTAGCACGGTGAATAGTGGGTACTCAATAAAAGGCGGCATTATGTTCCATTCAAAGTCTCACGGGAGACTGACAGAAGTTTCTAAGGACAGAAAACCCAGGAAGTGACAACATAGTCCACTGATTTTCCACAAGGGAGCCAATACAATTCAACGAGGAAAGAACGGTCTTTTCAAAAAGTGGTGCTGGGACAAAATGAGTAGTCACGTGAAAAAGAATGAAGTCAGACCCCTTCCTCACAGTGTCTATAAAAATCAACTCCAAACAGATCATAAACATGAATATAAAGGCTAAAAGTATTAAACTCTTAGTAGGAGCCATTGGAGCAAATCTTCATGAACTTTGGGTTAGGCAATGGTTTCTTAGACTTAACATCAAAATCACAAGTGGCAAAAGAGAAAACAGATAATCATCAAAATGTAAAACATTTACCTTTTAAATTTTTTTAAATTTATTTATTTTAGAGAGACAGAGTGCGAGTAGGGGAGAGGCAGAGAGACAGGAAGACACGGAATCCAAAGCAAGCTCTAGGCTCTGAGCTGTGAGCACAGAGCCCAACGTGGGGCTCCAACCCACGAACCGTGAGATCATGACCTGAGCTGAAATCTGACGCTCAATCAACTGAGCCATCCAGGTGCCCCAAAACATTTGCCTTTTAAAGATCACCATCAAGGGGCGCCTGACTGGCTCAGTCAGTAGAGCAGGCAACTCTTGATGTTAAAGGTCATGAATTCAAGCCCCACAACGGGTATAGAAATTACTTAAAAAGCAAATGTTTTAGAGGCGCCTGGGTGGCTCAGTCAGTTGGGCGTCCGACTTCCGTCGGCACGGCGTCGGAACACACACCAGCTGTGTGTTCGAGCCCCCGTGTAGGGCTCTGTGCTGACAGCTCAGAGCCTAAAGCCTGCTTCAGATTCTGTGTCTCATTCTCTCTCTCTCTCTGCCCCTCCCCTGGTCACCCTCCATCTCTCTCTCTCACAAAAATAAACATTAAAGAAAAATTTTTTAATGCAAACATCAAATGTTTAAAAAAATTTTTTTAACATTCATTCATTTTTTGAGAGAGAGAGAGAGAAAGAGAGAGCACGAGCAGGGGAGGGGCAAAGAGAGAGGTAGACACAGAATCCGAAGCAGGCTCCAGGCTCCGTGCTTCAGCACAGTTGTGGGGGTCAAACCCACAAACCATGAGATCATGGCCTGAGCTGACCTTGGATGCTTAACCGACTGAACCACCCAGGCGCCCCAAACACTCAAATGTTTTAAGAAAATAATAATAAAGAACACCATCAAGAAAGTAAAAAGACAAACCACAGAATGGGAAAAAAAATTTGCAAACCAAATACCTGAGAAGACTTATATCCAGGATATACGAGGAACACTCACAGCAATGAAGACAATCCATTCTAAAAATGAGCTAAAGACTTTTCTAAAGACATATGAACAGCCAATAAGCACACATAAAGATGCTCAACACCACTAGTTTCTAGGAAATGCACATCAGAAACATAACAACATACCACTCTGTATCTACTTAGGTGGCTAACATCTACAGTACAGACAATAATAAGTGTTGACAAGGACGTAGAGAAATGAGAACTGCTGGCAGGAATAGAAAATGGTGCTGCCTCTGGAAAACAGTTTGGGAGTACCTCAAAATGTTAAACAAAGAGTTACCATACGACCCGGCAATTCTGCTCCTAAACGTACATCCAGAGAAGTAAAAATGTAGGTCCACACACAAACTCGCAGATGACTGTTCACAGTACCAGAATTATTCATAATAGCCAAAAAGCACAAACAATTCAAATATCCCTCAACTGAATATACAAAATAGGGCATAAGCATACAATGGAATATCATTTAATTAAAAGGAATAAAGTACCTCTACATGCCACAACATGCATGAACCTTGAGAACATCATGCTAACTGAGAGAAGCCAGTCGCAAAACAATACACAAGATGACCACATAACATGAAATGTCCAGCATAGGCTAATCCACAGAGACCAGAAAGCAGATTAGTGGCCATCAGAGGCCGGGACGGAGAGAATGGGGAGAGACTGCCAATGGATAAGAGGTTCGTTTCTTGGAGTGATGAAAATGTTCTCTGTAAATATACTAAAAATAACGGAGTTGTACCCTGTATAAGGTGAATTTTATGGCATATAAATTATCTCAACAAAGCTGTATTTTTAGAAAGGAATGAAGTACTGATACATGCTACAGCATGAAGCTTGAAAACATGCTAAGCGAAAGAACCAGTCATAAAAGATCCCATGTTGTGGAATTCCATTTACAGGAAATGAAAATGTCCAGAACAGGCAAATTACTATAAGGAGAGAAGGTAGACTAGTGGTTGCCCAGGGTTGGGAATGGAGGCTGGAGGAAACAGCAAGCAACTGCTAAGAGGAACAAGGTTCCTTTTTGGCATGATGAAAATGTTCAGCAACTAGGTGGTGGTGATTAGGGGCACAATTCAGAAGCCCACTGAAATATACACTTTAAAAGGATGAATATTGTCATATCTGAATTATGAATAAAGCAGTTTTTAAAAAGAAGGTTTTGTGGGTTCTTTTCAGGGGCAACATGGGGTAGTCTGGGAGTGATGAGGAGGAAAGGAAGAAGTGTTCGCAACACGAGGGGCGGCTGCTGTGGACACGTTAGCAGTCCTCTCTGTTCACCCCCTCAGGAGGTGCTCCCTCTGCCCCAGTTAAGTGGAGACTGGGCTGCATGAGCTGACAAGACGAGGAAGGGACCTCTCTCCCGGGCTGGGCCAGTCAGCGTCGCATTCCTGGAGACAAGTCGGATGCCAGGTGTAATTAATGGAACCGGACACCTGGAATGGGGAGCAATGGGAAGGTCGGCGTGGCAGCTGTGAGAAAGGAGGAGAGCACAGAAAGCTGCCTGCAAAGGGGGAGTGGGAGTGGACTCAAAGAAGGGGAAGAAGGAGGGAAGGGCTTTGTATTGGAACTTTCCAGTCCCGATCCCAGGGAGGCTGCCAGCACGGCCTACACTTTGGTTGTTAAACACCTCTCAGCTTTCCAGTAAATCCCTTTTGCTTGAGAGGCTGCTGCTCAGAGTCTCCATGAAGCATCCATTTTCTTCATCCGGCCATGGCAGAGACTGGTAGTTGCCCCCCAAAAGCATTCCCCCCCCCTCTGCCTGGGCCAGAGCTAGCCTACATTTGCCAGCTCTCTTACACTTAGGTGTGCCAGGAGACTGAGTTCCAGCCCACACAGCAGGAACAGAAATGATGTGGATGACTTCTGGTCAGGACTCTGCGGAGAATGGGTGCCTCTCCTCCACCTTTTCCCCACTCTGCTAGGTAGACGTGGGTGACCAGGAGGCCCTAAAGATGGCAAAAGGCACAGAGTAGGAGGAGCCAGGGCTCCTGACTCACCACATGCAGAGGAGAGCCTCCTGCTGACCAGGAATACCCCTGCCGCATCTGGCAACCATTTGCAAAATGGAGCCAAATACTGTGAGTAGCAAAGCAGAGGAAGCGTCTAGGTCTTCATGACACTCTTGATCTGCTGCATCAATCAACCCTGAAGACGCACCTAGAGGGCTTCTTATATAAGCAAATAAACGTCCTCATTGTTCGAGGCAGTTTAAATGGAGTTCTCAGTGTTCTGCAGCTGAAGGCTTCCTACCTAAAACACCATCTACACCAAAGACAGACGAGCTCACGGAGCACCAGTAGTAGACATTTCAACTCTTCACTTCTCAGAGAAGACTTCTGTACCAGTGATACTCTGCAAGACAGCACAGGGCAATGAGCTGAACTACATGGAAAAGTGCCCCCAGACAACAACTGCAGCACTTTATAACCTTAAAAACAGAAGGAAAATGGTGTTGGAAAAACTGGACAGCCACAGGCAAAAAAATTAAACAGAGCCTCTTACACTATGCACTTACATGCACTTATACAAAATCAACTCAAAATGAATTTAAGATTGGGGCACCTGGGTGATTCAGTGGATTAACTGTCCAACTCTTGATCTTGGCTTACATCATGATCTCACAGTTGGTGAGATCAAGCCCTGCATCAGACTCTGCACTTTTCTCAAAATAAATAAACTGTAAAAAAAAAAAAAAAAGAAAGAAAGAAAGAAAGAAGTGATAGAGTACACACACACAGAGTGGAACATTATTCAGCCATTAAAAACAGAGAAGGAAATCTTGCCATGTGTGACAAAATGGATGGGGCCTGAGGGCAGGCACTACACTAAGTGATATTCGAGCAAGAAAATACTGTATGATCTCCTTATCCATGGAATCCAAAAAAGTCCCAAACTCATAGTAACAAAGAGATTGGTGGTTGCCAGAGGCAGGGGGTAGGGAGTACAGGAAACTGGTGAAGGTAGTCAAAAGGTACAAATTTCCAGTTATAAGTATGTCCTGAGGATGTCATGTATAGCATGGTGACTATAGTTAACAATACCATATTGTATATTTGAAAGTTGTTAAGAGAGGTCTTAAAAGTTCTTATCACAAAGGGCGCCGGAGTGGCTCAGTGACTTGAGCATCCAACTCTTGATTTTGGCTCAGGTCATGATCTCAGGATTATGAGATCGAGCTCCACAGAGGGCTCCAAACTGAGCTTGGAGTCTGCTTAAGATTTTCTCTTTCTCTCTCTGCCCCTCTCCTGCTCATGCTCAAAGAAAAAAAAAAAAAAAAAAAATTATCATCACAAGAAAACTCGTAACGGCGATGTGAAGGATTTTCGCTAAACTTACTGTGGCAATGATTTCACAGTATACACAATTTATCAAATCATGCTGTAGACCTTAAACTATTATATGTCAATATTATGTCAATAAAATGGGGAAGGAGGAACGCCTAAGGGTGGAGTATTAAAAAAAAAAAAAGAAAAAAAAAAGAGGAAGAGAGGAAGGGGTGCCTGGGCGGCTCATAGCCTCCGTCCTTGGCTCAGGTCATGCTTTCACGGCTCATGAGTTCGACCCCCGCGTCGAGCTCTGTGCTGACATCTCAGAACCTGCTTCTGATTCTGTGTCTCCCTGTGTGCCTGCCCCTTCCCTACTAGTGCATGCTCGCGCTCTCTTTCAAAAATAAAAAATAAACGTTAAAAAATTTAAAAAAAAAAAAAAAGGAAAGGATTCCTGAGTAGCCAACAGCTCAGTCTGGGGTCAGGAACGGAATGGGTTCAAGGTGAAGAGGAATGAAGCTTGGTCTCCTCCCCACCCCTGATGAGCTGTAGGACTTGGGGGAAGTCAACTCTGTGGCTCCGTGGGCTTATCTGTAACCAGAAGAAAATGCAGTGCTACCTGCCTACAAAATGGAGATGCCAGATCAACTAAAGAACCCTCCTTCTCCAAGGAGGCTGGCTGGAAAGATGCATCTTGTTTAACACGTTTCCTCCGCCAACAAGGGCTGCAGTTCAATGGTGTTTGCCTATGGGTTGGTCAATTTCTAGCCAAACTCGAGTATCATTGCAGAGGATGGGAGCCAGCAGATGGCTGGACCCAGACCCTCCCTTCACTCCCCCATGGCCCTGTGATGCGCACCCCTACAGCTCTCTAAAAACACAATTCCAGAGACTGACTACCCAGGCAGAGCAGCTCAGCTGGGTGAGCAGTCACAGCAAGCTGCATGTAGTACGCCAATCCCTTGGATTAACGAGGTGAATGCTGAATGGAGGCCCGCACACGGTCACGGCCCCTCCCTCAGCGCAATGTGTACGTGGAATGCACTCTGCAGCTGCGGACAGGGTGTAAATCTTTCCTTCTTCCAAGAAATGCAGAGTAGAAATCTATAGCAAATCCTTAATGTCTAGAGGTCTGTACTTTTTTAAAAATCCAATTTGATAGGTTCCACCTTACTGCCTTGCACCAAGTCCCCGGCAAGGCTTACTTAAGTGGATACAGGAGATGGATGTCTAACAGCAGTGCTGATAGCTGCCCTGCAATCCAGGTTCTCCGAGTAGGACACGTCTGTCTCCACTCCCCAGGGCAAAATTTTATGAAAGCTTCTGAAAGCCATCACTCTTGGCACCACTCCTTCATCTGCCAAAATAGGGAATGGAGGCCCAAAGAAAAGGGACTTGCCTGGGATCAGGAAATATGGATGGGACAGAGCTAAGGCGTTAAGATGGGTCTCATGACCCAGCCCTCTGCCCCCCAGCCCCCCCCCCACCATCCAAGAACTGGATGGAGACACCACAGGGAGAACACGGAACCAGAATCAGGCCATTAGGGTTCAAGTGTTCTCTCACCCAAATAAACTGCAAGCTCCTTAGCTGGGGCAGCTTACAAAGGAGGAATGCTGTTTCCCCGGGCTCTGCAGAGACACTGCAGCACGGATGGGTAGACCTCGCCGTGCGCATGTGAACAGCAGAAAGCCCTGCAGGTTCAGCTTCCCTACGAGGGCCGAATCCTATAAACAAGATTACCACCCCCATTAGACCTTCTCTGAGAAGAAAGAGTGACCTCTCCAGTTGATGTGGCATTAGGCTTTTTTCAGGCTTCCGAAAGGATAGCGGCCAGAACAAAGCAGGCTGCATCCGAGCCTGTGCCCACAGTGCCACCTCGTGGGAGTCTGTGGGGCTCGACAGACCTCTTTATTCCACCAAAGGAAAGGCCAGTAATTGGAGCAGTCCTCATCACCGCCCTCCCTGGTCCCCATACCTGTCCCACTGGAATGCCCTCCCCTGCCCCTCAGTGGTTTTCAAACTTCAGCCTGCACCAGGTTGTTGGAACCTACCCAGTTCTTGATTCAGTAGCTCTGGAGTGGGGTCCAAGATTTTACAGTTTGAACAAGTTCTCAGGTGATGCCAATACAGCTAATGCAGGACTTTCAAAGAAACCACTGCCTTTGCTAATCTCTCTGCACCCATCAACGCTCAGCACAAATTCTAGCCCTTAGGTGTTCCACATGTCCCCAGGTTTGTACAATGTCAAAGCTAAGTAACTTTGACCAAGTTCCTTAACCTTCTTGAGCCTCAGTTTTATCTGTAAGACATGGGTATTAAGAGCCCCCTCATAGAGTGCTTATAAAAGGCAAACGATACAGGAATCCCCCTCAAAAAACCTACATTAACACTCCTTTTTGCTGACTGAAAGGAATCCAAAGAGCATTTTCATTTTTGCAGGGGGAAAAAAGCAAACCAGAATTTAGTTTGTTTTGCAGCGCTCCCTAGGTGGCGAGAGAGGCACAGACAAGCCCCTTGACCCATACACTCAGCATTTCGGCACCAAGATATGATAGCTCTGAACTGTGTTGTGAGCACCTGTGCTTTAATCTCGATGTATTTTCTGCATCCATTAGCAGGATGTATCCTAAGATTTAGGAAAGCCTGAGATTACTTTCTGGGTCTGAGAACACCCCAAAATTATTTCATATAAATTAACGATAATTTAGTTCATCATCTTACACCTTCTGAAAGGTTTCACAGGATCACTCTACTTCCAGATAGCTGGGAAAAACTAATTTTTGCAACAGGTTTACTGGCACACAGGAAATAAATGTTAGCTATTCTGCATTATTTTATTAGCAATAGCAATATTACTGTTCATGTGCCAGCTTCTCGAGGACAGGGATCATTTCTCCTACTCAACAATTCTGAGGCAGAATGGACCTTAGCGGCCTATTAGTCCAAAGTTCCCCTAACCAGAAGTAGCACCTGGGAAGTTGTCACAACTTCAGATACTTGGGTGCCACAGCTAACTCAGGGGGCCTGGACATTTGTATTCTTAACAAGCCCCCAGGTGCCAAATTTGGGAACTACACACCTAGCCCTGTACCTCATCTAGATACGGGAAAATGGAGGTTCAAAAAAGTCTTCCCACCCAGAGCCCCAGGTGTCTAGAGGCTGAGCAAGGATCAGACACTAGGTCTCTGGATTCTGGTCTAGTCCTTTTCCAAACCAGACTGCATGAATGCCAGCTCCTCAATCCCTAGCCTCCTGTACAAATCCCCTCTCCAGCAAGCATGATGAAGAGTCCAACAGCTTTAAGTATCCCCCACGTAGAGGAATTCAGCATGTGACCAGGACACTCAATCCACAGCTTATCTCAGCCTCCAGCCAAATATTGAATAAGAGAAACCCTTAGCCTGGCCTAAGAGGTCCTCAGTAACCGGCTCCCTGCTGCACCCTCTAGTCTCATTCCCCTCCAGAACTTCACTCATCCCCTAACTCCCAACCAGTGTGGACACTATTTGGGGGTCTCACCTCCCCACCTGGCCCACAGAAGTTCAACAGGGAGGAGATGGGGAAGGACAAACGAAAGCGTGGAGGGGTGTTTACCCCCTGGACCCACACTGCAGAGTTCTAGAACTCAGGAGAGCCTCTACTTCACCAGCACAAATGAATTAAGGATCATACCTCTGGTGCCCTTAGAGCCAACCTGAAGTCTTGAAATGGAAGTTTCTAATACCAGAAACACACTGTGCACAACTGCTGAAGCCACCAAGTCACCACAGGGTCTTCCAGCTCACCTACAAGTACTCTGCTCCTGCCCTCCCCAACAGGGGGTGGGCGCACTTCACCCCACAGCTGCTGCTTGTTCCCATGCTGCAGAAAAGTTTTTTGAGCTTTCATGGCCCTAGATTAGAAAACCCTACTCCTGTAGGTCCAGGTCAGATTGTCCCAGTGGTGGTAAGCTCTCAGAACCCTTCTGAGACCCAGTCACCCAGCACGGATTCTCACCCCTGGATACCAATCACGTAATTTTACACAATTAAGCACCAGCTGCTGCTTCACGGGGAAACCAGGCCAGGTGACTGTGGAGTTTCTTACTCCCCTGAGCCTTAAGGGAAGGGTAGTCTCTCCATTCACTTCCCCTGGTCCCCAACAGAGTGCACACAGCAGCTCAGTAAACAGGGAAGTCAGTTGGCCATCTACTACTTCAATAATCCAACAGCAATGGCATCTTGTTGAACACAGTGGGGATACAAATCAGCATCTTGGGACGCCGGGGTGCCTCAGTCGGTTGAGCATCTGACCCTTGATTTCAGCCCAGGTCATGATCCCACAGTTTGTGAATTCGAGCCCCACATCAGGCTCTGCACTGACACTGGGGCCTGCTTGGGATTCTCTCTCCTCTGCCCCCTCCCCCACTCAGTCTCCCTCTCAAAATAAACCTTAAAAAAAATCATGAGTCTTGTTCACCTTTATATGCCCTGCAGACAACAGCTGCTCAACTAACATGTGACCAAACAAAGGCACAAGTGATGAAGACTCGAGTCAGACAGCTGTGCTGTTCCCATCCCCACTACTTGCACAAGTTGCTTAACAGCTCTCAACTCTCCAACATGGGTCCAATGACACCTGCCTCCTATGGTTACCATGCGGATTAAAGGAGGTAAGTGCTTCTATGGAATCTAGAACAGCACTCGCCCTGGCTCCAAGAGTATGACCTATTAAGATGCAGTCTTTAAGGAGAACCCAAAATAACCTGCCAGGAAACAAAGGAAGGGCTAGGCACCGTTAAAAGCTGCTTGATTCCTTGGGCACATCCAACTACAAAGGAGACAAACTGTCAAGAAACACACTCCAGTATTCACTAGAGACTGTAAAACCACCCCCCCCCTTCAGAATCACCTCTAGCTTCTTCAAAGATTCCCCGCTACGTCTCACTAAGCCAAAGCCTCCCCCTAGGGCCGAACTGAGGAAAGGGAGCTGCTCTCCCCCACTGTTCACTCCCCTTAGTCAAGTCAACTTTGCTTTTTACAAGGGCTCCTTCAAAGCCTGTTGACAGCACAGTATGTTCTGGTTACTGTCAGGGCGGACACACCACTGGATCTCTGAGAATCCTGAAGTTCAACAGGACAGACTGTCCACAATTTAAACTTGAGTTCCTGAAAGTCCTTCCTTCCTACCACGCATTGCTCATCAAAGCAGTTCCCAAACTCTTCTTACAGATGCTACATCATTTAAGCCTCAAAACAGCCTTTAAGTCGGGCCAGCAGAGCAGGTACAAGGTACTGCAATTTAAAGAGAAGTTAACCAAGTGACCTGCCCAGACATCCAGCTGGACTACACGGAAAAATCACACGGAAGCGACCTGATATCAGAGCACAGGTAGTGAGGGTGCAAGCTAGGTGCAGGAGCGGAGGCGGCGGTGGAGGCCACGGCGGACTGGACCACACCTATCCTGAGGCAGGCAGCCAAGCACCTAGCCTTGCCAACTGTCACCACGGAGGAAGGGGAGCCTACTCTTGCGTCCTGAGATTTCAAGAGGCTTGAAATCTGGATCGTTATGGATCATTTATTCAGCTCCAAAATGTACCTGTGCAATAAAGCTCACAGACAAGACTACCAGTTGGTGACTTCTGCAGTAGCCCAGCCCAGGAGGTCCTCGAACACTGAGCTCGGCCAGGGTTCATCACAACTCCCGCCTCCAAAGCTGCCAGCTCAATGACTGCCAACTCCGCCCTCCCTGAGCACACCCCAACAGAAGCTTCCACACCTCGTGACCGCTACATCTTCACCTCTGCTCAGGCTCCCTGCAGCTGCACCTGCTAGCTCCCATCAGTCCCTGGGCCTCCGCTCTGAAAGCCACCGCCAACCCGTCAGGTTGCTTCCACCAGTCCTACTCCTCAACCTGCCGTCCACTGACCTCTGGTTCATACACCCCTCCCCCAGCTCCAATCCACCTGGCACCCCGCACCCCTCTCCCAGCTCTCCCTTCCTTCCAACACCTCACTCCTGCGTGCTTCTCCACAGTCCTCTGCTCCCTCACCTCAGCCTCACTGCCACAGGAACCCCATCTCCTTCTGCAAGGTTGGCCGCCAGGCACCAGTGACCTCTGCACTAATTTAAAAGTCTCCCACTCCACGGGTGCCTGGGTGGCTCAGTCGGCTAAGCATCTGACTCTCGATTTTGGCTCAGGTCATGATCCGAGGGCTGTGAGACCGAGCCCCACATTGGGCTCCATGCTGAGCATGGTGCCTGCTTAAGATCCTCTCTTTCTGCCCCTCTCCCCAGCTCACACTCCCTAAAAAAAAGTAACAATTAAAATACCCCCCTCCACTCCTAATCACGTTAGCCATTTTGGTAAAAACAGACTTGCAGGCCTGACTCCTCCACGCTCTACTACGTCCTGGCCCTGGCAAGGGAACCCACAGGGCCATGGGCTCCACAAACCCAAGAGTGCAGCCTGAGCATAGCTCCAGGTGGAGCAACTACACTCACCCCCCGGCCTTGGCCAGCTGGTCCAGCCCTCACATCCCTGTCCTCAGGTCTCCAACTCCTTCTGTCAAGGTCTCTCACCATGCTCTCCAAAACACGCAACCATTCCTTCCAGCAACTGTCTGACGCCTTCTTGATCACGATTCTTGCGTTCTCCTGAATCCCCGTCTACCCAACCAACCAGGTCTTTCACTTCGTTACCACTTCCTGAGGTTTCTCTGGTGCTTTTTCATCCACAGACCGGATTCCTATTTATAAGACTGACTCCCAGATGGACCCATGTAAGATGCAAACCAATCCGACACCAACTTCAAGGGAAAAAGACATCCAAAACCCTTAGGCCATTAATGCCTCTTCACCCTCATCCCAAATACCCAACTCCTACACTTCCTACACCCTCACCAAAAGGCACCCCCCAACTTAGGGTGCCTGGGTGGCTCAGTCGGGTAAGCATCCAACTCTTGATTTCGGCTTAGGTCATGATCTCACAGTTTGTGGGTTTGAGCCCCACATTGGGCTTGTACTTGACAGTATAGAGCTTGCTTGGGATTCTCTATCCCACTCTGCTCCTCCCTCACTTATGCTCTTGAGCTCGCTCCCTCTCAAAGTAAATAAACTTCAAATTTTTTCTCGAAAAAAAAAAAAAAAAAAAAGATACCCCAACCATCACAGTAACCTTAAAACAACCACTTCTCAAATCTCCACAACTGACCAATAACCCGGAGCTCAAGTCCTCAACCCTGATGCCTGAAAAAGCCAAACTCAGAATCAGCATCCAGCAAAGAAAAAGTAGCACCACATAACCCTCCATGTTTCACCAAAAGCATACACTGATTTACCAAGCAATTACACACTACACCCAAATATTCATCACACTAGAGCCTCTCTCTGATTCCGCACTCACTTATCCTGTAAGCACAAACTTACAATGCACTAACAATGATTTTGGTAGATCCTACTGACTTCATGATAAATGATGAAAACATGATCTAGTAATTTCCTGTTGAGGCTAACAAATAGTTTTCCAGTAAGAATGAAGTCAGGTTCTAGGAAGACCAAAAAGGAATTCAGATTTCAAGTCTTTTTCAGAGACTGGCCAACTAGACTGACGGCAAGTATTCACAGGAGGCAAAAAGAGACTGGCCCTACCTATATGCTCCCGCTTTGCTAAGACCGTACACCCACCATCTTTGTGCACTGAAAGGAACGAGAGTCATGCCAAGTGTTCACTGCAAGCTTATGGGAACATGTGAATCTGGGCAGCAACCTCAATCTGCTCTAATAGCAAATTATCACAACACTCCCAGTAAACGTCAAATGTTTCAAACAACCAGACACATATAAGTTCTTAGTTTATTAATCCTCTCATGAAAAATCTGCACAATCACCAGATAGTCACTGAAGAATCTTTACTCCTTCTGTGAAACAAAGAAAAAGAAAAATTTAATTAGTTAACCGCTTTTAAAACCTGAAAATTAAAGTTCAAAATCTTCAACAAACTCCAAACTTAATGACGCTCATGCAGAAAAAATATTAGTAACCTAGATTAAGTTTGTGATGACACAAGGGAAGCATCAAAAAATAAAACTTGCAAGCATTCAAGTTAGAAATGAAATAAAGGAGTTAAATATTACTAGGTTTTAAAAACAAAACCGCGTCATTATCAGTATTTAAAAAGCTATAATTCTAGAGAGAATTTGTACACGAACTTCTAAAATCATTTCACATGCTCTACTTTTAAATTACCATTATCAGTAAACAAGTCTAATGATCTACATGAAAAGCTTAAATTATACCTGTTGTCCAATCTCCAGCTCACTGAATCAGTGGCAGGGAAGGGAGAAAGGAGGGAAGAAGGAAAAGAAACATTTCATTAATAGTCCCTTTTCAAACTCCAAAATCATCTGTGTTTACGTGCATGCAATCAGATACCTTAAATAGGACTGTTTTCTTTGTAACCGTATACAGAACAATCTTTAGACACACTCACTGATTTTTATTCCTCCCAATTTTGAGACTGCCTCGCATGGTTACTACAGTTCTTATGTAAACATAGCAGCACGATGACTTCCCAATGAAGAGATCATGCCAACGGCAGCGCCACCCCGGACTGCCACTTCCGAATTATACATGAGGTACACACACCTGACCCGCAGCCTTCCTGCTCTGCTCAGCAACATCATGCTGGGCACACAAGCACCATCAACGGACCTGGGAATCGTCCCGAACTAGAGTCTAATTTAGCCTCAAAGAGAGAACTCAATCAAGCAAATCTTAAAAAATGTCTCAGTTCAGTATTTTAAAAGCCGATGTTCACAGCCACCAAAAGTAGCACAAAATTAGTTTTTAAAAAGGCAAAACTCAGTTGACGAATATGCTTCAAATGCTCTTCAGCAGTGAGACTACTTATTCGTTAAAAACAACTCTGTCATACCCAAAAGATTAAGAGCAAATACAAAGTTCAATATCCAAACAAAACCAATTAAAAGTAACATTAGTATGCCTGGCTATTTTGAGCCAAATACAGCTGCGTGTTTAGGCATTCATCTCCCAGCCAGTTTTTTAGAGCTAGGCTAGTGAAAGGCGCCAGTGCAACCTGAAGCAGGAAAGTGGTGGCTCAGGTCCACACAGGTGGCCCCTCCACACACGTCACCGCCAAGCACTAACACACAGGTCTCAAAGGCTGAATGAAGACAAGAACGGGTTAAACGTCCTTTGGTCTAGATCAGTCAGTCCACTGACACGATCTTTTTGCAACCTCTGGAACTTCTGTTGACAGGCATAAGCCTCACAAACAGGGAGCAGTTCTAAGCAGCAAGTAGTTCCTCTGACAGTTCGTCCATGACTAGAACTCCTCGGCTGGGAAGACAATGTGATTAGAGAGACGGGCAGGCACCGCACATTTACTGCCTGGCTGGAAGTCATCGCTAGAGGAAGCACACAGGGACAGTGACAACCAGTGTTTCAAAACCCTATTACCCCCCAACCCACTCTTCGCCCACTTCACATGCTGCTGATTGGGGCTGCTCAAAAGCACAAAAAACGTGTTTAACACAGGGTAGTGAACAATTCTGAACCGACAGTTACGGGAAAACTTTGATGTGAATATACAATTATCTTGGAAATGTTTCATGTAAAAGAAAAACAGCAGATCGAAAATCGGAGGTCAATAAAAAGCAATGTAGGGGTGCCTGGGTAGCTCACTCAGTTGAGCCTCCAACTCTTGATTTTGGCTTAGGTCATGATCACACCATCATGAGATGGAGCCCCGCACTGACAGTATGGAGCCTGCCTAGGATTCTCTCCCTCTCTAGCTCTCCACCCTTCCCTCCGCTTGCACTCTCAAAATAAACTTTAAAAATTAAAAAACGGGAGGATGGGCGGGGGAGGGGCAATGGAATGAATGATAAAAGGCAACTCTGAGTGAATGCTTCCTGGACAGACACTTTGCCAGGTTTCCTAGACCAGTTTTTTACTAAAGCTGCCAATGAAATCAACCAGTCCCAGGGTCCCTAAAGGAAAGACTGTTGACAAAACATGAGAGAACCCTTCCCAAGCCCTGTGACAACCGAAGCCATTTCCTGGGTACGTAACTCTGGGGCACAGCATTTCTCAGTGCAAGTTAAAAGGTCCCTACTTAGTAGAGTACCCACCTTCCTCCACCAGGTAACTTCGCAACATAACATGCATTTTTGAGTTTCCAAAATAAATGAGTAAAAGTTTTTCTCCTTTGTTCATTATCTACCATTTTAAAACATGGCATTTCAATTTGAGATCATACTACAGAAAACTCTTGTTGTCCAAAAGCCAACATGCAAAGCATCAAAGCAAACTCCGTGAAGGTGATGCATCCCCACACCGTGCTCACAATCTCAGTACCTGCTAGACACTTCATTTCTGATGAACAAGAAATCCAAGAAAGTAGAGGGAAAAGGCAAAAAAAAAAAGTTCACAGAACACTTGATTATTGGTTAATTTAACAACCCAGCACCTTAATTCCACTCAACTATTATTTATAGTTAGCTAGCAAAGCTGGTAAAAAGCTGCTTATCATTAAAATCACTGAAGTCTTGGCTAACTGGAGAGGAAAGCAACTGAGATCTCAGCTGCCTCTCCAGCATGCCAGGAGAACACGGGCCACATTGTTTCAACGGCTTCTTCAACCATTTATCCGTTTTAAGCAAAAAAATTTATTCTCCAGGAACTAGACATACTTCCCCATTAACAGTCTAAACCAATTAGCAGTAAAATGGGAAACTTTTCCTGATAGGGCTTGCAAGATGCCCATCAGGATCACTGAACCAATGTGGCCCCTGTGTTGTGCTGATCTGTGAGCTGACAAAGGGTGGGCAAAGCTACTCTAGTGAGGTGTTAAGATACTACATCGTGTAGCGTCTCAAAACACGTTACCTTCTGTAATCCAGAAGAAGTGGGAAAAGAAAAAACATTAAAAAAGGTTATTAAGGACAATCCCTCCTTCCTAGAAACTACTAAAGACCTGCAACTGACATTTCTGTATTCTCCCTGATGAACAATACCTTTTTGCCAGCACCAACATTGGCTTTTGCAGTTCCCCTGACTTTCTTCATTCTGTTCTTGCGTTCCTTTCGCTGTTTTCTGGATGTCTTTTTCTTCTCATACAGACCATGCTGAAGGAGAAAGGAGTACCTTGTAAGTGACTTGCAACAACAACTCAGCATTAACTAATCTGGCAGGGACCATGAGCAAGCCAGACAGCACAAGAAATGCAGCTTCCCAAGTCAATACTTTTTCAAGTACATTTAACAATACTTGTTTGTGCTAGAAGTTGGCAATCAAGTTAAGGGACATTTACAATCAATGGCACAGGAATCAAATGTGCTCTCAAAGCTCCAATCTGCTCTTCACTCTGCCCTTGCTGCTGCCTAAAGACTGCTTCTGATCAATCTTCACATGATCTCAGCTTCAATGTCACCTGCTCAGCAAGGCCTCTCAGACCACCCAACTAAAGAGCACAGCATTTATCTGCCACATCATCATGGCTTTCCTCACTCGTGTTCTACTGAAGGACTTATCTAATGGCAGGGAAGAGAAACACTTTAAAGGAACCATCTGCATACTAGTTTATGATCTAGAATCCAAGGGAGCTTGTCCAGCTCACTGCTGCAGCTCACTGTAGTGCTTGGCACCCACAAAACGATCAAAAGCCTTTCATGATTCCTGACTACCTATAAGAACGAAGTTCAAACTCAGACTTTAATATACAGGACCTCAATCTGGTGCCAACCTTTCAGAGTCATCCCCCTATTTCCAGCTTCTATCTCCATAACTACTAGTTGCCCTTCTAAACCCAGTTCAAATGCCACCTCTTCAAAAGCTGCAGACTCCATTACTGAAACCCCGTACTCTATCTGTACATCTGTCAAACAACCTTCGCTCTTAACCCTGGTAGCTCTTTAGATCTGTAGGCTGTCATTCCCCAGACTGCTTGCTCTTGCTCATTCCACTGCACCCACAGCACAATGCTGTTGAAACTCAGTTGAACAAATGACACCTACTCTTGCAAGTCTATGTTTGGGTTCGTTTTTCTTTGCATAATCCAAGGAATCATAAATCATGCCAAAGCCAGTTGTCTTGCCACCTCCGAAATGGGTTCTGAATCCAAATACAAAGATGACATCTGGTGTGGTCTTGTACATTTTGGCTAGTTTTTCCCGAATTTCTGTCTTAGGTACTGTTGCCTTTCCAGGGTGAAGA
>CM053561.1:35102905-35174537 GCA_028646485.1 Cryptoprocta ferox | reverse complement strand
ATGTTTGGGTTCGTTTTTCTTTGCATAATCCAAGGAATCATAAATCATGCCAAAGCCAGTTGTCTTGCCACCTCCGAAATGGGTTCTGAATCCAAATACAAAGATGACATCTGGTGTGGTCTTGTACATTTTGGCTAGTTTTTCCCGAATTTCTGTCTTAGGTACTGTTGCCTTTCCAGGGTGAAGAACATCAATGACCTTAAAGGAAGTAACAAATTTTGTCGTTTATTATCATGAAATGCATCTTTTGAAGCAAAACAACCAAACTTTGCTGTGTCCTTCCTTACCATCTGTTTCCGCTGAAGTAGTCGGTTGGTCATGAACTTCCTGGTCCGGATAGTTACGGTGTCGTTCTGAAAACATTACACACTAGTTAATGATACTACTCAACCTTTTCTTGACCCTGCTGCAATCTTCCAAACTCTGGAACTGCCAACGAGTAGCCACTTAGCCATATGTGAATAATTTACAAATACTAAATGGCATTTAAGGTGCAATTCCGCAGCTGCAGAAGCCACATTTCAAATGTTCAAGAACCACATGAGCTAGTGGCGGGAATGCTTCAATGAGAAGAAAAACATGAATCCCCAGTGCCTAACTCCTAGGACACATGTTAACACCGCACAAACGCAGTACCAAGAACACCCACTCATCAGCTTTCCAGCATCTTATTCTTTTTGCTATGGGAATCGCCCTGGAGCAGGACTTCTCTATCTCAACACCTCAGTTTGGTCCCACTAATTGTATGAGGTCGGTCCTGGGCAGTTTAAGAGGTTTAGGAGCACCCGTGGCCTCTATCCGCTAGAGGCCGATAGCACCCTCAACTCCACAGTTGTGATTTAAAACGTCTCCAGATTTTGCAGACTGTACCCTTAGAAGCAAAAAACAAAAACAAAAAAACAAAAAACACCCTCACCCAATATCTTTCTCTGAACTAAAACTACTTCAACTTTAACAAATGTCAGTCTCAACTACATACCTAACATCCTGTCCAAATTTAACACAAACACTGCACTCTCTGCATGTAAACTACCCATCTTGAATGGCTACCTTTATACCCCACAAGAAATCCTACCCCCTTCTAAATGACCCAACAGCTTTTGCACAAGCGACCACCAAGGCATGTGAGCATTCGGTATGTTTTCACGATCTAAAAAAAGAAAAATTTTACCAAAAGAGGAGAAAAGTGAGAGGCAACAACTGGTCGCTACATTTCAATTTCCGCTTGAAAAGCTCGGGGTGGTGGTGGAAAGGGATGGACTGAGTAATGGGTGCTGAACCTTTAATGACAGAGCTGACTAGTCATGATTGAAGAAGCCTGGCTCTTTGCAGGCTTCCATTTGCAGGGCCTCGGTTTCCCCAATGTGCAAGTTCCATCCGGCTGACGGTATTTTAGCTTACACGTGGGATCGGCGTCACTCGCCGCAACTCGCAAGGGCGCCGCCGGCACCCACTTCGCCTCTTGGGCTGCCATCACTTGCAAACCGCCTATCCCAAACGGACCGCCCGAGGGACGGTTCTCACCCCACCCTGACCAATCCATTAGGCTCCACGAAGCCGACAAACGCAACAGGCGCTCGCGCAGTCCCCAGGCCCTGGAATCTGAAACCCGGCGCGTCCAGGTTTGTGGCGCCGACTCCCCGCCGATGACCCCAAGACTCTAGACAACCAGCCTCCGTCAGACACAGCCAAAGAAGAGCGACGGGACTTCAAGTGGCCGTAGCGTAAACAGCAGGACCCAGAGACGAAGGATGGCTCAGATACGCGACGGATGACTGCACAGGTCTAGGGAAACTCACCATGATAGCGGCTGAGCTTCAAGCAGCCAGGGAGGAAAAGAGAATCATTATCCGCCGGCCAATCATATCAATGCGCTCGGAAGGACCCCAGGAGGCGCCGGCGTGTGGGCGTGGCCCAGGCCGTGAGGGCGGCCGCGCCAATGCCGGATTGAAAGTGCCTAAGGCGCGCCCGCTTGGATCTTCGGCCGCACCCCCGGGATTTTGGACTGGCCAATCCAGAGGCAGAACAATTGGGGCCGACGGGATTTACGCAAGCACGGGTTCCGTTTCAGTTCAATTCATTGCCTTAAATTGAGCTTTCTTAAAGTTCTCGTAAACCAAACTATAGTTGAAATTATCTCAGTGCGAGTTAGAGGTTCTTAAAGCTGGAAGACATCTTAGAAGATAACTGTCGACCAGCCTCCTCATCTGATAGGGAGGGAAACTGCAGAAACCCTGACTCAAAACCTTTGTTATTTCAAATGCACAAAACTGTTTTTCGTTTATTGCTAAATACTGTTTTTCTGAGATTTTCTGGTGATTTTCTAAATTAAAAACAAAAAACTAATTAATTTGTCTTTTTCTGAAAGTCTTAGTCCTTAACAAAAAAAAAGAGAGAGAGAGAGAGCCGTTTGATCCATAAATTCGTTTAGTTGTTTAAAGTAAAATGGTCCATACAAAAATAAAGAATGTATGTACATGTTCAAAGAGACATTAGGAAAGAACTTTCCAAAGGTTAGAATGAACGAGGAAACCAAAGTGCAGGCTTTGAGGACAACTTTCCTATATTTTTCAGAATAATAATAGTTAATATTGAGTGATTGCTATGTGCCTGTTACATTCTAATTAGTTTCACATTCATTTTGCCATTTGACCAACTAAGAGGTAGGGTACCTATTACTGACCCCTTTTATAAGCCAGGGAAACTAAGACACAATGAGGCTAACTGTCCCAAGGTCACACAACTTTTAGGTGGTAGTACCCATGGAGGTACTATGGTTCCAGAATGTTCGTTCTTAACCTCTATATGACCAAAGTCACCCCTCAAATCTCGTTAGTATAGTATTGTCTACAATGAGTAAAATAAAATCTGATTTGTTTTGCTTTTCATCTGTTGCGTTTGTGTTTTGCTAGTAAGAATCCATGGAGTCTGAAGAGCATCCCTTCTTAAATTTCAAAGGTGTTGAACCACTTCATTGGGTTCTGTTTAGACTTTCTCACAAATAGTAAAGACATTTTTGGCTCTGTAGCACCGAATCCTGTGATGGTATGGTTTCCTTGGTAGTCTCATGTGCTTAGATGTCACACTAGGATCACCTCCCACAGGTTGTTACTGTGGGTAAGAAATTTACGTCCTCTATACATTAATCTTCACTTCGTAGTGTCCCCTCATCTTGTACCCCTAGCTCACCATGACTAACTCTTCACAGATTTACAGCTTCTGCTTTTGTAATCAATACTGTAAGTTTAATTCATTTCTTTTTCAAAGAACTTTGTAAACTGGAGGTGCATGCATGGCAGTGTTTTCTGACCTGTTTATTTTTTTCTGGTGGATATCCAGTTGGTACCTCTAGTCCCTGGGCAGGTTCATTTTAGCCTCCACCTTTACTTTAAAAAATTAGAGGATCTTAATTAAGATGTTGTTGATGATGATGGTGACGACTTTCCTTTTTATGCAATTTTTGTCTCTCTGACTGCCTAAAAGTCCTGTGGCAAAGCGTTGCAATTTCTCTGCAGGTGTCAGATGACCGGGAGAAATGGACCGGAAATGGACTTTCGGAAAACACAGACCAGGCCCCGGTGCAGTTTCAAAGACGTGCCGCAAGATGGCAGTGTAGGAAGAAGGCAGAAAGCCGCGTGTCCGAAGCCTCTCTTGACTGACAGACGCGCCGGCGAGTAGCGGAAGAGGACGCGACCACGTGAGGTGCTCTACGGTGGCCGAGAGGATGCCGGGGATGTGTTAGTAACGAGGCAAGAAGCTCGGCCGGGAGGTGCAGGGAGCTTCGTTTCTCTAGTCTAGCTCCCGGAGTCTGGAGGAGGGTGTCCCGGCAGCCGTCACCATGGTGAAGGAACAGTTCCGAGAGACGGATGTGGCCAAGAAAATGTAAGGAGGGGCCAGAACGGCCAAAGGACGGAGAAATGAGGGGCAGAGGGGTGCGGGGTCAGGGGGCTTGGGTCTCGAAGAGTCGGAGATGAGGGTCACTTGGAAGCGGAGGGCCAGGCGTCAGCGGAAGGTGTGGGCGAAGCTCAGAAGTGTCAAGGTAGATCAAAGAAATTGATCAGGCAGAGGGCGTTCCAGCACCTGGGGGACTGCAGGCCCGGGGTGGCCCCTGGGCTTTCGGCGGAGAAGGTGCGATGGGACATAAGCCTTGGGCCTAAGCGCGAGTCCTCTCGAGGTCAAACGATGACCCCGTTGTTTCGGCGAATCTTTTGCCACCGCAGCGTGGGAGCAGTCTGGGGGCGGGGAGTGTGTCTAATTCTGGATTTACCGCAAAGCATCGAACACGGAGGCAGTGCCAGCTAGAAAGCTATATGGGCGATGGGTGGCAGTCCCAGAAATGAGGCTGCTCTTCTGGGCCGTCTCCTCCAGAGCTTATTTATCAGGCCACGGCCTCTCCTTAGAGCTTCCAGTGGGAAAATGAACCGGCTGTTCTGTGCAGCAGGCGCTTACTGAGGAAGGTGCTAGACCGAGCGATGGGCATTCGGGATAGGGCCTGAATAAGACCTCACTGCCTAGACTAGTTGAGGAAGGAAGACACGTGAATCTTGGCAAGTACAAGTGTAGGGATAGGTGTCTGAGAGTACCTGATGAGAAAGCAGAAGAACGCCGACCAGATAAGGAGCGCCCCGGAGGGAGAAAGGGGTGATGAGAAGGAAGCAGGAGATCTGAAGCTGTGTTCCAGAATCACCAGGCAGTAAGGAACCTTTGAAGCGTTTTAAGCAGGCGAGTGTCTTGATAAGAGTTCTCCTTCTGGAAGATCTCTTGATTCTCCGGGGAGGGGGGGGGGGCGGGCAGAGGAAGAGGAAGAGCTTGAAGATCATTGCAGGGGTCCAGGCAGGAGATAATGATGACCTGCATGAGGGTGGTAGAGCGTTGGAGAGGAGTGGATTTCAGAGGGGGTTAGAATGTAAAATTGACAGGATTGTTAGGGATGAAGGAAGGGAGAAATGAGATTGAAACACAGAATTTCTTGCCTGGGCAGTTGTGTAGATGGTTGCCATGCGTGGGGAACAAGTGTCTTACTTGGAGGAATCCTAGAGAAAGGGGTCTCTCCATATTCACCCTGGCCTTCCCTACCCACCCCACACCCCACCCGTATTCAGATGTAATCTGTTCTCACAAAGCAGGCTGCTCGCCTCTGTTAAGATGCAAATTAGGTATCTGAGACTTCAGTTTAAAACTTTCTAGCAGCTTTCCTTGGCACCAGCATTTAAATTCTCTACCAGAGTTCCCAAGCCCAACATGACCTGACCCCTGTACACCTCACTGATTTCGTCCTGTACCGTTCGTTTTCTGGGCTCCGTCATACTGGCTTGGTTCATTTGGTTCTTGAATGCCAAGCTTGTGCTGGCTCCGGGACCCTTGCCCGAGTTACTCTCTACTAAAAATGCTGGATCTCTGCCTTGTCTTATAGCTGGCGCGCTGTCACTCAGAATTCACTTTAAGTGTCAGCTTTACAGAGGCTTCCTGACCCCACAACACAGTTTTCTCAGGCTCTGTCTACCACTTCATATCATTTTCAGTCTCGGCATCTCTTCACTTTTGTGTCTGTATTTGCTTGTCTGTCTTGCCCACCCGGAACTGTGAGCTCCATGTTGGCAGGGACCTTGTCTGTCTCATCTAATCTGTATCCTCAGCCTGGCACATAGTAAATACCCAGTTTGTTGGTCAGATGATCGAAGGGAGAGATTTGGGAAAGAAAGTGTTGGGTTCTGTTTTAGATGCGTAGGGTTTGAGGTGCCTCGTACAGCTCTGCAGAAGAGGCATCTGTACCATCTCCAGCTGAGTGATGGCAGCGGGCGGTTAGGCAGACGTTAACGTGTATTCTAGTGACACATCACTCAAGAGGGATGTGTAGAATAAAAAGGAGTTGAGAGTTGCGTCCCTAAGTGAGGAGAGAGAATATTTAAGGGATGGCAATAGAAAAGGCAATCACAAAAAGATGTAAGAAGGAACAGGTGGCATGGGGCGGAGGCACTCAAAGAGTATGTGGTGTCACCAAGGCCGAGAGAAGGAAAATATTTCAAGATAAGGGGAACACGGAGTTAACATCCAGCACTGCAGAGAAGTCAAATGAGAACATTTTTATAGGATTCAGCAGCAAGCAATCATTCGATAGTAAGAATGGAAACGATTTCAGTAGGACGAAAGGATGCTAACCAAGGGAAATGGGAGAGATTTGAGTATATTTAAAAACAGAGCAGCGAGCCTATAGACAGTTGGAAGGGTAAGGTTGGTTGTGGCGGCTCACCCTGTGATAGCCATTTTTGGTAAGTGTTTTAAGGTAATTGGTCCCCTCTCTCGTTGTTGTTTTTAATTAAGGAAGCTCTATGTGCTACGTGGGGTTCGAACTCGCGATCCCAAGATCAAGAGTCTCAGTGCTCTACCGACCAAGCTAGGCAGGCGCCCCAACTCCCGTTTCCTTTTATTCCAGAAGCCACATCTGTTTTGGAATGAAGTCACCCGAGGAGATGCGCCAGCAGGCGCACATCCAGGTTGTGAGCAAGAACCTGTACAGCCAGGACAACAACCACGCCCCCTTGCCATACGGTGTGCTTGACCACAGGATGGTGAGGCCCCGCCCCTTCCCACCTCCCTGTGTGGTGACAGGTGCCCCTGAAACTGATGGCCTGCCAGGCTGGAGAAGCAAGAGCTTCTCTCCATCTCCCTTGTTCCCCTGCACGGCACAGGGTCTCCAGCCCTCCGTCTGTGAATATGCTGCACCTTCCCAAGTGATTCCGACTCGGAGGCACCTGGTCCCCCTTTCCTGGGCACGGGTTTCCGTTAATGATCGCATGTGCTTTTATCCAAAGGGTACAAGTGAGAAGGACCGTCCTTGTGAGACCTGCGGGAAGAACTTGGCTGACTGTCTGGGACACTACGGCTACATTGACTTGGAGTTGCCATGCTTCCACGTGGGCTACTTCCGAGCCGTTATCGGCATCTTACAGGTGGGCGCAGAGGTGTTCGTTTTCAGGATGTAAACTTAACTACTGCTCAGGGACACTGGCATGAGCTTGGGAGCTGTGAGTGGTCAGGGGTACGTCTGGGGAGAATTTTTATATAATGTAATATTGCTTCTTGCATGAAGTTGCATAAGGATTCTTTATTCTTGATCTTCCTTGAGTAGATGGTAGAGACACATAAAAAATAAGCATGGGCACCTGGGTGGCTCAGTCAGTTAAGGGTCCGACTCTTGATCTCCGCTCAAGTCATGATCTCTTATGGTTCGTGGGTTTAAACCCCACATCAGGCTCCATGCTAACAGCACAGAGCCTGCTTGGAATTCTCTCCCTCTCTCTTCTCTTCTCTTCTCTTCTCTTCTCTCTCTCTCTCTCTCTTTCTCTGTCTGTCCCTCACTTGCTTGCTCTGTCTCTCTCAAAATGAACTTTTTTTTAAAAAACAATTTTTTTTAACATTTTATTTATTTTTGAGAGAGAGAGAGAGAGAGAGACAGAGTATGAGAGGGGAGAGAGGCAGAGAGAGAGGGAGACACAGAATCCGAGCAGGCTCCAGGCTCAGAGCTGTCAGCACAGAGCCTGATGCGGACTTGAACCCACCAACTGTGTTACTATGACCTGAACAGAAGTTGTACGCTTAACCGACTAAGCCACCCAGGCGCCCCATAAGTAACCTTTAAAAAAAAAAAAAAAAAAATCATGAATCAAGCAGTACAGAAGAGCACAAAATTTAAAAATCAGCAAAAATCCTGCCAGCCAGCTCTGACTGGTTAGCATTCTGGTGAACATCGGCCATCTCTCTGTGCTTATCTCTGGGCGTGTGGCTTAGTTTAAGTGTCCTAGATGAGAGGTCAGAGTGACTTCCCCACCCCACCCCCAAGAAAAGACATTTTATCTCTCATCCTTTCATCTGTTTTAATTTTTAAAAGATGATCTGTAAAACCTGCTGCCACATCATGCTGTCCCAGGAGGAGAAGAAGCAATTTCTGGATTATCTGAAGAGACCCGGCCTGACCTACCTCCAGAAACGTGGACTGAAGAAGAAAATCTCTGATAAGTGCCGAAAAAAAAACATCTGCCATTACTGTGGTGCTTTTAATGGTGAGGAGAACACATAAAAGGCTTAGTGACAGTCTTTTCCATTCCCTCTGGTCCATTTAGCTTATTAGTTTTATGGAGTGTTGGGAAGTCAGATGTTTCTCTTGCACACTAGGCTTTAGCGCCTAGCAACTGATGCCCTGTGAGCAAATGCATTTTCAGTGATTACACTGACCAGACTGCAGCCTCAGGCCAGACTAAGCAAGTATGTCATTTTCCTTTTTTTTTTTTTTTTTTTTTAAATGTTTATTTTTGAGAGACAGAGCATGAACAAGGGAGGGGCAGAGAGAGGGAGACACAGAATCTGAAGCAGGCTCCAGGCTCTGAGCTATCAGCACAGAGCCTGACATGGGACTTGAACCCACGAGAGCTATGAGATCATGACCTGAACCGAAGTCAGATGCTTAACTGACTGAGCCATCCACGTGTCCCAAGTATGTCATTTTCCCAGCCTTGGCAAATAAATTTTCTTGTACAGGTACCGTAAAGAAATGTGGATTATTGAAGATAATTCATGAGAAATACAAGACCAACAAAAAAGTGGTGGATCCTATCGTATCAAATTTCCTTCAGTCTTTTGAAACAGCCATCGAGCATAACAAAGAAGTAGAACCACTGCTGGGAAGGGCACAGGTGAGCCTGAAATCGCATGCCTGCCTCCCCCTGCATCACACACACCCATTCTCACCCCCTCCCTGTCTTTGATAGACACATCTTCCAAAATGAGAAGTCCTATTAAGTTAGAGCTCCAGAAATACTTCATGAAAAGTGTTTATCCTGCAGTATGTTTAATGCCTAATGTAGACTGATCGTGTAACACACATTTAATTGCGCAGGCAACGTATCACAGTTTGATCGTAAGAGATCGTGGAATCACGGCTGTATAGAGCATAAACCGAGAGAGTCCGTGTCTCACATGGGTACTGACATCTAAGAAATTGTAGGTAACTCCTCTTTTCTTAGCACAGGCTTAACTAGTAGAACTTTATGAAGTATCCTGTTCTGCCTCCCTTTATTTCGATTAGTACTGAATCCACACGGTGCCATCTAGAATCGGTAGTATACGAAACTAACAAATTAGTTGAGTGGCTACTGAGTACCAAATTCGGTCCGTCATATGGGGAGCGTCAGGAACGGCGAGACAGTGGGTCTACTGTCCCTGACCCCACCCCTTAGATGTGTCACAAGCAGGTAGTCTGAAAAGATAACTGACATCCTGGGCCAGGGTGCTGACCATCATTTGAGTAGCAGAGACCGGAAAGACAGTGGGAAAGGAGGAGGCAGATGTCACTTTGGACTTGGTTGGGAAAGACTGAGGAAGTGTGGTTTGTTCTGGTCTTTGAACGTGAGTAGGCACAGGTAGTGAGCTCAGCACGTCCAGGCGGCCATGGCTCAGCTGATTCTGAGGCTGAGGATCTGAAAGACCAGAGAGTGCTAATGAAGGCACTTTGCCTTTGGGGACTGCTGTTAGGGACAGGCCCTGTTCAATGCTCTTCACATGGATTGCCTCCTATTTAATCCTCAGCAGCGCTCGAGACAGCCCTGCCCAAGGTGACCAAGGGGACTCTAGCCACGGCAGCTAGAGTGCTAGAGAAAAGACGCAAGTAAGAGCTCTGTGCAGAGCGCATCCTGTTCCGAGGAGCGTGGTGCCGTCAGAGGCTTTGAGGTGGTGAATGGGTCGTGGTGAGTAGGTGACAGAGTTGTAGGAGAGCCTGGCTGCTCCTCACAAGACCCCGTTACCTGAGAGATAGGGCAGCTCACAGGTTAGGAGGAAGCAGTCACAATCATATATCTGATAGAGGGCTCTCGTATCCAGGATATAGGAAACAGCCCTTAAAAATCAGTAAGAAAAATAACCTGATTTTTATTTACATTTATTTGGGGCGGGGGGGAAGAGAGACAGAATCCCAAGCAGGCTCCACACTTCAGTGCAGAGCCCACCACGGGGCTTGAACTCACAACTGTGAGATCATGACCTGAGCTGAAATCAAGTCGGATGCTTAACTGACTGAGGCACCCAGGTGCCCCAAAATGCAACCTGATTTTAAGCAGCGGGAGCAAAACTTGTATTGGCCTCTTCACAAAAGGATACGTTCCATTGCCAGTAAAGAAATGAACGATTGCTCGATGGTTAGTCGTCAGGGAATGGCTAATCATAACTATACACACACAGAAAAATGAAAATGTACAAAAACTGAAAACTGCGTGCTTGCAAGGACATGAAGTGACTGGCACTCACATTGACAGTGTCAAAGGTTACCACCACTCTGCACAGCAGTTTGATGATTTCTCACAAAGTTACGCCTACACTTACCATACAGTTCAGCAGTTTTAACCTTCAGTACGTACCTGAGAGAAATGACTGCATATGTCTGCAGAAATACCGGTACGAGAATGTTCATTGCAACTTTATTAGTAAAAGCCAGAATTGGAAACAGCCCACCTGTTAGCGGGAGCATGGCAAATTGTCATCGATCCACACGATGGAATACTGTGCTGTAATGAAAGAAGTGAACTCACGACACACAACCCGGCCAAAGGACAGAATGTGCGGAGAACGAGAAGCCGTATACCAGAGAGTACACAGTGCCTGATTCCATGTAGATCAGGTCAACAATAGATCAGACTGATCTGTGGTGATTGACATCAGGAGAGCAGTTACCCCTGGGGTGAGAGCCTGGTACTGACTAAAAAGAGGTATCAGGGTCCTGGGGCGCTTAGGTGGCTCAGGTGGTTAAGCGTCCAACTTCGGCTTAGGTCATGGTGCATGAGGTTGAGCCCAACATGGGGCTCTCTGCTGTCAGTGCAGAGTCTGCTTCAGATCCTCTGTCCCCCCTGCCCCTCTCCGTCACTCCCCACTCGTGCTCACTAGCACTCTAAAAATAAAATTTCTTTAAAGAAGTATCAAGGTCCTTTTATGGAGAGATGGACATGTTGTGTATCTTGATGAAGGCTAGTGTGTGTCTGGTATATACATGAAAAACAGGTCAATCTCTTTAGTATTTGTGGAGTTTAGGATATGTGAATTACTGGGGGAACAGAGGGGATACAAAGAAAACAGACCCTGAGCCTGGTGGTGATAAAGGAGCCAGAGGCCAGAGTCACCGCATGCAGTGAGAATGGACAGAGGTCGACGATCAGCCACCAAGGAGACGGGTGGGCGAGGGAGCCTGAGGTGAGTGAGTGCGTGCGCAGACGTCTGGGAAATGGGAGTGTTCCTGGAAATGGGGAGAGAGCGTGTCGGCAATTGATCCAGGCAGAAAAGTCTTCAAAGGCAATAAGGGAAGCTGGTGCAGAGGAAGTGCGGGCAGGCGGAGGGGGATGACCTTGCCCTCGTCAGCCCTGAGAAAGGCACTCTCCAGGCTGGCAGCTGGGCAGAAAGCTTTCAGAAGCCTGACTCTCAGGGTACCCCTGCACTCACGCTGCGGCTGCCGGATCAGCATCCTTGACGCCCCACCACTGCCCCCTGCCAGCTTTCTGCCCGGGACGGGTGACTGGCTCTCCTCCACTCAGTCCCCATAGTAGGGAGTAGCCCGATTCTCCCGTATGGCCTGGGAGGCATCTTGTTTGGGAAAAGCTCCTAAATGACTCAGCCCTGGAGGGAACCCCTCCTGTTTAAGAGTCTAGAGCATCAAGCTTGGCTCTCTGGGCATTCCCCCACTGCCACCACCTCCCTCAGTGTCTCTCTATCTCTACCCCACTCTACCCAGATTGATGTCCTAGAGGTGGCTTAGGGTGGTGGTGAAGAGCTTCAGAGCCCAACTGTGCTGCTTGTTTGTTCTGTGACCTCAGACACGTGACCCAACCGGGACTTGAGTTTTCTCAACTCTAAACAGGGATTACAAGAGTATCTGCTTTAAGGCTATTGTGAGGATTAAAGAGATGAATTCCAGATCAAGTACTTAGCAGAGTGCCTGGTGCATAGCAGGTGCTTAGACTGTGTTCCCCAGTTGTCCTAGTTAGCACTGCTACTGATGGTATCACAATAATGACCGGGGTGCCCAGCTGGCTCAGTCAGAAGAACATGTGACTCTTGACCTCAGGGTCATGAGTTCAAGCCCCACATTGGAGGTAGAAATTACTATAAATAAACTTTAAAAACAAAAGTAATCTTCTCTGGTGCATTTGTATGATTCAATTTATGATAATAAAACTATTTTTCTTATTTTTTTATGTTTTGAGAGACAGATAGCGCGAGCAGGGGAGGGTCAGAGAGAGAGGGAGACACAGAATCCTAAGCAGGCTCCAGGCTCTGAGCTAGCTGTCAGCACAGAGCCCGACACAGGGCTCGAATCCACGAACTACGAGATCATGACCTGAGCTGAAGTCGGACGCTTAACTGACTGAGCCACCAGGTGCCCCTAAAATTATTTTTTAAAAAATGACAGGCATGGTGACGATTGATGAGGTTTCCTTCCCTCCACGTGTAGGCTCAGACTCTGTGTCCTTTAGACTTTACTCAGCCTGCTCTCCCTTCTCTTCACCAAAGTCTCCCTTCCCTTGGCTTCTTCCCTGCAGCCCGGCACACCTCTGCTCTCCGGGCCCTTTGACCTCACCCTTTCTTCAACCACATGTCCACTGTCTGTGTCTCCTATAACACCTGTGTTCCATCTTCTATTTCCACTGGTTTCTCCTTAAGTGTGGTCTATAACAAGGTCTGTTTTTCTGAGGCACTGTTTGATGCCATTCACAGTGCTTGGATGGTGGCAGGGCCTCCAGAGTCATTCGAAACCATCAGCTCATACTGCCCTTTTTTTTTTTTTTTTTAAGTTTATTTGTCTTGAAAGTGTGTGCACTGGGGGAGGAGCACAGAGCAAAAGGGAGAGAGAGAGAATCCCTCACAGGCTCTGTGCTATCAGTGCAGAGCCCAACGTGGGGCTCGATCTTACCAACCAAACCATGAGGTCATGACCTGAGCTGAAATCAAGAGCCAGACACTTAATGGACTGGGCCACCCAGGCACCCCTCATCCTGGTTCTTTCTCCAGCTATGGAAGGAGGGAGGGGCGAAACAGGAATTCACCCTTTCCCTGATTCTGAATGGCCCTTCCTCAGAGAGGACAGAGAGGACCCCTTAGTCACTGAACTGAACAAAGCATCAGTGAGTTACTTTTACCTTTTGTGGAGAAGGGCATTGTGCAGACAGGTGAGTGTATTGCCCTGAAGCTCATTGATCTCAGGATGGTCCATGTCCTGACATGTTTACCTACCCATTTAATTTCCCAAAACATGGAACCCCATATGCCTTTATGGGTAGCATAGCATCCTTGAGTTGATGGAGACCACAGAGCAGTGGTTCTTGACCTTTCCTGGGTCACAGACTTATTTAGGAATTGAACAAAACCTCTGGACTCTATCTCCAGAAGATTAGTGTATTATCTACTCCCCATTTTTTGTTTTGTTTTTAATTTGTTTTCATTTTTTAGACCATGCAAGCTGGGAGCAGGGGCAGAGGGGGAAAGAGAATCTTTTTTTGTGTTGCAGGGAGAGAGTACCCTCAAGCAGGGGAGAAGGGCAGAAGGAAAGAGAGGGGATCTTAAGTAGGCTCTATACTTGGCATGGAGCCTGACGTGGGGCTCGATCCCACAACCCTGGGATCATGACCTGAGCTGAAATCATGAGTCAAGTTGCACGCTCAACCAACTGAGCCACCCCAGGTGCCCCGTCCAGTCCCAGTTTTAATGTAAATCTAGGATTTGTTGGACCTACAGATGAGAGTTTGTCCATAGATGCCATCAGTCTTGCCTCACCACCAGGTAGAAATGCCTTCCACAACATCTCCAGCAGGCTGAGCTGCATGCCGTGCTCTCTTCACCACCCCAGGCAGCCCACGCTCCACCAGGGAGTCCTAGCTTTTGGGATATTCTGCCTCGGACCAAACAGCCCTTCCTTCTGTCTCTCTAGTGGTCCCCAACTTCTGTTTGCTGGCAAATAACAATAAGTCAAGCCCATTTCTGTGTGTCCCTTGGGAGACCGTTGGTACGTGACTTGCCAGTCCTTCCCTCCTGCATCGTGGATATCCGCAATGTCCTTATCTAGCGTGACTCTGGTACGGCAGGTGACGTCCGGCCTTCATCCTGTTCCTAGAGCTCTTAGCGTTAGATTTCCCCTGACTGCTTCAGGTGGCCCTGAGGTGCTCGTTGCTGGGCGACCCAGAAGCTCAGGAGGGGAACTCTGTGACCAGGGACCAGACTGCAAAACTTCAGGCAAGAGTCCTTCTCCCCAGCTCCACTGACATCTCCAGGGCAGGACTACAGAAACGTCTCTTGCGACACTGTTTTAAGGGCAGTGGCTGTTCAAACATTTCTTCTGAACTTTGCTCCCTATTTCGTTAAGTTATGCATACCAAGTTCTGGATGTAACACGTGTTCTTGGTCACACAATCTCTCATCCCAAGAAAATGTAGTAAGCAGCAACAAGACACAAGCTGACCATTCTTAACTTTTGTCTTTGGGTATCTCTGATCATTTGTATAGTTCTTCTATTATGAGTAAATTGTTGTAGTGTAGCACCTCTGTTAAATGAAGTTAATACAAAGGCAATGTAAGTTCACTGCAGGAAATTTAAATGTAAACGAAGAAGTAAAAAGATTGTAATTCAATTCACTTGCAGAGAGTACTGTTAACACATTGCTAAATGTACGTTTCCTCTTTTCTGTGCAGATGTACATTTCCCCCCAAAATGAGACCATTTTATACACACACTTCATTTACCGATGTTTTATGAACACCTACCATGTCGGTAGCTACATTGCTGTAATTTTTTTTAATGGCTTCATGGTTGCTCAGAGATGGATATACCATGATTTTGTCTGACCAGCAACCTATCAGGCAGTCTTCAAACTCTTCACTACTAACGGCTTTACTGAACATTCCTATAGCCACATCTTTGTGTTGATTTCTGAAGTCACACCCTTTGGAATAATTGTGAGAAGTGAAATTACTGGCTTTAAATAATTGGAATGAAAGGTGTACCCATGTTTAGGGCTCTGCCAGCGTAGTGTGTTACCAACAGAAATCTCTGCCCATGTTTGTACTTACTCTGAGTTAAGTGGTGGGTCAGGTAGAGCGCACGGAGAAGGAAACCCTTGCCCAAGCTGTGGGAAGTTAACGTGTATCTCCATTCTTCCTTTCCTGCTCTCCATAGGAAAACTTGAATCCCTTAGTAGTTCTGAATTTATTTAAACGAATCCCAGCTGAAGATGTCCCTCTACTTCTGATGAACCCAGAAGCTGGAAAGCCCTCCGATTTGATCCTCACACGACTTTTAGTGCCCCCTTTGTGCATCAGACCCTCCGTCGTGAGTGATTTGAAGTCTGGCACCAATGAAGATGATCTGACGATGAAATTGACAGAAATCATTTTCCTAAATGATGTCATTAAAAAGGTCAGTATTTCCAAGCCCTAGGTTTAGGAGTGTATCTATGCAAAGCCTTCTCATCAAGAAAGATTGACCCACGATCATTTTTTTTTTTAATTTCTGCTCATTTTTAGCACCGCATATCAGGAGCTAAGACCCAGATGATCATGGAAGACTGGGATTTCCTGCAGCTGCAGTGTGCCCTCTACATTAACAGTGAGCTCTCAGGCATCCCACTCAACATGGCGCCCAAGAAATGGACCAGAGGCTTTGTCCAGCGCCTGAAGGGAAAACAGGGTACGTTTCCAATAAGAAGTGCAAGAGACAGTCTTCGGCCTTTGTTACCCTTTTTTGGAGTGTGTCCAGTGTATCTAGTTGGAAATCACAGAATTTTCTTGTTTGTGGTCATACTGTATCCCCAAACAGCACGGATTTGTGCCACAGAGACCTATGACCTATTTTATTGATTTAGGTCGCTTTAGAGGCAACCTTTCAGGAAAGAGAGTGGATTTTTCTGGGAGAACAGTCATCTCACCTGACCCCAACCTCAGGATTGATGAGGTAGCCGTGCCAGTCCACGTGGCCAAAATTCTTACTTTTCCTGAGAAGGTAAGTATCATTCAGCCACTCGATTCTATGTTTTGACTCCCATCTTTTACGTTATATTTTGAGATTCCAAATGATAGATAGTTGGAAAATCCCCAGGCGTGTGTATGTGTTATCTTCCAGTTTGATGCATATACCACCGCACGTAGTGTCTGCAACATACGCAAACACAGATGTGTCTGCCTTGGTGCATATATATTCACGTTTACACTAGACATCTCTTCTGCAGCTTACTTCTTCAAGTAGTATGGTCTTTGACCTCTTCCTGTGTTGGTTCTTACCTCTCATTTTAAAGTAACTAAATGATGGGGTGCCTGGTCAGTTAAGTGACCAGCTTCGGCTCGGGTCATGATCTTGCGGTTCGTGGGTTCGAGCCCAACGGCAGGCTCTGAGCGACAGCACAGAGCCTGGAGCCTGCTTCAGATTCTGTGTCTCCCTCTCTTTCTGCCCCTTCCCTGCTCATACTGTCTCTCTCTCTCTCTCAAAAATAAATGAACATTTAAAAAAATAATAAAATAAAGTAACTAAATGATAAACACCACGCCCAGTTAATTTCCTTGGGATAGAGCATTATTTGTAAAGCCTTAACAACCACTGAGTCAAGTATCTGGGGTCTTTTAAGGCGATTGAGACATAGCCAGAAAGGCTGCCCACTTTACTCTTAACTCATACTCATTGTGAGTATAAAATGGCCTTTATAGTAACTGAGGTATAGAAAATGCAAGTCCTGGTAACAGGAAGGTATTGGCTTCAGGTTTGCTTTTGAGATTCATAATCAGCCCAGATCATGGAAGCTTCTGGTAATGCTTGTGTAAAGTATCCTCAGTTGATTTACTAATGTTCCAGAGTTTCCTTCTCTGAGATGGTGTTCACGAGACTCTTATCCAAGAGGTTGTGGGACACGATGCTTCAGACCAGGGTCTAACCATGCTGGTGCCACAGCTTTTAAACCTCAGGAGCCCGTGGTGAATCATTGCTAGTGAAGTTGCCAACTGTACAGAGAATGTGCTGGAAGGTCCCTATAGCTAAGTCCAGCCCACTCATTTTACTAATGGGAAAACCAAAGGCCTGAAAGGACTTGGCCATTTCACCCTGCCAGTGGTGAGTTGGGACTGGACCCCGGGTTCCTGTGTGCCCCTCCACTGTTGTCTTTAAACCCAAGACCCTAGGCAGTGGGAGATAAACAAGCTGCCTCTCTTTCTCAGAGTCAGCCAAGGAAAGTAAAGATGGACACGCAGTTTACTATAGTGTGCCAGCTTACAGAAATCTAACAGCCTCTCCTTGTGTCTTCTATCACCGTTGCGCAGGTGAACAAAGCAAACATCAACTTTTTGAGGAAACTGGTTCGAAACGGCCCCGAAGTTCACCCAGGAGCCAATTTCATTCAGCAGAGACACACGCAGATGAAAAGGTAATGCTATCTCAATCTAGCTGTATGTGACAACCTTCTCATGACGGAGGTCACCATATTCAACCACAGAGTGCAGTCCAAAATCCAGCATTTGTGACGTTTTAGCCTGTGGAAAATACTATTTAAATTGCAGTGAGCCTTTTGCTCTGCTTGCCCATTGAATATACACAAAATGTCCATTTGTTCCCTCGCGTTTAATGTTGCATCTAGGAAGACGGAACACGTGGGGTTAGGCCATCCAGTCATTTTCTGCGTCGCGTGGGCTCTCCGGGGTTACTTGACTGTGCTCACAACCCAGGGCGCGCTTGTTTGGCCAGCTCTGACTTTTCCCTGATGGCTGGTGCTTTTTTATCTCTTGAGATAAACATGAGACAAAACCTATCAACGGGGCGTGGGGGAGAAGCTGACTTAGTGCATTTCTGTGATTCTGAGACATAATTTTTTTCATCTTTTAACATTTTAAAAATGAGGACCTAACGGTGTCATAGTTTAACCGACGGCTTGTGGAGGCAGCTTCGATTCAATGACCTGTGATCCATCATTTTAGAGACTGCATCCTGACGCGAGGAGGGAGCTTTGTTCTCACAGATCACGTTTCTTATCACACATGTAGGTTTTTGAAGTACGGAAATAGGGAAAAGATGGCTCAGGAGCTCAAGTACGGGGACATCGTGGAGAGACACCTCATAGACGGAGACGTGGTGCTGTTCAATCGGCAGCCCTCCCTGCACAAACTGAGCATCATGGCGCACCTGGTGAGCGGGAGATCCTGTGTTTACTTTCTGTCGGGTGGGAGTCTGCCGTGTGCGCACGCTCAATTCCGGACTCCAAAAATTAAGATGGCCGGTAATCTGAAATTTTCGTCCCTTTTGATTTTTCTCTTCCTTCGCTTTTTGGTTTGAGTGAAACTTTTACATTTTAAGCTTCCCTTCAACGTTTATAATATCTATGAATTCCATACTCGACAGTAAAACAGAAAGGGACTAATTGAAAATTAGCATGAAAGTGACTGGCGTGATTTCACTTGCAAACGAAAATGTACACGTATATATGTGCACGCAGACTTCTGTGAAACAGATATGGCAGAAAGTTGATTTGGGGGCTAACGTGGCTTATTAACTATGCAACTGAAATGCTTAGGAGATTTCTCATCACAGCGGCCCTCCAACGAAGACCTTGGAGCATTTTTTTTTTTTCAGTGATTTAGTTTTGCAACAACAGCAGTTGCTTTTTCTGGAGATTTAAAATGGAAATGAGGTGCAACTTTAATTCGTTAAATATTCATAAGTTCTCCTATCTCCAAAGCCATTAAAATCGACGAGCATTTGCAACAGCATTTAAACAGGCTCTTCGGTTAGTTTTTCTAGATTCAGGTTTTCAGTTTACGAACACACTACATCAGTCTTTTTACTTAAGCGTGAAAATACCCAAAAAAATCAGTTATGACTATGGGATTACGATCACGGGGATCTGGGGAGTGAACAAAATCCCTCCCTTTCCGGAAACTTTTGCTTGGCTTTGGGGCATTTTCAAAATAAAAACTTTTTTTTTTTGCTTGAAAAATTTCAAATCCATACAGAAGTCGAAAGAATACTATGATACTCCCATTCACTGTATTGAATAATTTTCCAAGATTTTGCCACACCTGTTTTCTCTCTCCCTTCTTTCTTTGATAATCCCAGATGCCAGGTCTTTTCTCCGTGTGTAATCAGTTCACTTGTGTGATGGGGGCGCCCAGGTGGCTCAAACAGTATACTTGTGTGAGACGCACACAAGCACAGTGCCGGTGTCACACCACACAAAATGAACACTCACTCCCTGCTATCATCTGGCACCCAGCCCATAGGCACATTTCCCCAAGTGTCTCTCTCAACTGTCTTTTCACAGCTAGTTTGTCCAAATCAGGGTGTAAAGTCTACACATTACATTTGGTTGATGCAGGTCTTCAGTCTCTCTCTTGATCTCAAACAGTACCCCCACAACCCCTGTTCTTGTAATCTCAGTGTCCTTGTTGAAAAAAAAAACAGGTCATTTGTCCTTGTTGAAAAAAAAACAGGTCATTTGTCCTGAAGAATGTCCCATGGTGTGTAGGTGTGTGTGTGTGTGTGTGTGTGTGTGTGTGTGTAATCGGACAGCACTAAGAGCATCTTTATTCTTTTATTCGTCTAAACTGCACAGTAGTCAAGGCGGGATCAGATTCAGACCCCACTTCTGTCAAGAATGACAGCTCGGTGGCCCTGGCTACTTCTCACCTTATTTTAGGAGGCACAGGTTGTCTGTCTGCCCCACTTTGTTCTGCTGAGAAGGTTAGGGCGGCAGATACTTCAGCCTGGTGCCTCCCTTGAAAGTTTCCTTACCAGCCTTTTATCTAAAGGCTTCATCCATGTCTGATCATTGCCAGCGTTATTTCATTGGGGCTGCAAAATGAAGAATTTCTCATTTATCATGCCTGTCATATTCTATACCTATCATTTAAAGATTTTTTTTCTTTAATATTTTATTTATTATTTTCGAGAGAAAGAGAGTGAGTAGGGGAGGGGCAGAGAGAGAATGAGACACAGAATCCAAAGCAGGCTCCAGGCTTTCAGCTGTCAGCACAGAGCCAGACATGGGGCTTGAACTCACCAACCATGAGACCATGACCTGAACCAAAGTTGGACACTTAACCAACCGAGCCACCCGGGCACCCCTCCACACCTATCATTTTTATAATGAAGAGTCTGTTCTTTTTGACTACAGTTATTTGTTTATCCAAAAATATAGCGCCTGAAGGAAAGGCAGCACAAATGCCTGATTCTTTTTCCTTTATTGCCAGTTTGGGAAGGAAAAAGTTGCTAGTTTCCTTCAACGAGGTCAGTTTGGGTTTTTTGTCTGTTTGCTTTCTCTTTTTTCAGCATCATTAAAAACCCGTGGGTTTTTCCACAAGAGATTCTTAAATACAGAGAACAAACTGAGGGTTGCTGGTGGGGTGTTGGGTGGGGGGATGGGCTAAATGGGAGATGGACATTAAGAAGGGCAATCACTTGTTGGGATGAGCACTGGGTGTTTTATGTAAGTGATGAATCACTAAATTCTGTTCCTGAAATCAATATTGCAGTATATGTTAACTAATTTTAATTTAAATTTAAAAAATAATAATTTTAAAAAACCATGGGTTTTTATTTAGTCCTTGTGTTTTAATCAGCTCCTGCCATAAATGGTTTTCATCTTCAGCTGTGACATCATTGGCCAGTGGGGGCCCTTTCACATGGCTCTTAACATTGCTGCTTGCCTCATGTTAAAACAAACTCATTGCATTGTTTTGGTCTCATAAAGAAGAACTCCACAAGTGGCTTGACAAAACATACCAGGATTTTATTTCCTTAATCTAACGTGTCCAGTTTTCAAGGAAGTCATTTATTAATGTTTTGAGACCATGAAGCTTTTGGATAAATGACTAAGCCCCTCTCCTATTTTGTTTCTTGTTTTTTTGTATTCCACAGGCCAAGGTCAAGCCCCACCGGACCTTCAGATTTAACGAGTGTGTCTGTACACCCTACAATGCAGATTTCGATGGTGATGAGATGAACCTTCATCTCCCTCAAACAGAAGAAGCTAAAGCAGAGGCCCTTGTTCTCATGGGGGTAGGCACAGCCCTGCTTCTGTGTAACAGCTTGACCGAGGGGAAGGGGAGTATGTGTCCTGGGTAAGGGAGTGTCAGTGACAGGCGGGGAGCTGAGAGCAGTGGGCACCTTCTGGCCTGTAATACGCGTTTCTGAGGTAAAGGACATACGTGAAAACCAGCTAGGAAAAGGTACAACAAGGGTGTAGCAGTATCGTGACTATTGGTGTCACGGGCAAAACAGAGGTTCTGCATCAGGAGATTTTCTGGTAGCTGAAAATTCTTTAAGTACCAGTTCATTTTACTGAAAACTTTCCTGCAGTATATTACAAACTTCTTTGCCGTCTGAAGGTCACACTAAACAAAATCGTTGTATAATGACCCTTACCACCATCATTTTCCAGCAGTTAAGGGGAGCCCCAGAGGTGGTGGAGAAGTCCAGTGATGAGGCCCACAGATGCCCGCTCTCCAGGAGCGTACGGCCGGGCTCTCCGTGTGCTGCATGGACTGCCCGCTCGCAACTCCAGCTGAAGCACAGCGCTGCGCGGGGCTCAGCCCTCCTAAGCTTAACGGGGCCCCCAACTGTTGAGTTTTTAGAGGCCAGGTTTCCCTTTTCCCCAGTATTCTGGTTTTCTGTGTTGTGAGCGCGTTTGCCTGTGGTTGTTAGTGTTCCTGCCGCCAAAACACTTCTCACCGTTTCTGATACAGGGCTTTTCATCTGTTTTGGTGTGGGATGATAGTATCGATTCTAAAGGGAAGGCTGTTAAGTTCTGTAAGATCTATTAAAGTACATGAGGATTTGGTGGGGACAAGAAGGAGCGCCTGCATTCATGGCCCTTGCCTCGGGTTTTCATGCCTAAAGCCAACATACCTTTTCTTGTCAAGTATTTGATGTATTACATATTTTGTACACACACCTAATTCTAAGAAATTCATGTGGGTAATTTCAGTTTTTTTAGAACACTGATTTTTTACTTAAACATTTCAGTATAATGGAGTTATTTAAATAAGATGAGGTTTTTACGCATCACAACGTCTCTTTTTTCTTTATTTCCACCTCTTTTTTGTTGTATATTTATTTTGAGAGAAAAAGAGCAGAGGGGGGACAGAGAGAGAGGGGAGAGAGAGCATCCCAAGCAGGCTCCACTCTCAGCATGGAGCTCTATTTCATCACCGTGAGATCATGACCTGAGCCAAAATCAACACTTGGATGCTCAACTGACTGAGCTACCCAGGCACCCCTATTTCCACCTCTTTTTATCTGTTTATTTCTTATCCATGAATTTAGATGGTGGTAGTTGTGGTTTATAATAGTCTCTGTTTTCCTTTTTTGTACTTAACGTATTATAAATGCCCACCTTTGTTGTAAAGTCTTCATAATTACTGATTATAATGGCTTCACAGTATTTCACCAGCTTAGCACACCATAATTCACCTACCTTCTGCTGAAAATTTAGGGTGTTTCCCCTGTTTTGCTATGAGGACAAATCCCTTAAGGGCCATCTTTGTGCATTCGGAGTCTTTCTTCTGAGTTATTTCTTCAGACTCCTCAGCCTTTCAAAATGATTTAGTTGATGCTTAATGAGCACCTACTGTGTGCCGCCAATTACTCTCCTAGGAGTACAACAGAGAAGAAAAAAAAGTCAGTATTCTTGCTTTTATCCTTACTCAAATGGATACTCAAATGGATACTCAAATGGGGAGAGGTGAGGAATAAACCAATATAAAATAGGTCGCATGGTGGCAAATGCTGAGAAGAAAAGAATCAGTCACAACAAGAAGGAAAGTAAATGAGAGGGGTCCTGTTTCATAGAGGATGGTCTGGGAGGGCCACTAAAATGATAGCACTTGAGGCAAGTTCTAAAAGAAGTTGATGAGCAGTGTGACTGTCAGCAAAAGATCCAAGCAGAGGACCAACAGGTGCAAAGACCCTGTGGTATGATCATACAAGGAATAACGAGGCCAGCTTGTTTCCTCCGAAGCCTCAGTATTTGTAGCAGTTGTGATGAGTGCTCTGTTCTGTGTCGGGAGATAGCAAGAGAGAAGGTGATGGAGGGCAGGTGACCATGAACGAGCTCCACACTCCCACACACTGTCAGATGGTGCATTGACCAGTGCACTCATCCTTCCTGACCTTGAACTATTATCTATGAGCTCTCCAGAGGAAATAACCAGAGTTGCAAAATCACTTGTAATGATAAAACATAAGAAACAGGTAGTGTCCACCAAAAAAAAAAATTTGGTTAGATTATGTCACATCACATTCATTCGTACCACGAAACCCTACGTGGCCTTTAAAACTGATGGTGTAGTATTGTCAGTATAAAAGCTACTTACGAATTAGTTTTTATTTCAAAAGCAGGCTGTACATAAGACATAATCTTACTTCATTTGGTAAATAGATGTCTCTGTGTTTGTAAAAATGCTTACAGCCAGAAGTTGGGAGGGTATATACCAAAATCTTATAACCACAGCTCTTTTGGTTTGCCGATTCCATGCAGAGATGTTTTTTGGATTCTGGGGTTTTTTTTGTTTTTTGTTCTGTTTTGTTTTCACTTTTTCTACTTAACTGTATTTTTTGACTTCCTGTAAAGAACACTATTTTAGGGGCGCCTGGGTGGCTCAGTTGGTTGAGCGTCTGGCTTCAGCTCAGGTCATGATCTCATGGTTCATGGGTTCGAGCCCCGCATCGGGCTCTGTGCTGACAGCTAGCTCAGAGCCTGGAGCCTGTCTTTGGATTCTGTGTCTCCCTCTCTCTCTGACCCTCCCTTGCTCATGCTGTCTCTCTCTCTCTCTCAAAAATAAAAAATAAAAAATAATTTTAAAAAATTCTAAAAAAAAGAACATACTATTTTTGTAACAAAAAGTAATAATTAGAATGTTGCTAGTGATATCAGCTATGTAGCTAGTTACTAGAGATAATGGCCTGTAGGCAACCACTTGGACTTCAGCCTTGAGTTGGGTACTGAGGATCCATTTTGTTATAATAGCATATATCATTGGTTAAAATGACAACTACACAACAAGGCCAGGACACAAAACCTTTGTAACCATCGGGACAGATCCCCTCAATTACATGTAAGAAAATTATCATCAGCAGTTCTGTCTCAATGGGTAGGGCTCTAGGCTGAGTGTGGTCCCAAATGACTGGGAAGACTTTTGCAAAATATGCAAATCCCAGCCCCTAGACCACTCCCTGTCCCATCCCAGAGAGATTGTTGAAAACAAGCATGAACGATTATCTTCCAGCCCTGATTGGAGGATCGCTGTTTGTTCTGTGCATGTTCACAAGAAGGCAGGAACAGGTCTCTGCTTTGGAGGGCCTTTTAGTTGGCCCTAGTGAGGTTGCCTAGACAACCCACAAATAAAATGAGCACCTCCACGTCACAATTTGAGCAAATTTATATGTCAGTTATCTCCCAACGATAACAAAACTTGAGCAAATGCGCTCTGATGCACAGAATCTTTAAATTTGTTAATTATGCGCTGGCCAACTAGCATCCTTTTTTGCTTGGTGTAGGAACTCATTAACTTTTCCTTAAATCCTGTTGTTAATTCTCGTTAGGACTCTGTCTTCACCGAGAGTTCAGCAGTTCTACCATCCTTGTGGAGAGGCATGAGACTGACAGACCTGAAAGAGAACAGTGCTCCGCCTCATTCATAGGAGCGAACTGCCCTTGGAGAAGGGATTTATTAATAACTAGGAAGTCTTACATGTATGGGGTTCTTACAGGGATCCAAAACTTCACTCAGTATTTAGTGTTGGTAGGAACGTCCAGTGTCAGTGTGGCCAGTGCGTTTGGTCTCCCCTTAACAGACGAAGGAGCGCGGAGCTGGTGACAGAGCTGGGATGGGGAGCCCTGGGCTGCCATTTCTTGGCCCCACTTCTCTGCTCACCCGCTCTTCTTTATTTACACATGGCAATTCGGAGCCTTTGTGGTGCGGTTATTTTGGACTGCATCGCGCAACCCAAAGAGCGTCCAAGAATGGCTAACGTGTTGTGTTTGTTTTTCCTTTAGACAAAGGCAAATCTTGTAACACCAAGGAATGGAGAACCACTGATTGCTGCTATTCAGGACTTTCTAACAGGTGTGTTTATGAGGTCACTTGAAAGGAGAGTAGGAAGCGGTAGGATTCACAGTGATTTCGTGTAACAGCTTAAAAAGCGATTTAATCTTGGGTGTTTAATTCTTTTGTTTACTATGTTTGATTGTGAACCTGGTTGAGAGATTTTGGACTGGCTGATTATTCATTGAATCAGTAAGCATTTGTTCAGCTCCTTGCGGGCACTGGACGTTTTTCTGAGCACTGCAGATACGACAGAGAGTCAAAGTCCCTTGTGGAGCTTAGACTCTCGTGGGAAGAGGGGGCCGGCATGCAGCTGTATGTTTTTACTCTCTCTTTAGCAATAGTCCAGATTCATCTTAAAATTGGAACCTTTTGGGGCGCCTGGGTGGCTCATTTGGTTAGGCGTCTGACTTTGGTTCAGGTCACGATCTCGCATTTTGTGAGTCCGAGCCCTGCAGCAGGCTCGGAGCTGACCGCTGACCGCTGGGAGCCTGGCGCCTGCTTCGCATTCTGTGTCTCCCCCTCTCTGCTCCCCGCCTCACTTGTGCTCTCTCTCTCAAAAATAGATAAACATTTGTTTTAAAAGGCTTAAAAAATAACAAAATCGAAACCTCGGGGTCGTTCTGCACGTTCACACCTTCGCTGTGTTTTGTGTTGTTTTCGACACTCGTAGGCGCCTATCTCCTCACTCTTAAGGACACTTTCTTTGACCGAGCCAAGGCCTGCCAGATCATTGCTTCAATATTGGTTGGCAAGGATGAGAAAATTAAAGTTCGCCTCCCACCACCTACGATATTAAAGGTTTGTGCTGGGAGCACCTGGTGGCTCAGTCGGTTAAGCGTGTGACTCTCCATTTCTGCCCCGGTCACGATCTCACGGTTAGTGAGATCAAGCCCCGTTGGTGCAGAGCCTGCTTGGGATTCTCTCTCCCCTTCCCCTGGCCCTCCCCCATGCATGCGTGCACGTTTTCGCTCTCTCTCTCTCTCTCTCTCTCTCTCTCTCTGAAAATAAATAAACATTTAAAAAAATAAAGGTTTGTGTGGGAGCCAGGCATGCCGGGGACAGGTTTGCACGTGAGTACCCTGCAGACCAGGCTCAGCCAGCCGCTGCTGTGACTTCCTTCCTCCTCCAGCCTGTCACCCTGTGGACGGGAAAGCAGATCTTCAGCGTCATCCTCAGACCCAGTGATGACAACCCAGTGAGGGCCAACCTCCGAACCAAGGGCAAGCAGTACTGTGGCAAAGGAGAAGACCTCTGTGTCAACGATTCCTGTGAGTCAAGGCCGCGGGACGGGAGCAGGCAGAAAGCAGGTGGCCAATGACTGCCTTCACTTCGCAAGCAAATGCCATGTTTCTCTTAGGCAGGAAGTTTATTCTTCAGGGACACAGTTGGTGTGTCTCCTCTCAGCTGTGACTCCCCATTTCTCTAAAAAGTAGAGATCGTGTAGATACATGATCTTGTGATTAGAATGTTCTTCTCCACATGTGTTTTAGATGACTAGTTTCTGTAAATTAATGTGATTTCTTTTATTCTCCTCCCCCCCTTTTTTTTTTGGTCATAAGCAAGGGTCTCCTCATATAAAGCATATAATTTATCATTTTATGTCCAAAAATTATTGTCTAAAAGTATAATAGGACTATTTTTCTACTGCCTCCTGGTCAGCTTGTTTCTTAAAACACGAAGATCAGGTGTAACCATGAGAGGATTTAAATGTTAAGCCATCGGAAAAAATAAAAAAATAAATAGATAGATAAATAGATAAATAAATAAATACATAAATGTTAAACCATAGGAGTCATCCACTAATTCAACCCAAAGTATGGTCCACAGACCAATGCCATTTAGCCAGTGCTGCTTTCTAGCGCCGAGCTCCTTTGCTCACCCCAGACTGCTAAGCAGCAGCTCACCGGCAGGCTCCTCTGGGTGCCACTGACTTGGAATGGGTCTTGTGACAAGAAATGGATCTCCAGGACTCTGCTGAAGAACTGAACCACAGAGTCTCTGAAGGTCAAGATTCCTGTTTTGGAATGCAGAGTAAATGTTTTGAAGGGCACCAATTTTTTTTTTCTCAGGTTTAGAGCCATTGCTTTGAAAATACACTCTTTGGTCTTTTCGGTGTTTTGGCTTACTTGTTTTGGGCTGTATTTTGTTTCTTCCTAGAGGTAATTCCATTTTGTTGTATAGGCTCTTCATGGTGGTGTCATCAGTTTTCATCATATGGGGTGAATGACAAAGTGCTTTGCAGTTTACAGAGTACTTTGTGGCATGTGATTTCATCGGGTGCTCACAGTATCCCTCTGACACAGGACAAGGGCTTGGTGCTGCCATTTATGGTTCACAGTTGCAAATGAGGGTTCTCTAGTACATTTCAGAGTTAGGACACTGGTAAGGTAATCAAGTGGGCTTTTCATGCTTTTCAAAAGTCCCTAGATTTCTCTTTTGTTCCCCTTGAAAAATTTGGAGAGAATTTTTCTTTGCTTTAATTTTCATAGTGGGAGCATGCTTTCACCACTGCCCCACGTTGGAACGAGGCTGAGTAGTAAGTAATTGTGTGTTTAAGCGCCCAGTGCCTGCTGTCCTTTCAGATGTCACCATCCAGAACAGTGAGCTGATGAGCGGCAGCATGGACAAGGGAACGTTGGGATCGGGATCGAAGAACAATATTTTTTACATCTTGCTGCGAGACTGGGGGCAGAACGAAGCTGCCGACGCGATGTCACGGCTTGCCAGGCTGGCTCCCGTCTATCTCTGTGAGTATCTCCAGCTGCCTCGGCACACGGCGGTGGTGGCTCAGGTTTCAGGGCTGTGCCTTAGTTAGTTCTTTTACCTTTGTTTCCTCCCCCAGCCCCCACACACCACACACATACCCGCGCACAGGAAAGGAGACTTACTCCAGACTGAATCGCTTGTGACTTACCGAATGAGATGAGCCCAGTACTGACTAGCCTCCTTTCAGACTTGAATTTGCTCTTGATTTCTTGTCTCAAAATGCCCAGTAGCTCCGTGATGCCAGCCTGACAAGGTTGTTAGACAAGGGCCCTTCGAGGGCTGCTTCCAAGGTACTTGGTGCTCCGACGATGGTCCTTTTGGTCCTCACAGCTCAGCTCTGCTGGGTTACTCAGTGTTTCCCTTCTCTCCTTGCACTGTTCTGTTTCCTATGTTGGCCCATGCTCTGAGCATGCCATACATGCAGAAAACATTTTGTTTCCGCTTTTACACTTGATGGGTTCTTTGGCTGGGTATAGAACTCTGGATTGAATTTTATTTTTTCCCAGAATTTTAAAGGTACTGCTCTACTCTACAGAATTGCCGTGAAAGTGTATTTCTAGTCTTATTTCCAAGCTTTTGTATTTGTCTTTTCATTCTGGAAGCTGTGCAAATCCTGTGTCTTTGTTCTGGAAGTTCACACTGGTAGACCCTTGGTGTGAGTCTTTTCTCATTCATTGTGTTGGGCACTCTGTAAGCTCTCTTAATCTGCCAACGTGTGTCCTCCTGTTGTGGAAATTTTCTTGTTTTTGTTTTGTTTTGTTTGATAATTTTCTCACTTTAACTTTCTCTGTTCTTTTTGGAATTTCTGTTCATTACGTAAGTAGAGCTTCTAGATTGACTCTCTGATTTTTCTTACCTCCTTTTCCCTGTTGTCCATTTCTTTGTTTCTGGATTCACTTTATCTTTTTTTTTTTTTAATGTCTATTTATTTGGGTGGGGGAAGAGGCAGAGAGGAAGGGAGAAAGGGAATCCCAAGCAGGCTCTGGCACTGTCAGCAGAGAGCTCAATAGAGGGATTCAGTCCCACGAACCATGAGATCATGACCTGAGCTGAATTTTTTTTTTTTTTAATCTGGTGGTCCCTGGCTATTCATTCATATTTTGGGGAGTGACATACCAAACACTGATTGGAAATGGAGCCTGTTGGTTGACGGACTTCTTAGTTCTTGATCAAACTGCAAGCCAACATTTTTATTGAGGAACGAAGATTGGTTTCTCCAGGGACATATCTATTTCCGATCTCAGTCTCCCACCCAACAGTTGAGACCTGCTTATCAGGATTCTGGGATGTGGCCAGGGAAAGGGACTACGGAATCACAATCATGGCATGTACAGACCTCATGCCCTGCTTTATAGTCCTCCCAATCTGCCTGCACTTAGGATCCCTCAGTCCAGAGCTCTCTAATTCCACTTCCTGGGACGTAAACGCCCATCTTCCACAGAAAAGTACCAATTTTCCACCAGGTTTCCTTATCTCCAACACATACATTATCTCCAGCATCTGCAGAAGCTGGCAGTATAGTTTCTGAGCGTTTCCAGACTCATGCGTCCTCATTTCCACAGCCACACTTAGGTATCCCTTCCTCACCCTGCTAAGCCAGGTGCCTCTCATCCACCCATTTTCTATGTTAGGGTTAGGATTATTGACCGTGTGTAGTTCCCTCAAAGGTGGGGTTTTCCTGTGTTTGGGGATGATTTCTGAAGAAGGAAGGGGCTGTGGGCAGACAGGTATCTAAGATGATGTGTTAGAACAAGAAGTCAGGTGGCTCACTTTCCATTGCTGACTTTGTCCAGCTGCTCCTTGGTATTTCATATCGGTGCGCTTTGTTTTGTCGTTAGTTGGGGACAGTCCTTGCTCCCCACGGGGTTATAACGTCTCTGACAGGATTCAGTGAGTCATTTTTATATAACTCTCTACAGACTGATACACATTTTTATTTAACTGGGTCATGATATATTCTCTGAAGGTATAAATGGTTTCTATATAGTGGGTTGGCTAACATTCATGGCGCTCTCTTTCTGCTTTACAGCAAACCGTGGATTCTCCATTGGGATTGGTGACGTCACACCTGGTCAAGGATTGCTAAAGGCCAAGTATGAGTTGCTGAACGCTGGCTACAAGAAATGTGATGAGTACATTGAAGCGCTGAACACAGGAAAGCTGCAGCAGCAGCCTGGTTGCACAGCTGAGGAGACTCTGGAGGTGAGCCTGCTCACGTGAGGAGGCCACGCTATGCTCACGGGCCATGCTGCCGGCCTGAAGAGAAGGTAGCAGAGGGGGGAAACAAAGGTGGTGGCTGCAGCCCCAGGCCAGCCCTGTGCTGCATGTGTGTGTTCTCGTTTGTTTAACGAGGGGAGGGCCTTTGAGTGGGTCCTTTGCATCCCTAGTAGCTTTCACATTCTAGGTGGTGAAAACAGGGCCATCTGTTCACTCGACCACATGGGGCTGCTCTTGTTCCAGCATCACACTTGGGCCTCTTCTGTAACTGGAACTCACGTGCTCATGCACTTTCCATTTCTAGCATCTTTCGAATAGAGACTGGCAACCACAGCTCTTTAAGTGAATGGTCTTTGATGGGGCACCTGGCTGGGTTCAGTCGGTAGAGCATGCAGCTCTTGATCTCAGGGTTGTAGGTTTGAGCCTCACATTGGATGCAGAGATTACTTAAAAATAAAATCTTTAAAAAAATAAAAAATCAACGAATGGTCTTCCAAAGAGATTTGGGCACAGAAGAGGGAAAATTTGTATTACATGCCTATCTGCTTCCCCTGTCACATTTGAAACTAGGTTAGCTGAGAACTTGCCCAGCAAGGGTCAAAATCAAAATGACGACCAGCCTCTGGGAGCTCTGTGTTCTCTCAGGCAGCCTGGGTCGGCAGTCTGACTGCACCAGGATTTCACCTGGCTCTTTTCTGTCTCCCCTGCACCCATGGCTCAGAGCTTTTAACTCACCTAAGTGTGGAAGAATGGATAAGCCATAAGAAATTTTCTGGTGACATGAGTCTTTTTGTGAAATAGGAAGAAAGGAGAGTTGTAGGCACTATTCACCATTAGCTCATTCGTAATCTCTCGGAGTTTTTTTAATTTATTTCTTTTACTTAAATCCAAGTTAGTATATAGTGTAATACTGATTTATTTCAGTAATAGAATTTAGTGATTCATCATTCACATATAACACCCAGTGCTCATCCCAACAAGTACCCCTTCCTTAATGCTCATTGCCCATTTAGCCCATCCCCCCCACCCAATATTCTGCCAGTAACCGTGTTTGTTCTCTGTATTTAAATCTCTTATGGTTTATCTCCCTTAGTGTATTTATCTTATTTTTGCTTCCCTTCACTTATGTTTATAGTTTTGTTTCTTAAATTCCACATATGAGTGAAGTCATGATTTTTGTCTTTCTCTAATTTCAATTAGCATAATACACTCTAGTTCCATCCACGTTGTTGCAAGTGGCAAAGATTTCATTCTTTTTGATCGCTAAGTAATATTCCATTGTATATATATACCACATCTTCTTTATCCATTCATCAGTTGATGGATATTTGGGCTTTCCATACTTTGGCTATTGTCTATAGTGCTGCGATAAACATTGGGGTGCATGTGCCCCTTCAAATCAGCATTTTTGTATCCTTTGAATAAAATACCCAGTAGTGTAATTGCTGGGTCATAGGGTAGTTCTATTTTTAATTTTTTGAGGAACCTCCATACTGTTTTCTGGAGTGGTTGCACCAGTTTGCATTCCTACCAGTAGTGCAAAAGGGTTCCCCTTTCTCCTCATCCTAACATCTGTTGTTTCCTGAGTTGTTAATTTTAGCCATTCTGACAGGTGTGAGGTGGTATCTCATTGTGGTTTTGATTTGTATTTCCCTGACGATGAGTGATGTTGAGCTTCTTTTCATGTGTCTGTTAGCCAACTGGATCTCTTCTTTGGAAAAGTGTCTATTCATGTCTTTTGCCCATTTCTTCACTAGATTATTTGGGGTTTTTTTGGTATTGAATTTGATTTGGTATTGAATTAGATTTTGGATACTAACCCTTTATCTGGTTTGCCATTTGGAAATACCTTCTCCCATTCCGTCGGTTGCCTTTTAGTTGTCCTGATTGTTTCCTTCACCGTGCAGAAGTTTTTTATCTTGATGAGGTCTTGATAATTCATTTTTGCTTTTGTTTACCTTGCCTCTGGAGACATGTCAAGTAAGAAGCCGCAGGGCTGAGGTCTTTTACCTGTTTTCTCCTTTAGGATTTTGATGGCTTTCTTGTCTTACATTTAGGTCTTTCATCCATTTTGAGTCTTTTAGGTCTTTCATCCATTTTGAGTCTATTTTTGCGTATGGTAAGAAAGTGGTCCAGGTTCATTTTTTTTTTAATAATTTTTTTTATAATGTTTTGTTTATTTTTGAGAGAGAGAGACCGTGTGAGCAGGGAGGGTCAGAGAGAGGGGGAGACACAGAATCCAAAGACAGTCTCCAGTCTCTGAGCTAGCTATTAGCACAGAGCCCAGCGCAGGGCTCGAACCCACAAATCATGAGATCATGACCTGAGCTGAAGTCGGACGCTTAACTGACTGAGCCACCCGGGTGCCCCCCAGGTTCATTCTTCTGCATGTCACTGCCCAGTTTTTCCAACACCATTTGCTAAAGAGACTATCTTTATTCCATATCTTTATTCCACTGGATATTCTTTCCTGCTTTGTCTAAGATTAGTTGGCCATATGTTTATGGGACCATTTCTGGGTTCTCTATTCTATTCCATCAATCTGAGTGTCTGTTTTTGTGCCATATTGTCTAGATGATTACAGCTTTGTAATATAGCCTGAAGTCCTGAATTGTGATGCCTCCAGCTTTGGTTTTCTTTTTCAACATTACTTTGACTATTCCGGGGTCTTTTCTGGTTCCATACAAATTTTAGAATTGTTTGTTCTAGCTCTGTGAAGAATGCTGGTGTTATTTTAATAGGGATTGAATTGAACATGTGGATTACTTTGGGTAGTATTGACATTTTAACAATATTTGCTTTTCTGATCCATGAGCATGGAATGTTTTTCCATTTTTTGTGTCTTCAGTTTCTTTCATAAGTTTCTTATAGTTTTCAGTGTATAGATTTTTCACTTAATTGGTTAGGTTTTTCCCTAGGTATTTTATGGGTTTTGGTGCAATTGTAACGAGACCAAGTCCTTGATTTCTCTTTCTGGTGCTTCATTATTGGTGTATAGAAATGCAACAAATTTCTGTACATTGTATATCCTGCAACTTTGCTGAATTCATGAACCAGTTCTAGCAGTTTTTTGATTAATCGCACTGAGTCTTCAGAGAGAGAGAAATGGATGTTTCTCACCGGCACTTACCTAGAAATTTACTTGAGGCCCCAACAGCACTTGTTTTTAGTGGAACCATGACTCGTAACTGATTCAGCACCCTCTCTGTGAGCTGAGAAAGGACACCTTGTGGATGAGCTCATGGACTAGAATATTCCTTAGAGTCACCTCATCACATGCTTAACTTACGGGAATTCACATGTGTGCTTGGAAAGTAAAAATAAGAGGTAAATTTTAGAACTGGTATAAACAATTTTCCTTTACTACATACTCTACCGTACCTTCTACTTCTTAAGTGTATTTAGGCTTATGTGTGCATATACAGCAATGTGTATACAGACATATTATTGTAGAGGGTGCTATACACAAAGCCATTTACTTTCTACCTTCTGGGCCATTTAAAGGATTTTTCAAGATTTTGTTACCAATCATTTTTACCTTAAACACTGATTTGGAACCTTTCCTTCCTTGAAGTTTAGGGTCTTTATAGATAAGGCATGTTGATCTTCAAAGGCTCAAAAACCTTTTATGTATTGGAAATCTGACATCTGGCTTACATTTTTTCAGATTTCATTAAATGTCAGGTTGAACGTTGGTAATTGGCAGAGCCCTCATGCACCTCGCTTTCTCCCGCCAGGCTCTGATCCTGAAGGAGCTGTCTGTGATCCGCGACCACGCAGGTAGTGCCTGCCTCCGGGAGCTGGATAAGAGCAACAGCCCGCTCACCATGGCTCTGTGCGGCTCCAAAGGTGTGCGCTCCTCCACCCACCGCTCGCTCTGTACTCTCTGTATGGGCTGGCAGGGCTTTTCCCAGACAATGCAGGAATAATTTCAGACCTTTCATTTATAAGGGCATATCTTGGGGCACCTGGGTTAAGCATCTGACTCTTGGTTTCAGTTCAGGTCAAGATCTCAAGGTTTGTAAGTTAGAGCCCCGTGTCCGGCTCCATGCTGACAGTGCAGAGCCTGCTTGGGATTCTCTCTCTTTCCTCTCTCTCTCCCTGCCCCTACCCACCTCGTGTCCTCTGTCTCTTGAACAATAAATAAGCCCTAAGATAGATAGATAGATAGATAGATCTTAATGTATATATAAGGGTATATCTTTTTAAATCGTATGTATAGAGACAATTATTTACATTTTAGAAATTAAACTCCTTTGGGGGAACTTGAGTAGTAATGTGTGGATTTCTGACCTCAAGGATGCTTAAACAAACGTGATCCTATTTAAAAAAAAAAAAAAACTTTCTAAATTAATGTATTTAGTGATGTGGCAAACACTTTAATTTCATAGTGGTCTAGGACCTAAAACGTTAGGTTTCATGGTACTGCACTCAGATTCAAAACCTCCATGCTTCTATTTCTGTAAACTTTTAGCAGAATAAAGTCCAACTTTGCTGCCTTCCCCTCACCCCTCCACTTTCCCATTCCTGTGTCTTTGCTTCCCACTCTTCCAGTTTCTTTGGAATTCCTCCCCTCATCCCTTTTTACATTCACATCGTAATGTCCTCCGAAAGTTCAGCCTGGTCCCAGACTCTCCCCTGCACACCTTTCCTGTGCTCACACTCCCTGCTGGGCCCTGCAGCCCTCCCTCAGCTTTTGTTCTGTTACTGAGGGCTCCACCCTGTATTATTCTCGTTCTGGCCTTTTATTGTCCCTACACTGTGAGCATGCACTGTCATATTCCTGTTTTATCCCACGGCTCTGCTTGTGCTTCAGATAATGTTAGTTCGGTAAACGAATGTTACATTCCTGGCCTGTTTCCCCAGGTTCTTTCATTAACATATCACAGATGATTGCCTGTGTGGGACAGCAAGCCATCAGTGGCTCTCGAGTGCCAGATGGCTTTGAAAACAGGTCCTTGCCTCACTTTGAAAAACACTCAAAGGTAAGTGCTGGTGGTTCAGACAGAACTTTGGAGGGCGACCGTGGGCAGCGCAGAAGGGTAATGGGAGCCCTGTGCTGCCAACACGGCGCTCCCTGAGGGGGCGTGTGCTGGCAGGGCTGCTCTGAGGCCTTCCCTCTCTGACCCCTGCAGACCCCCGCGGGGTCGTGTGGGAGCCTTGTTAGATTTGCTGCTACAAAACTTGATGAGTGCCCTCTCGTTTCCTCTCCAAGAGGGAGGATTTCAAGGTCCCTTCCAACAACCAAAATGTGTAGATACCTCATGTGTGATCAGTGTGTGCTTATTATGGGAGCACTGACTTCAAAGTATGGGGAATTTAAAATAGTGATAACATGAACCACACTGAAACGACCAGGAGGTCCAGATTCTCCTCTTGACTTCTCGACTCAGTTTTTAAATGACCTCTGGGTTTCAGTGGCACTGGTATAAGCAGAAATAGACAAACCTGTGCTAGGCTTTTTCTGGGACCCAGGGGCAGACAACTCTTAAGTCTAGTTGAGGAACTTGGCGTAGGTTTGGTCACTCAGATTCTGGATTTGGAGTCAGCTCTTATTCCCATTAAAGCACAGATAACCCCAGCTGCTCCTGCCCCACGGGACTGCAGGGTTTCTGCCCAGCCCCTGCCCGAGAGACAGGACTGCTGTGCTGGGACACATAGGTGCCCTCTGTATCGTACAACCCCAGGAACATTTGGGGGACTGTGCCCAAGATGAGAGTCCACTAGCAGTCAGCCCAGTGGCCACTGGAATGGTGCCTGTCTGTGCGTGTCAGGCTCAGAGTTCTAAGGGAGCCTGACACATTCAGAGAGGCTGGGGGGCATTCAGACTGCTTGGTCCACTTTCCTGCCACTGGCCCCAGCACCAGCCCTGCCTGGGGGTCACTCTCCCTGTCTCTGGGAAGGATGGTTTATGCCAGGTTGTTTCTCTTTTAGGAAAGGGCGTGTAAAGCCTGCCCCTTCCTAAGAGTACACTGACTAGATATTTATAGTCTAAAGGTGGGGCATTTTGTGATATGTTTGGGGTTTGAAGTTGTGGACCTTGAAGGGTTTTTGTCTGGTTTTTCTTTTTTCTCCACCTCTCTTTAGCTCCCAGCTGCCAAAGGCTTTGTGGCTAATAGCTTTTATTCTGGTTTGACACCGACTGAGTTTTTCTTCCACACAATGGCTGGCCGGGAAGGTCTAGTCGACACAGCCGTAAAGACAGCTGAAACAGGATACATGCAGGTAATTTGAAGAAATGTAGGCCATTAGCGCCAGAGCAGGACAGGGTTCTGAGAATTTTGACTGCTGACTGTTTACATATTTTGTACATGAGCTATAATGTATCACATCTTAGTATTTAAAAGGAATAATTGGGAAACGCAGGAGCCCTGGAAATAAACAGCATAAAAAGTAATACGTTCACCTCATCCCGTGCACTTGGAGTGATTCAGACCAGGCCAGGGCCACACTCACCAAAGCTGTACTGAGAACATGGACTGGAAGCCTATCTGGGGACACGTCCTTGTTTACTAATCATGAAGATGTGCCTGACAGTACTTATGTCCCAATGATTGAGAGGACTCTGCTTCTCACTTGGCAACTATTAATGTAACCTGTTGTTATTTAATTTTAACCGACTCCAAGAACTTACTTAAGTGCCTGTAAGAGGGCTGGGACACTTGGAGGGATGGCATTTTCTCCATCATATGTGCAGCTCCAGGACGGTAGGCTCAGGGCAACAGGATGAAACTAGAGGGCTTCCTGTGCCCATGCTTCTCATCCGTAATGGCAGAGAAGTAAGAACACATCCCGACTTCATTCTTCCATAAGACCACAAGCAGAGGATTTCATTTCATTCCCTGATTATCATTTTCTACTCTGTCTTCCATGACCTGTGTTTGCATTTGCATTTTTTCAGTATTCTGGTCTCCTTACAACATCAGATAAAGTTAAATCTCCCAGTTGCTGGGATGTGAAGCTGGGCTGTGGCTTCGAGTCCCCTTTGTCCCTGCTGTGGATCCCAATTTAAGAAGCACAGCCCTTTGCAGGCTGGGAGAGCAGAACTGATAAACGAGAGGTGTGAATGAGACAGCCCGAGCAAACAAGGTTGATGGAGGCGGAGAGCGGACTGGAGTCCGTAGAAATAGTTATTTCCATAAATATGTGTGTGTCCTCATCGTTACTTCCCTTTTCATCATCTTTTGATGGGAAGTTGCCCTTCAGTTTTGGAGCATGCTGCTTTAGTCAGACACCCAACAGACTGTGAAATGCTTTTACCACTCTTGCCAGAATGTCTTTTGACTTTATTTTTTGACTTTACCTTTTGGAAGTCGAGAGTATGACTTTCCCAGAGCAGTGTGTTAACTTAGAACAAATTAGTTCTGGCACGAGGGATTTTTGTTTTGAAGTTGCCTGGAGGAAGATTTCATTCTCTTTAATTCACTGCGCCACCATCACATTGCTGGCTGGAGTGTTGTGCTGGTTGAAGGTTCTCCCCAAGCAGATGTGAGAAATGGCTGCTGCCTGCTGGTTCAGACACAATGCCGTCCCTGTTCTCTCTTCTTCCCCCTCAGCCCCAGAAGGGGGTATGCACCTGAGATCCTCTGTAATTCATACTGAAGTCCATCCACAGGGGTCCTGGATTCAGTTGTGTTTAGAAATGTAAAGCTATTGCATTAATTTATACCTTAGGGAGAAAGAGAGGGAAGGCAAAACAGCCTAGGAAAACAGTTCCTGTTTACAGAGTCCTTTGGGGGTGATGTGCCTTAAACTGCATGTATTCTAAAACACACTAAAGCACTGGGAGGCTGGGCGTATTCTGAATCCCACTGCACGGGTTTACAGCTCACTTTTGGGCTTGCTGTTCCAGGAGTCAGGGGACTCTTTTTTAAGGGATTTATAATAAAATATTTTAAATGATGAAAGTGCTGGTAACCTTGAAAGTTAGCATTGCATATCTCGTCCCCCGCACACGAGACTGGTGTTCTCAAAGCAGCGGAGCGTTTGTTTCCTCTCTTCCTTTTCCTTCAGAGAAGGCTTGTCAAGTCCCTTGAAGATCTTTGCTCGCAGTACGATCTGACAGTCCGAAGCTCTACGGGTGATATTATCCAGTTCATTTACGGGGGAGATGGCTTGGATCCTGCAGCTATGGAGGGAAAAGATGAACCTTTAGAGTTCAAAAGGGTTCTGGACAACATCAAAGTAAGATTTAACATTATATCTGGGGTTGGCGCATTTCCGAGGACATGTGTTTACAATGGAGGTGTCCTTTGGAGTATCACACACAGTTAATGCTTTAGTCATATCTATCCAGCCACTGGGTTAGTATTTTTCTTCTTGTGTTATCCTGCATATAATTTTCCCAGATTTGAAGGAAAAATATTTTTTCAATTTCACAGTCTAGTGTTGGTAGTAGTCGAATGCCAACAGAAGAGGGCCTTGGTTTCTGTCTAGTGAAGCGCGTTGCAGGCCAGTGTTAAAAGTCGTGGGTGTTGAGAAACAAGCCTTACTTTAAGCTTTTACTAAAGCACATGCTTTAACTAGGGGTATATTTTAGAAAAAGCTTTTTGGAAGGCAGTTTGACAATACTGTCTGAATTTAAATATAGGTGTCTTTTGACCCAACAATTCCACTTACAGGAATTTGCCAAACAGAAATGATCTAAATGTACCAAGAGTGTTTTTCTAGCATCGTTTATAGTAAAGGCAAACCATCAGTAGAGTATAGGTCAGACACATGATTTGCCACATTAGGGTAATGTGCGGCCATTAAAACTTTGGGGAAATCCCGTGAGCTTTGGGGTAGGGGAGTAGTTTCACTCCTGAACTGTTTGGGGTTTTTTAAAACAACGATATATAATTTCAGTGCAAATCTGGGATGGGGTGAAGGTTGGGAAGTAATGGAATAGGACCCACTGAATCACCCATAGGTCTTTGTGTGAATTGGAGTGGGTTTATCCTGTCTTCACCTTCATACTAAAGGTAGAATGTAAAATATGTTTTGAAAGAAAAAAAAAATATATCATGCTCACTCTGAGAAAAGTCTTATTGTCTCTTGTAAACTCATTCATTTAATCCTGCCCCCACCCTCGGTCACCCCCATACACATCACGCTATTTTCTTTTGATACTTGAGGCAGTCTTCCCGTGTCAGAGCGAGCCTGCGCTGAGTAAAAACGAGCTGATCCTGACCACGGAGTCCATCATGAAGAAGACCGAGTTCGTCTGCTGTCAGGACAGCTTCCTGCAGGTGAGCTCTGCGCTGGTGGGGGCACCCAGCGTGTCTGTCAGCAAGAGATGGTGGCCATGTGCCAGCCGATGGAGTTATAAGCAAGGGGCAGGGGCTCTGGGGTGGAGTGTGTTAAAAGTGTTTCTTTGTTAAAAATTTCAGGACTGGCCCAGGCAAAATCTCCCCAGCCAACATGAAGAATTTGTGTCGTGTCCTTCTTAGTGTATGTGTCTTTCACAGGTGTCATCTGCTAAAAGAAAAATACTTCCTTCAGAGAACTGTTGTTTTTTGTTTTGTTTTGTTTTGTTTTGTTTTCTAACCTTGTCCCCTATCAACCCCTTTGCCTACTTTCTCATATTGTAGACCAGCTCTTCCCACAGTCATTGTGAATCCTGGTGACTTAAGACTTCATTTTCTTCTCAATTTTTATGTTTATTTTTGAGAGATAGAGCACAAGCAGGGGAGGGGCAGAGAGAGAGAGAGGGAGACATAGAATCCGAATAGATTCCAGACTCTGAGCTGTCAGCACAGAGTTCGATGCAGGGCTCAAACTCACGAACTGTGAGATCATGATCTGAGCCAAAGTCGAAAGCTTAACCAACTGAGCCACTCAGGTGCCCCAAGACTTCATTTTTAAGTAATCTCTACACCCAACTCAAGGCTCGAACCCACACCCTGGATATGGAGTCTCACGCTCTACTGCCTGAGCCAGCCAGGCACCCCTGGTGGTGGTGTTTTAAATTGCTCTTCCTGTTACCATAGTATGGATCAGTAGTTCGTGCAGTCAGCCAGCCTCCTTTTTCCAGGGAGCTGTTACCTTGATAACCTCTTAAGGCTTTTTTAGTTTATGGGGTTTTTTTGTTTTTTGAATTTCATTGACCTGCTCAAGCAGTTCCTTCCTATTTATTTTCATGGTTATGATCAAAAGCAGAGGGATACAGAAACCAGTAAGTGGTTGCCTTTTTGTGCCGATGGGTGATTCAAATGCAGCACAAAATTGGCAGGAATCTATCCCTTTCAGTATATCAAAAATGACAATAGTGACGTGAAACTTAAAGAATGTTCTAGTTGAGGAAGCTCTTGATTCTTTTCATATGTTGAGGTGTGAAAGGCAGAAAAGAGACTCTTCCAGATTTTAATAAGGTTAAAATCTAGAATATGGTTGGGCTGGGTACCTTTGTTTGGTGTTTTCCTCAAATTTTCTTTCTCTTTTTTTTTTTTTTAAACAAATTAGAATTGATTGGGTTTTTATGCATGATTATATTATATTCACTTATTTACTATTCTGTTTATCCTCAAAGACCTTAACTGAGACAGGCTATGAGAAGTACAACGAGGTAACGCACTGAGCATGCTGGGAGTGCTAAGCATAAGGGGTGAATTCGGCAGCAGTCCAGCCCTTTGCCGGCCCGAGAGGTGACAAGCTTCTGCCTCACTTCCGGCACAGTTGGCTCCCCTGCTCATCACTCTGGCTCCTTTCTTGACTTTGACAGGGTTGAACGGGTGCCTCCCTGACCAGCGGCGTGTGCTCATTCAGTAGGCGCTCCTTGTAGCCTTCAGTATGTGTCACACACCCTGCACATCTCGGGGACACAGAGATGACTGTGTCCTTGCCCTCTGTAGGCTCAGTCTAATGAACTCAGGTCCAAAATCCCCTGGCTGGAACCGACTGCTCTGAGTCCCTGATATGTCTTCCGTCCCCAGCCTGTGCCAGAGCTGAGGCCACGAGGCAGCTCCTGAGTGGCGCAGAGCCCTGGGCGCACCCGAGGCCGCTGCCCATGCCCACAGTTGTGCCGTGGAGGGTGTGAAGACCTAACTGCCGCTTAACCGTGTGGTTAATTGCCTGCCAGTTGCCGTGTTGTGAGTTCTCATTTAGGATGCATGGGTTCATTCAGTGGAATTCTTAGTAGCTTATTTCAGTTTTCATTTTTACAAAATGAGCTTTTTTTTTGTTTTAACCTAACTTTCAGAATATCTGCCCTAACTTTTGTATAAGGAAAGTCGTGCCTTTCAGCAAAGCCACCGGAAGCATGTCCATTTGGGTGGTAGCTGAAAGATCTCATTTGCAGTGCCTCAGCTGGGGGGATGGCTTTAGGTGTGTGTCCCTTTCTTTACTCCTTCTGCGTGCACAGTTCCTCACGGGTGAAAATCCCTGGGTCTGCTCAGCCTTGGCTCTCGCTCTGGTTTTGCCATTCCAGCAGGTGGGGCAGCCCTTAACAGCTGCCGAACGAATGACAACATGTGGGCCAAGAGGGCTTTCAGGAGCTCTCCCTGAAGGACACATGCACAGCTGGATGCTTAGGCCGGGGGAGGAAATGACCAATGGGAGAGAGGCGCTGCACACTGAACGATGTAGCAGGAAGATGAGGCGGCAGCACGTGTACGTGCGTTTGCACACTCTTGCTGTTGAGCAGAGCCACGCCCAGAGAGGTGGTTCCCTGCCCTCCAGTCTAGTTCCCCGCTCTGGTTTGCAGGAACTATCTAAAAGTGTGGTCCCAAACTCCCAGTTAGTAAGTAAGCCTGGAGAGCCTTTTAAAAAGAATTTCTTAAAAATTTTTAAGTTCTTACAAAGTAAACAGTCCTTTTTTTAAAATTTTTTATTTTTAATGTTTATTCATTTTTGAGAAAGAGACAGAGAGCGAGTGGAGAAGGGGCAGAGAGAGAGAGACACAGAATCCAAAGCAGGCTCCAGGCTCTGAGCTATCAGCACAGAGCCCGACGCAGGGCTGGAACCCAGGAACTGTGAGATCATGACCTGAGCCAAAGTCAGATGCTTAACTGACTGAGCCACCCAGGCGCCCCAATAAAAGTCCTTTCTGTGTAGAATGGCGACTGAAGGGCATAGCACCCCTCATGTATTCCACACTTGGTCAAGGAGGAGGAAGAGAGTTGGCAAACAGGAGCAGCCATCATGAGAAAGCTGCATCCGTGAACAAGGGGCAGCCAGAGTATGGAAATCTCAAGTAGCCCCTTGGTTAGCTGGGCTTCTAGGAGACAGAGACCCCAGTGGGCAAAGACGACATTATGGAAACCACTGCCCCAAGAGCAGCCTTCAGAGAAAGCATCTGACTTCATGGACAGGCCTGTTACCTTGGCCAGGCCATGACCTCACGGAGCCCCTCAGTGCCCTTCACTCTAGACTCTTAGTGTTAATGCCATGCCACCTCACAGGGGGTCTCAACCCTTGGGCCGCTGCTGACTGAGAAGGGCCCAGGGGCCATGGACTGTGTGGATAGAAGCTAAGGCTATTTGAACATCAGAACATTAAGTATTGGGGTTTTTTGCTTTCAGAAAAGATAGGTGGTCTGTGGAAAGCTAAAGAGATTAATTTTTGCAAGGTTAAGGTAGAACCGGGCTCTAATAAGTGTTAGCTCTCGTGGGTGCCCATAGGATTTTATCTTTGCAAAAGTGGGTTCTGGTTCCATCTGCTTTAAAATGCTTGTTACAGACAGAACATTAGATGTGTTCAGCTATGTGATATAGACTGAGTAGACTTTGGGTCGGGCATACTGGTCTCTCCTTGGGGTCCCTTAGCCTGCCTCGAAATCAAGAAACAAGACTTCTTGAAGCCTTGCACCCACCACAATATGCAGTCCACCCTCGCACTGTCCTTGTGCGTGGGTCTCTCCTCAGCCAGCCACCCAGAGCAGCTGGGTGCCTGCACTGACATTCAAGAGTGACATTTAAGCTCACTGCCACTGTTACTTGTCCACAGTCAGTGAGGGAAATCACATTTCTAGGAGGGCTGCTCAGGGAAGTGCAGTCTATCCACTGTTTCCCATATTCTCAAAAGCGCCCCTGGATCAAACTAGAGCAGCTAATCAGCAGCCCGCAGGCCTGCATCACAGCAGCCTCTAAAGGATGGCTGTTACCGCCTGGCATGGGCCATCAGCTCACCTGGTCAGTGCCCTAAGAGTCCGCACTTGACGTGTGAGCAGCCTGGGAGCCAGACTTTGAGGGTGTAGCTTGCAAAAGCTCGTCACCCCTCTGTAAGTCCTTGAGTGCTGGCCAGTCCTGCTCCCAGGAGTGACCACAGGGCGGATTTACTTCAGAGATACACCACAAATCGTAGAGCAGATGGGTTCTCCCCTTTGAGAGGTGGCCAGAAAACTTAGGCCTGTGGCTGGTAGCCCTGCCCTGTGCCTCCTCCACATGAGTGTCCTTGTCACTTTCTTCCTTCCACCATGGAGACCTCATCTGGGGCCTCAAGTGCTATTCTGAAATACAGAGGGGGCAGCAGATACACAGTCCGTTTCCAGCTTTGCTTTCTAGGAGTCCTTACAAAGTCCCAATTGTTGGGAAGGGAGAGTGAGACCGGCATGGGGGTGATGCAGAGGGGAGGGTCCGAGAGAGAAAGAGAAGCAGGGATTTGGGAGTGTTTGAGATGGAGGCAAGCTGCAACCCCGTGTTTGTGTTGTATACGGCATCTACAAAGCTACGCTTTAGCTGCTGCTTAAACTGGCCGTAAGTTGAGAAGAAACCCTCAAAGATAAGTCTGTTGAGAGACTACGGGTGTATGAATGGCACCGGTGTAGCCGTCCTGAGCTGTGTAGGTGCAGGTGACAGGAGAGCAGGAAGGCGGCAACCTGGGACGCGCCCGGTGCCCCAGGGCCTCATGGAGCAGGCGCAGGGGGAGGAACGAGCCATCGCGAAGCCGGTGGACGCCTCACATTGCTAACGTTTGTGAAACAAACTGCCGTCCGGATTCCCGAGAAATACGCGACTGATGTTTGCCGTGTAACCTTTCAGGAAATAACAAAATTCATTAAGGGCGTTTCTGAGAAGATCAAGAAAACCAGAGACAAATACGGCATCAACGATAACGGCACCACCGAGGTAATGGGGCGGCCTTCCCCAACCGGCTGGGGCACCCTCGTGGGCTCAGGTGCCACCGGCCTGACCCGCGCTCGGCTTCTGTCCTCCCAGCCCCGAGTGCTGTACCAGTTGGACCGGGTCACCCCCACCCAGATCGAAAAGTTCCTGGAGACCTGTAGGGACAAGTACATGAGGTACACGTGCTGGTTTTCTTAGACTGCCAGGCGGTTGCATGGGCCTCCTGTCCTTCCTGTCTCCCCACTGGCGAGAAGGCCTGTGTCAGCACCACTTTGGTCACCGAGACATTTCCGAGGGTCCTCCCCCGCGTATGTTCGCCGGGTGCCAACCGCCCTGTCCACCGTCGGCACCATTTGTCAGCAGGACTCTTAGATCTGCAGCAGTCGATGTTTGGGCCCAGTCACCACACGCTGACCACAAGGAACCAGTGTTCGCTTCCATTATCAGAGCCCCCTGAGTGTCACACCCCCTCCCCACCCCCATCTGCACCTCTGGCTAACCCCTTGCAAGCACAGCCCAGCTCCGAGCGTATTCCCTCCTGAGCCTCGTGACCCCTGCGTTCTTGTCCGTTGAAGGAGGACAGAACCAGAGCCGCCTTGCAGCAGCTCTCCTGGACTTTCCTTCCATACCCTTCCCTTCCAGGGCACAGATGGAGCCGGGTTCTGCAGTGGGCGCACTCTGTGCCCAGAGCATTGGTGAGCCAGGCACCCAGATGACCCTGAAGACCTTCCACTTTGCGGGCGTGGCCTCCATGAACATCACCCTGGGTGTGCCCCGGATCAAAGAGATCATCAACGCTTCCAAGGCCATCAGGTACCGCCCTCCGTGTCCTGTGTCCTCCTGCCACCTGTCACGTGCTCTCTTACCACGTGTGGCGCTCTGATGGGCAGTGTAGTAAACTCTGCTGATAGGCTTGTGTTCATCAGATCTGAGTGTTTCAAAGACCTGCGTGAGGGAAAAAATAAGTCGAAATTAGATAACAGTCAAAACTGAGGCAGTGGTTGCTTACAGCCACAAGTCACGTGAAAAGGAGAAACAAAAAAAAAGACTTGAAAAGCTATTAATATGTCCCTGTGGATTTCAACTTGAGATCTTATTATTCCCAGCCTGATCACGCCTGACAGTGAGCGTGTCACCTGAGCTGTGGCCATATTCTGTGACTCCCAAGTGATCTCATGGCAAGGTTTGTAGGTCATCTGAGACGAGAAAAGGTAGAAAATACATTACAGTGCATTCTAGGACAGAATCATGATTCACTTGCGCTCCAAATCCAACAAAGCAATGACAGGTAGCATTCAATGAAGGAGAACCACGCTTGGTTCTAGAGCAGCAGCCGGAGGCGTGCAGGGTGGCAGCGGGGCCTCTACAGACTCCCCGGGCTGCTCCGATCTCTCCTGGGAGCGTGCTCAGGGTACGCCAGCCAGCACGTTTAGGGCGTAAGCTGGTAGCAAGTGACCAGAGGAGTCGGAGATGTCCTGGAGAGGCGGTGATGCGGGCAGGGCACAGCGATGGGACGCTGTGACACACGAACACGAAGGTTGATTTACTCCGGGAGCGGAACCAAAATAACCCCTGCCAGGACCAGAGAGGACGAGGTCGGTTCACTTGATCAGGGAGAGTGTCCTGAAAACCGTCTCATTCACTGAGAGAGTGTGTCGCGTCGTGAGTTCTAAAAATAGTAAGTCTGGATCAGACTGTCTGTGGGGCCCCCAGTAAATGCCTGGGAAATTGCAATTGGGTTTAGCGTTAGGATCCAGTAGTGCCTGGATTTCACAAAGCAGCGGTCTCCCGGCAGGCGGTCTCCTGCTGTAACCACTGTCCCCCTGCCTTCTCAGCACCCCCATCATCACAGCCCAGCTGGACAGGGACGACGACGCAGACTACGCTCGCCTCGTGAAGGGCAGAATTGAGAAAACCCTCTTGGGAGAGGTAAGAAGAAACCCCGCTGGGCAACAAGAACACGACGTCAGCAACGTTGCAAGCAGGGTAAACACCCGCTGTGGGTTTACCGGTCAGTGTGGCCCCGCTGGCCTGTGTCCCTGACAACGAGCAGCATATGCTCTTTGGAAAGGGAGAAGTGACTGTGTAACGTTCTGATCTTTTGATGTGACAGATTTCAGAGTATATCGAAGAAGTGTTTCTTCCGGATGATTGCTTTATCCTCGTCAAACTCTCCCTGGAACGGATCAGACTTCTGAGACTGGAAGTGAGTCACGTAATTAAATGTGGGCAGGAAGTCATCCTCCGTTAGTCCCAGAATGGGCACCGATAAACTGGGGCAGGAGCTAAGTGAGGCAGGAGAAGCATTGCAAAGGGTTGATTTGGTTTCTGCTTTGTAAGAGTCTATTGTATCTTTCCATTCTCTCTTTTATTTTCTTTTTTAAGTGTATTATTTTGAGAAAGAGTGAGCATGAGCAGGGCAGGAGCAGAGGGAGAGAGTGAGAGAGAATCCCAAGCAGGCTCCCATCTCGGAGTTCGATCTCACAAACCGTGGGATCATGACTTGAGCTGAAATCCAGAGTCGGACACTCAACCGACTGAGTCACCCAGACGCTCCCCTCGCTCCCCCCGTTCTCCCTTTCTAAACCCGACCCGACACACACGCTCCCATCTAAAGACACGCAAGAAATTAGTTGAAATTTTGTGAGGCCGTGATACTTTTTCACTGTAGCACAGTATTACAGGGTCTGGTGGGAGCGTAGGGCCACCCGTGTCTCACTCACATGTGGGCCCACAGCACAGTGCCTGGCTGGCTCGGCGAATGATTTTGGCTGGGTGGCTTACTCCGGCTTACTATTACCGGTGTTCCTGAATACATAAAGATTGAAAGATCGTCACCCTTTCTCACAGATCAGCTGAGGCAAGGTTGCAAACTGAGTAACTTCCTGGCACCTTCCTCTTCCTCCCAGGTAGTTAACGTCCACGCTGCCCTTAATACATTGTGTTTCAGCTCATTCGCTCAAGTACCAAGTTGCCTGTAGACTGTGATTGCAGAATTGAGTGGCCAAGTCCCCAGCCTGGGGGCTTCTGTAGCCTAGCTCTGGCCACCCGCCTCAAATGTGGCACAGAGCAGTTGTGGTGAGGTCAGGTAAGGGGGAGGCTGCACTGACGCTTTTAGATTGTCCTGCTCTCCAACCCCCCCCACCTCAGAGCCTGTGTGTGTCACTGTGAATTGAGCATCCATTTTCAGGGGGGATAAAAGTTGGTTTGGGGGCAAGGGGAGGTTGTGAAAAAAAAATCTCTACTTACAAATATTGTGGTACATGAGCAAATACTCAATACATCTCATTTTAAAGTTTCACGATGAGGAACAAGATTAGGGGAAGGAAGGAGGTGGTTTGTTGGGGGGCAGTGAGGGGGAGAAGGGCCAGGAGGCCCTGGCAACGAAGCCTCCACGCATGTCAGTGACGTCCCAGGGGCGTGGCCCGTGCCCGGCCACCTTGCAGGTGAACGCTGAGACGGTGCGGTATTCCATCTGCATGTCCAAGCTCCGCGTGAAGCCTGGCGACGTGGCCGTCCACGGTGAGGCCGTGGTGTGCGTCACCCCCAGAGAGAACAGCAAGAGCTCCATGTACTATGTGCTGCAGTTCCTGAAAGAGGATCTCCCCAAGGTGAGACCCAGGTCCCCTCTTGGGGGCCCCACCCCGCCTAATGGCCGGAGATTTGTAAAGGGAGAGACGGCGTCTCCCTCTAGCCTGAATACCCAGCTGTTGGGCAACCTGAGGACTGTGTCATTGCGGAGACGGAAGGTGGTGCCCGTTTCTTCTTGTCTGCCGCTTCCCTCCGGGATCAGGTTTTTCCCATCTCAACACTGCCACACTGACTCTGCCTGTTGGATTCCTGTCCAATGGGGCATGTGGCACGGTCCCCTGCCCTTCCGTTTTCGGCCTAACCCCTAACAGCACACAGACAGTTTTCGGTTTGGTATGTTCCCGATAAACTCCACTGAGAAACGAGGGTGGTCGAGGTGACAACCCGGGCGTGACGTTCCCAGTTCTCACAGCCTGTGTGCTTTCTGAGGGTACTGGGCCGTGGGGGCCGTGGGCACTGCAGGGCCTCGAGCCTTCTGTGTCTCCACGTGCAGGTGGTGGTGCAGGGCATCCCCGAGGTTTCCAGAGCGGTCATTCACATCGACGAGCAGAGTGGAAAGGAAAAGTACAAGCTCCTGGTGGAGGGTGATAACCTGCGGGCCGTCATGGCCACCCACGGAGTGAAGGGCACCCGCACTACCTCCAACAACACCTATGAGGTACAGCTCGTGCCCGGGGTCACCTCCCAGTTGTCCCAGCACACCTCCCTGACCTACCACTAGAGACTGCCCAGCAGTCTGTTTCTGGCCGAGGGCCCGGAGTTTGCTGTGAAGCTACCGGGCAGAGGAGAACAGAGGGAGAACTGGGACAGCGTGCCAGAGAGGCTGCTTCCGCTCATCCGGGCTCTCTGTAGGTGGAGAAGACTCTGGGCATCGAAGCTGCCCGGACAACTATCATCAACGAAATCCAGTATACGATGGTCAACCACGGAATGAGCATCGACAGGAGACACGTGATGCTGCTGTCCGACCTGATGACCTACAAGGTTCGTGGGAGGGGTGAGGCGTGCCGGGCCGGCTCACGCCCGGCTGTGATGACACCACTGAAAGAAAGTAAGATGTCACCGTCACCCAAAAGCCAAAGCGTGCGGTCAGGCTGGGTGTTCTGGTGAACTTCCAGGATGAAACTTGCCACCTCATGGAATGAGGTGGGACGTTATTTCTGTCCTTGTTAGAAAGTCCTTCTAAAGCGAAACTGCCCATTGCCGAAAGCCTAGGGATTTCCCTGGCAAACTGAGGTGTTTCTTTCCCGGTGAACCCACTCACCACACTTCTGTAGCCATTTCTGGGTAAATGATAAGTTAACATGATCTGAAGGGGAGGCTAGATAGGAATGAGGTTGGTTATTTTTTTTTCTCTTTTCCCACAAAACACATTCCCCGTAGTAGTGCCGTGAGGTTTTCAGGACACCTCGCCATAGAACTAGGTGGGGAAATGACCCGTTTCCTCCACCCTGTGGTAAAGGCTCTCGTTTTTAAGTCTTCCCTTCCTGTGCTATTCACTGCGCACGTAATGTGTTAACGTAGTTGCAGTCAGTAGTGGACATACCGTTTTTATCCTGTTTTATTTGTTATAAGTACCTTCTACATTGTTAATGTAGTTTTTATAAATACACTTTTTTAATGATGACGCAGTATTCACTTGAATGAAAGCACCTAAATTTACTTAACTCTTTCCCTACTTTGAAACTCGTAAATTATTTGTCTTCGGAGTTCTTTGAGCCATAGTAAACGTTTTCAGAAGTACTCTCTTGTTTAAAAGATAGGTCATTAATTCTAGCTCTCTGTTCCTAGTTCTTTCTTCCAATAGCACATCATGAGTGTAAGGGTCCGTGTCCCCATGGGATAGGGGTGGGACAGATGGCCGTTAGGGTCCTGTTCACACCTGAGACTGACCTGAACCGCCACCTCGCTGATTTCTGCTTGTTCTGTTGATGGGATTGCTTTGGGCCTTTGTAAGTGGCGTGAGTACCACCCTGTCTCCTCCTCCCCCGATGCAGGGTGAAGTCCTGGGCATTACGAGGTTTGGCCTGGCCAAGATGAAGGAGAGTGTGCTGATGCTGGCCTCCTTTGAGAAGACAGCTGACCATCTCTTCGATGCTGCCTACTTCGGGCAGAAGGACTCCGTGTGTGGTAGGTTTGGTGTTTCTAGGAGCTTCACCAGAGGCCCTTGTTTACAGCTTATTCCATGGGCTGGGGCTTCCCAGGAGGTGAGGGAAATGAGTAGGCAGAGCTTTTATTTTTTGAGAATAAAATCACAGATGATCTTTTATCGCCAAAGCCTGGCTGTCACACCCTGTGTTCCTCCTCATCTCTTAGAAGGCTTCTCTGTCCGTACAGACGGCTTTGGGGCCAAGAAGCAAAAATCAACCCTGGGCACCAAGGAATTGTTCTCGACCTTGGAGTTGCAGTCTGCCACTCTGATCCTGCACCCTCTGCATGGTGCCCAGACTGACAGGAGAGGGGCAGCGTCCAGTGCCCCCTGCTGTCGTGACCCACTGGGCAAGAGCTGCCGGGCCCAGCACCATGCGTGCACTTCCTTCAGCACACTGTGAGGTGCAGGTGTTAACCTTGCACAAGCGAGAAAAAGAAACTAACTTGCTTGCTGACGGGTCTTGCCCTGCACCAGCCTCCTCCCCCTGCTACTCAGCACATCTCTGACAACGGCCTGGGAGAGGAGAGCTGTGGGGCAACCGTCCCAACAGTGCCCGCTGCCCAGCTCACCGCTCTTCCCTGAGTCCCGCACTCAGTGCCCGCTGTCCTCTATCCTGTCTCATGCAAGACCCTGCAGGCCTGACGCGGGAGTCCCTGGGGGGCTCAGTAGCCTTCCCAATGTCACATTCTCATCCAGCCCAAGCAGGGATGCCCACCTGGCCGCCGTCCCCACCACTAGAGTTCTGCTTCCTGGCGGCCATTTCCCGTCCGTCCCCTCTCCCAGTCTTAGGTGGATTTGCCAAACAGGTGGTGGTCAGGTGGGGGCCCGTCTGGGTATACACCTCTGCTTTCTTTGTTCCTGAGGCTAACTCTTCCTCGTTTCAGAAGGGACACAGGTTGCAGATAGAGGAACAGAGAAATTACTGCATCATTTTTAAGATAATGAATGGTCAGAGGAAAGAAAAGGGAGCAGAGACTGGGGTGGGAGAACAGGACAAGGACAAGACAAAATAAGAGCGAGCGTGCTTGACACTGGAACTGATAGCCAGCACTGGAGCCCCACGCGCTGCCACCTCTGTCTACCGCCGACCACCTCTGGCGCCTGGCGTGTCATACTGCCCCCACTCTGAAATCTCTCCCTTCCTCGTCCTTTACATATTAGGCAGGCACTGGTTATGGAACCAGAAGCCTGAGCCAAGTTGGAGTGGAGTTCAGACAAAGAATCTGCTGCATCGCCTCACCCCTGTGTCTGTGCAGGCGCCTTGTCTTCCTAGTGTGTCTGGTTAGGGCTGTGGGTTTCCAGGACATGGGTGTGCTGTTAGGCCTGGCCCTACCCTGATCCTGGAGCACAGGGAACAAGTTTCTGCTGCTGTTTCCAAGGGTATTGGCATCTACTGTCAGCCTGGCTGCTTCTCTTCTGGGCTCTAAGCTAAGGAAACATTGGGGGGGTTCAGTGTTTCTTGAGGCTCATTCAGTATCCTTGCTGTCTGTGTTTAGTGCTCTTGAAGGTGTGCTTACAGGCAGCGGGGACCTGCTGGACTGGGAGCCCACCCCTGTGTTGAAAAGCCCTCTAATCCCCTTTCTGGTTGGTTTCAGGGGTGTCTGAATGCATCATCATGGGGATCCCCATGAACATTGGAACTGGGCTCTTCAAGCTGCTGCACAAGGCTGACAGGGACCCAAGCCCTCCCAGGAGGCCCCTGATCTTCGACACAAACGAATTCCACATCCCTCTTGTCACATAGTCCAGGGAAGAGGGGACCATTCATGACCTCGACTCCTTGTCCCGTCTGAAAAGGGTCGAGACTGGCGGCTGATTTGGAGAGCTTGTGCTTCCTGAGACAGACCCTGACATCCCCACCGTGCCAGTAGTCAGAGAAGGCCCCTGAGTCCCCGGGAGCAGCTCCCCCGTGGCCCTGATCACATCACAGTGCCCGTGGCCCTGATCACAGCACACAGAACCGAGGTTTGTCTGTTTGAAACCCTTGACTCACGAGGAGGCCCCGGCCAGGCATCTCTGTCCTTCTCACCTCACCCATCCAACCATTGGCCCTCAGGAGTTTCACACCATGACCCAGAGCCAGCTAGCTGTAAGCCTCGCAGCCAGGGCGTTTTCCTGGTCTTTCTGTTCCTCGGTCATGCTAGACTCTCTCAACGCAGCCTACTCATGTAAATGTTATCACAGTTATTTATTTGTTCAGTTTAAGGACTCTATTGCTATTTGTTGTTATTTTGGCTTTACTTTTAAAACCAAAAAGCAGGGCACCTGGGTGGCTCAGTCGGTTAAGCATCCAACTTCGGCCCAGGTCATGATCTCACAGTTCGTGGGTTCGAGCCCCGCATCAGGCTCTGTGCTGACAGCTCAGAGCCTGGAGCCTGCTTCTGATTCTGTGTCTCCCTCTCTCTCTGACCCTCCCCCGCTCACACTCTGTGTCTCTACCAAAAATAAATAAATGTTAAAAAAAATTAAAAAAAAAAAAAAGCCAAAAAGCTACAGAAACCAAGAAAGCCAGCATTAAAGTATCACGGGAAAAACTGGTTAAGCAAATGGGACTGACGAGGATTTGTAACCGAGTTGAAACTGTTAAGAGGCCCAAACTACTCTGAAACATCTTTTACAGACACCCCTGGCCACTCCTTGTTTTTGTCTACCTCTGACCCCCATAGGGGGAGACTGCCTTGTGACAGGAGTCGGACTGTCCTTCGAGGCCAGTAGAAGCCTTGCCAGAGTTTGGAGCCCACTGAGGTGGGGACCGTCAGTGTACATGGAGGGGATGTGTAAGGCTGGTCCAGGCCCCTGCACTACCTGGGTGGTGACCACACCCCCTGAGGTGTGTGCGTGTGCCCTGCCTCCCACATCCAAAGCACAAGCGGGGCAGGTGCAGAGCTAGGGCCTAAAAAGTTCCCCGGGGGCAGTGGTGGGATAGGACCCCCCTGGGTACAGGCAGGCATCCTCCTTATATCCAGGTAAGGCATGAAGGGGCCACCCCAACAGGAAGGGAGGAGGACCACATGGGGGTGGAATGTCAGAGCTGGCAGGTGCCCCATCTGGCAATAGCAGGCCACTCAAAGGGTAAATTGTGACAAGGAAAGCACCTATCAGGCTGGGAGGAGAGCCAGCAGGAAAATTGCCCTCTCGGTGTTCTGCTGGTGACTGCACCATCACAGGTGGGTTTCCCAAGGTTGTGTGCGAGAGAGGAAAGAAATGTACATAGCATGTCTCAGCAGAAGGTTTTACTGCTGGAGACCATGGTGCTTTGCACTGAATTAGCTCCTTAGGATTGGGCCAGGGTCATGGAGAAGAAATGATGGTGGCCGCAGCTCCCTACTCCCTCTGGAGAATGTTCCGTGAAGCCTGCACTCCTTCCTCTCCCTGTCCAGAGCTGAGTCCCACTGATCTGGCTCTTCTCTCCTCGCCAGGGGCTTGGGAAACCAAGGCTACTTAGTTGGGAGTGAGGTGACAGTGAAAGGTAGGGCTTTGACCTTACTCTCTGGCTCCAGGTACCAAGAAGGTCTACTGCTGAAGTGATGTAGCCAATTGTTGTATCTAGCCGCTGAAAGAAACAGCAGCCCAAACTGAAGACATAGGCGTGTATCATTGAGTAAGGTGGTGTGGCTGATTCAAGAGGTGGACGTGGTAAAAGAAAAAGTAGGGGGGCCCAGCACTCCTCTCCTACTTTTTCTTTTACCACATCAGCCTCTTTACTACTCAGTTAAGCATCTCACTTCAGCTCCAGTCAAGATCTCACGGTTTGTGAGTTTGAGCCCCACATCAGTCTCTGCTGTCAGTGCAAAGCCCGCTGTGGATCCTCCGTTCCTCTCTCTCTGCCCCTCCCCTGCTTGCTTTTTCTCTTTCTCAAAAATAAACATTAACAAGAAAAGAAAAATAGGGGAGGTTGATACAGAATTCAAGTAGTATCACATAGAACTAGGCTTGGATTCCTCGGACATCCCCTGGCTGGTTTCCCCAGTTCCGAGTTAATGCTGCTGGGGCACTTCATGTAACCAATGGCCCTGGGGTCCTTGTTAGAATGAATGCTCTCTCCCCCATACTGAAGTGATTCTGAATTCAGAATTCTTTTTTTTTTTTAATTTTTTTTAAACTGTTTATTTTTTGAGAGAGAGAGAGAGAGAGAGACAGACTGTGAGTGGGAGAGGGTCAGAGAGGGAGACACAGAATCAGAAGCAGGCTCCAAGCTCTGAGCTGTCAGCACAGAGCCCAACGTGAGGCTCGAACCCACGAACCATGAGATCATGACCTGAGCTGAAATCAGCTGCTTAACTGACTGAGCCACCCAGGCGCCCCCTGAATTCAGAATTCTTGACCTGAGTGTTAGGTAGGCCATTCTCTGGCTTAAAATCTGTTAATATTAGCTTGGCCCTGTGGTCTCCTTGCACCTGTCAGGTAGACTTAAGGACCTTCCCTTTAGGGGAAAACTCATTTTTCAGGTTCCACTCCCACTCCTGTATCTCTGACCTGAGCTAGCCTGGTTCGCAACAACGGTGAAGCCTGTCAAGAGACTTGTTCGGGGTTGTCACTTGAAACGCCACAACGGGCCCTGCTTCTCTCGCACAACCTGCAGAGACCACAGAGCCACACCTCCGCCTCTCTGAAAACCAGCCTGGCTGGGAAGTGTCAGGCCTGCCCAGACGCAGAGCTGCTGGCGTGCCCGTGAGGCCAGGGGACGCGTACTTGAAATGTGGAGGTAGGAGGGTGCACACCGCTGTGAGGGGTAAAGACGACCCCGCCGGGAGCTGCATCCGCTGGAGCCGGTGCTCTGTGTGCGGACAGGCCCTCGTGAAGTGTGTGTGAGTGTGCCGCGTGCGGGCACGGGCCGGGTGTGGGTCAGCACAGCACCCAGGGAGAAGCCACGCGTCCTGCGGGCATGGGTCCTCGTGGTACCTGGCAGCCCCTGCCCTGCTCCCCACCGGGTTTGCCCTAGCGGGCGTTCAGCTCTCCCCCGGGGGGAACCTGCCCTGCCCTGGCACTGGGCCCTGGGCAAGCACAGGACTCGGACACCAGATCCACGTGGCAGTGTCCTCCAGAGCAAGCTCAGTATGAGGTAAGGATTTTACTCTGCGCCTGTTTGGCAGAAATCAGAGAAACACATTTAAATTCTGTGGCCTCCATATTAACAGATTCGTAATTCTGACTAGTGATCTGCCTGGTGCATTGCCCTTTTTACATCTTTTATACAAAGGGATTAAAATAGCTGCCGTCAGCTCAGTTCCAGCCCCCTGCTTGCTGGCCACTGTGGGGGTGGGAGGGACATTCTGGAGTGTTTCAGCATCTGTGTCAGAGTTAAATCATGGTGCTCGGTTTCCGTTTCAGGGTTTATCCATGTGTGTTCACACTGATTCATGTCTGATTGAGCCTGACACTGTATGATTATTTTCCTTGAATTTTTGCTGCCTTTCTATAGAACTCTACTTTTTTAGCAGACCTGAAAAGAGAAAAACTTGCTATACGTACAGTGGTAGCAGTTCATCCCTGTGGGTTGTCACACAGGGTGCCTGGGATACCTGTGGGCTCTAACTCCTAAAATAATCAATGTTCCCTGCCACAAGCCCACCTCCCGGTGCTGGAGGTCAGCAGTGAGTGCTACGCCCCGCCCCGCCCCTGTCATGTGGCTAACTCAAACTCCGGGACACAATGCAATGTCTCCTAAGCCTGTGCATTTCTAGAAGTGCCACCTAGCCAGGATCAAGGCCTTGTTTAACTGTTGGGGTTTTTTTCTTTTTTTTTTTCCCAAGATATTCTTAACTATTCTTAAATTCATTCAGCTTATAAGGGCCTGCTAAGTGCTAGGTACTAGAAGAGCAGCAATAAATAAAACAGGTAAATCAGATACCACTGCACCTAAAAAGAATTCTTTAATGGAAGAGGGCAAAGAGTTGTGGATCAAGCCTGCAGAAGTGCGTCCAGCCCTGTCCAGGGTCAGAACTGCACAATTGAGGATCCGATGGGAGGCCCGGCACTCAGGCTCACTGGAAAAGAGAAAGGTCACTGAGCCAGCAGAGCCCCCTGGTTCCGGCCCCTCTACAGGGCCTCTCCCTGCTGATTTGGCCTCTGTCCCTAGGACTTGGATTCTAGACGGTGGGCACTTGAGTGGAGGACACTCACTGGGTGTCCTGTAGCCACTGGGAAAGGAGGCCCCCATACTTACCCCACCTTCCATGTACAGTGTTAGTAAGTGGGCATTTTTTAAGTCCAGGAGGGTTTGCTAAGCTTCTGCTCTGTGCCAGGTGGTGTGCCGGCCTCAGAAAACATCCCTGCCTGCATGGGGCTTCCCATCTGGTCAGGGTCAGCTTGTGGTTAAGAGCCTGGGTTCCATGAACAGACTCAGAATTCAAATCCCAATTTCCCCTTTCTTCCTGGTGACCTTGAACTAATGGTTTAACCCTTCTACCTCATTTTATAAGGTAGGAATGCTATTTAGTGGTACCTAACTCACAGGGTCCTTGTGAAGTTTGTGATTATGCATGTAAGATCCCAGTACAGCGGCTGACACAAAGGACACACTCATTAAGTGTGTTCACAGTTACGGTGACTATCTATTTTTTTTTATGAAAAACATGGTCCAAGAATTCAGAACTAAAACCCAAAGAGAGAGACTCTCATTTATTTGAGCATCTGACTCGATTTCAGCTCAGATCATGATCCCAGGGGTGTGGGATTGAGCCCTATGACGGGCTCCATGCTGAGCGTGGAGCTTGCTTGAGACTCTCTTTCTCTCTCTCTCTCTCTCTCTCTCTCTTTCTCTGTCTCCCTCCCTCCCTCTCTCCCCCCTCCCTCCCTGTCTCCCCCTCCCTCCCTCTGCCCCTCACCCCCGCACTCTCTCTCTAAAAATAAAATATATCTTTAAAACAAAATTTTTTAATTAAAAAAATATACATGGGGCACCTGCGTGGCTTAGTCGGTTAAGCGTCCGACTCTTGGTTTCAACTCAGGTCATAATCTCATGGTTCATGAATCTATCCCTGCACTGTCAGTGTGGAGCCTGCTTGAGATTCTGTCTCTATCTCTCCCTTGCTAGCACTCTCTCCCCCCCTAAAAAAATAAGCTTTTTATTTTTTAATGTTTCTTCCTGAGAGAGAGAGAGAGAGAGAGAGCAGGGGAGGAGCAGAGAGGGAGACAGAATCTGAAGCACGCTCTAGGCACTGAGCTGTGCGCACAGAGCCTGACGCGGGGCTCGAACCCATGAAGTGTGAGATCGTGACCTGAGGGGAAGTCGAACGCTTAACCACCTGAGCCACCCAGGCACCCCAATAAACGTTAAAAAATAAATAAAACCAAACTCTGACCCTTTTAATTCACCCAGATGGAGCTGTCCTTTGTGGCCTTGAGGATCCAGCCTCCCTAGCCATAACTTCTGCCCCACAGTCTGCCCGATCAATAGATTCAGGAAGTTTTTCATACCAGGGAGAAAGGCGACTAGGGAAGGGGACTGACATTTGGCAGTCTGTGGCTGAGGGCTTGAACATTTTAATTTGGGCCATAAAGTAAATGTGACCTCATTTTAAGAGTTGTGGGTAGTAAGACCAAACTAACTCAGAGTCTTTATAGCGGTGGATATAGATATATTTATTTATAGAGGTTTATTATACAATAGGGTGTCCCAGGAGGTAGAACTTTTTTCTCTTTAGAAGAGAGGTAACCAGGGCTCCTGGGTGGCTCAGTTGGTTAAGCATCTGACTTCAGCTGAGGTCATGATCTCATGGTTTGTGAGTTCAAGCCTTGCATTGGGCTCTGCACTGACAACTTTGAATCTTCTGTCTCCATCTCTCCACCCCTCCCCTGCTCGCTCGCTTTCTGTCTCAAAAATAAAATAGAAAACATTAAAAAAGAGAGAGAGGTTACCATTTAAAAGTCATCCGCAAAGAATATATTAAACTGGTAGTAACGGTTGCCTCTGGCACTAGAAACAATGACTGCAGGATGGAGGTATTTTTCACACTATGTTCTGTTGGGCTTTTCCAATTTCGTACCTTCCGAAGGTACTGCCTTTTTTGTTTTGTTTTGTTTTTAATCAGTATCTGGTGGTAAAGAAGTCATGTTGAAGCGGACTTTGTTGGAAAGTGCTCCGGTGTCTCAAAAGTAGTGGAGCGGTCGGTCACTTCCAGTTTCACTGACAGCAAGTATACGCCAGATACGCAGGGAGGACACAGTCACTGGGATAAGGTGACAAAGATGTCTTCAGCTGACACAGCCTCAAATCTCCAAGACTTTCGGGACACCTGGGTGGCTCAGCTGAGCGTCCAACTTTGGCTCAGGTCATTCGAGGTCTCACGGTTTGTCAGTTCAAGCCCCACATCGGGCTGTGCGCTGTCAGCAAGGAGCCCTCCTTGGGTCCTCTGTCCCCCTCTCTCTCTGCCTCTCCCCTGCTTACGCTCTCTCTACGAAATAAACCTTTAAAAAAGAAAACCTCCACGATTTCCTCTTCTGACGTAAGACCGCAGTGGGCATCGCAGGGCTGAAACGGCACTTTCCCAAAGCTGTCAGACCCAGGCCCTGCCGGCCGCCCTTGCGCCAGCTCCGGTTTATGGCCCTGTCCTCATCCCTCCTGGTCCAAGGCGGCCCCTCCATTCCCTGGCGTTCTAGCCAGAAGACGAGGGGAAAGAGGCATAGCACTTCCTTTAAGGAAAGTTCCCAAAAGTTGCATGACGTCTCTGTTTCCATCCCTTCCGCCAGAACTGAACCGAAGGTAGCTCCAAGGGAAGCTGGCAAATGCCGCCTGGGTTCTGGGTAGCCGTGTGCCTGGCAAAGATAACGGGAAGAACAGTCGTGTCTCTGCTTCTGGTGTATCAGCACCTTCGGGCGGGGTGGGGGGAGGCTGTTGTTAATTTGTTGTTTTGATTGACCAAGATCCGCAAGGCCCCCTGAACCCCTCAGAACGGAATGTCACTGGGGCAGGTGGGGCCAAGGGACCTCTTCCTCTTCAGAAGAAACAGACCGAGACCCTGACCCCTTCACTCCCCCTATTCTTTTCCCCTTCTGGCAAATTTTACCCCTGACAGTTATTTGGTCTGGCTCGGTTTGTTTTGTTTTGTTTTTTAATAAACTGACATTGAAATCAGACCACATTCCCTTAGCAGGCTGTTCACACTGTTTCTGGGCTCGTGGAGAATATAACTCAAACCTTCATTCAATAACCCTGGTGACTGCTCACCTGCCACCAGTGCTGGGTGGAGAGTGTGGGCGAAACTCCCATGGCCCCTAACCGTGACTCACAGCACCCTCCAGCAGAAGTGTGAGTAACTTTAGATTTCCTAGTGTCCACGCATTTTTTGAAAATGGTAAGCTTAATTATATTTTATTTAACTCAACACGTCCAAAATAAATATTTTTCTTTATGTAATCAATATACAAATTATAAGATATTTTACGCTCTTCACACTGAGTTTTCAAAATCCAGTGTATGGTTTGTTTAGTTTTAATGTTTATTTTTGAGAGGGAGAGCAGGGGAGGGGCAGAGAAAGAGGGAGACAGCGGATCCGAAGCAGGCTCCGAGCTGTCACGACTCCCGCCGCCCGGGTTGGCAGTGCTACCTGCTTTCTCCCCCTCTCTGTTTCCCAGTCCGTAAACCACCGTCTGGCCTGCGTATTTTAATTATTTTGCTAATTGTGTCTCCCCCAGTAGAACATAGGCTCCATGAGGATGGGTCGTTCCTTTTGTTTTAATCATGGCTGTGTCCTCTAGGCTTAGCACGGTGCCTGCCACGTAGTCGATGGAATAAATGAAGCGGATTCAGTCTTGAATCCCCTCCTAGTGTTCAGCGTCAAGGAGTGAGGCCCTTGGAGCCCAGCAGCCTGGATTTACGTATCTGCTCACTTTCCAGCTTCCTTGAAGCTGCCCAGAGCCCCAAGCCCACAGGCCCGTTAAGGGTGTCCTCGCCGCAGGGTCTCTGTTCAAGGACTGTCCTCTACCACTTTTCCCCAAAGGCTCAATTCCACCTTTGCCCAGAGAGGGCCCCTCGCAGCGCTGGAACCGGGGCAAGTGGCTGATGAGCGCCTCCCCACCTCCCATTCCTGTCTGCAGGCCTGGGCCCCAACCCTGGCCCCAAACAGAAGAGTCGGAGCCAAACACTTCCAGCATATACCACCATGGGTGATTTATTTAAGGGTCTCCAAATAATCACTTAAGTGTCACCATGGCAACCTGAAGAGTTGCCATGGAGATTGGAGCAGGAAACGTCCCCATGGAGACCCCTGGGAGACTCTCTAGGAAATCATTACCAGGTGGATGGGGCTTCAGAAGGGGGAGCTGGGCAAATGAGGAGCCCCACGGTTCTGTGTACTGGCGGGAGGAGGGGGTGAAAGGGCAGGGTGGGAAAGACCAGCCTGGGAAGGCAGGCAAGTTAACGATCTCCACCAAGTCTAGGGTCCCGTGCGATAAAGAACTTCTACTGTATGCGCCAAATCCATCCAATGGGAAAGTCAGGAAATTAGTAACAGTGGTGGCCCCGAAGAAGGGGGTGAAGGAGAGAGACTTAGACTTATTCTTCATATGCACTCCTTTGTGTACTGTTGGACTTTCTTTTGTCATAGGAATGTAAATATTAAGTATTCCAAAATTAAATGCGTTATTTACAGAGCATTTACTACATTAAATATACCCTCAAAACAACTCCATAAGGTTAGGTATCCACCCCACTGCACAGATGGGGAAACTGGGGTTCAGAAAGCGGCTCAGTGTCACACAGATCAGTGGGAATCAAATCCAGGCTGTCTAGCGTCCCCAAGCACGTCTGAGTTCTCTGATCTGCCACTGGCCCGCTGAGCACCATCCGGTGACTGTCACACCCGTGGACCTCAGTGTTTTCCCCTGCAGTTAGTTGGGCAATGTGGACTGGATGAAAGCAAAAGTCCCACTATAGCTCTGACATCCTGTCACTGGGCGCTCTTTGGAAAGGTTTCTGAGAATGATCATCACACCCCTTCTCTTCCTCTCCCTTCTCACCGCTCTCCAGTCCCCATCCACAGCCGTGCATCTTCAGGGTTCGAAAGGAAACACTTCCCTCAGAGTGCCAAGCCAGAGGGGCCTTCGAAGAAGCTCTGGATTCCCTCTTAGCAGAGGAGGAGGGTGTGTGGCCCAAGAGAGGGAAGGTGGGCCCCCAGGCAAATGCAAACCAAAACCTATCTCCACACAGCCATTAGGGTGGCTGTCATGGGAAAACAAACAAAAAACCAAAAAGATAAACATGGACAAGCATTTGGAAAGATGTTGAGAAATTAGAACCTTCATACACTACCAGTGGGGAGATTGGAACCTGCATACACAGCTATCAAATGGTTCAGCTGTATCTCTCAGCTCAGGCTGCTACAACAAAATCCCATTGACTGGGTAGTTTATACAACAGATACTTATGGGGCGCCTGGGAGGCTCAGTCGGTTAAGCGTCTGACTTCGGCTCAGGTCATGATCTCATGGCTTGTGAGTTTGAGTCCCATGTCGGGCTCTGTGCTGACAGCTCAGAGCCTGGAGCCTGCTTTGTATTTTGTGTCTCCCCAACCTCCCCTGCTCGCATTCTCTCTCTCTCTCTCTCTCTCAAAAATAAATAAACATTAAAACATAATAGTAAAAAAATAAACAACAGACACTTCTTTCTCACAATTCTGGACACTGAGAAGTCCAAGATCAAAGTGCCAGTATATTCAGCTCTTCATGAGGGCCCATGCACAGTCAGCCACCTCCTTGAGGTGTCCTCACATGGTAGAGGGAAGAAGCTCAGGTGTCTCTTTTCTTATAAGGGTGCAAATCCCATCATGGAGCTCTACCCTCGTGACCTCATCTAAATCTAATTACCTCCCTAAAGCCTCACTTCCTAAGAGCATCACATTGGGGCTATGGCTTCAACATATGAATTTAGTGGAGGGAAGGATACAAACATTCAGTCCATGAAAGAAATTCTAGAAAACAGTCTGGCAGTTGCTCAAAGGGTTAAACACAGGTACCACATGGCTCAGCAATTCTACACCTAGGTATATCCCCAAGAGGGTTCAAAACATGGGTTAACACAAAAACAGGGATACGAATGTTCACAGCACCATTCTATAAAGTAGCCAAAAAGTGGAAAGGACCCAAATGTCCGTCAATGGATGAATGGATAAACAAAATGTGGCACATCCACACAATGAAATATTAGTTGGCCATAAAAGGGAACAAAGGACCACACAGAACCACAAACTATGTGATGGCACTTATATGAAATATCCAGAACAGGGGAATCTATAAAGACAGTAAGTTAGTGCCTGCCTGGGGCTGGGGTGGGGAAGATTGGCTGGTGACTGCTCATGGGTGCAGGGTTTCTTCTGGGCTGATGAAAGTGTTCTCAAATTGATTGTGGTGATAGGTGTATGACTTGTGGTGATAGGTGTATGACTCTTAATATTCTAAAAGTCACTAAATTGGATGATTTAAGTGGGTATATTGTATGCTAGGTGGATAATAGTAAAGCTGTTTAAACAAGAGAGTGAGAGGGAACGTACTAACCCGAGGCCACACAACCCTATTGGCTGCTTTGGGGTCCCAGCTCCCAGCCAGCCTCCTTGAACTCCTTCTGCTGTCTTCAGGGGGGCCAGTACGGCCTCTCAGGCTGCTTCTGAAATGAGTGGGTGCTGAGTGCAGGGGGCTTCGGACTGTGCCCTCCTCCCCATGGCCCTCAGCCAGACCACCATTCTTTAACAAACGGGCAACCTCAAGATTTCATTTGGAGAAACGGGTCCACTGTCAAAAGGAAAGGAAAGTAAAAGTTTGAAAGCCACTGACCAGAGAAAGTATTAAGGAAGGATGGCAAAGTGCTTAAGAACCTAGCCACTGGCCTTGTAGGAAGCATGTGTTTTTATTCTGATGCTTTGATATTCTGGGGCCTTGCTGATCCTATAGAGACTGCCCCTCCCCAGGACTAGACAATTCCTGGAGATAAAGGACTGTCCTGTGAGTGCCCTTTCCGTATGCAAACCAACTAATTTAGAGCCCATATCCCAATCCCCCCCCCTTTTTTTTAAGTAATCTCTATACCCAACGTGGGGCTTGAACTTGCAGCCCTAAGATGGAGAGTCACATACTCCACCAACTGAGCCAGCCGGGCACCCCAATTGCCTTCTTGTTATACTCAGCCACTATTCCGCTGCCCTAATCATCGCAGGGCCAGGTACCAGACAATGAGGGACAGCCCTATGCCCCAGAGCCCACTGACATTAAAAAGAGATAATCTTGGGGCGCCTGGGTGGCTCAGTCGGTTAAGCGTCCGACTTTGGCTCAGGTCATGATCTCACAGTTCATGAGTTCAAGCCCCACGTTGGGCTCTGTGCTGACAGCTCAGAGCCTGGAACCTGCTTCAGATTCTGTGTCTCCCTCTCTCTCTGCCCCTCCCCTGCTCAGTCTCTCTCTCTCTCTCTCTCTCTCTCTCTCTCTCTCTCTCTCAAAATAAAATAAAGACATAAAAAATATTTTTAAAAAAAGAGAAAGAAAAGAGACAATCTTGAACCTGCTTACCCCACCTCACCCATCCTGCAGAAACCACAAAAAAGGGGCCTGGCCATGTTTCCCCTTCCACATCCGCTCCTGGTGCTTCCCAGTGTGCCTCCTGCATGGCACATCCCATCCTCCTAGGAACTGTGAGTAACATACTCTCTTTTCTTTTTATCGAGGCATAATTGACATGTGCCATTATATTAGTTGCAGGGGCACAACACAATGATTCAATATTTGTGTATATGCAAAACAATCACAGTAAGTCTAGCTAACATCTGTCACCATGCATAATTACAAAAACAATTTTTTTTACTTGTGTTAAAGACTTTTAAGGTCTACTCTCTCAGCAATTTTCAGACATCCAGTACCATATTGTTAACTATAGCCACCATGCTATACGCATACGACCTCTCCAAGGACAATCATCTCCCGATCTGGTGGCCTCACCAACCTAAATACAAATAAGGTCTACATTCTAAAGTAGGCCTCATTCAGCTATAGGTTTGCCGTGGCCCCCTGTGACTGCAGACAAAGTCCTCCTCCATAAACCCAGGTCCCCAGCTGGGCTGGGCTCAGGCGCCTCGTACACGGATGTTGTGTTTACCTCCATTGTGGCTTACAAAAGAAGGCTGTGCCAAGGGCCTGAGTGGGCACCAATCCGGCCCCTGCTCTGCTTTTCAAGCTATGGATGTGACAGAAAAAAAGGGGCATCTGTTCCTGATACATAAAAAGGCCCCAGTGGGTCAGCAATGGCCCTCAGCCACCGTATGGTGCTACTACCAGGACTAAAAGGGTTAAGAGTTGTGGAGTACCTAGAACAGCACCTAGCACGCCAGAAGTAGTGTCATCATGGCCCCAGAAGACAGGATAGCGTTCCTAGACACTGTGACAAGATTAAGGTAGGCTTCCGTTCTTTTTTGCTTTGGGGGGATAAGGAGCGGTGGGTGTACTTAAGCCGATGTCATTTAATTTTTAAAAAATTTTTAATGTTTATTTTTGAGAGAGAGAGAGAGAGAGAGAGAGTGTGTGTGTGTGTGTGTGTGTGTATGAGCAGGAAGAGGGCAGAGAGAGAGAGAGAGAGGAAGATGCAGAATTGGAAGCAGGCTCCAGGCTCTGAGCTGTCAGCACAGAGCCCCCCGTGGGGCTCGACAAACCTCGAGTTCATGACCTCAGCCAAAGTTGGACATTTAACCGACTGAGCCACCCAGGCGCCCCTAGCTGATGTCATTTAAATCTCAAAGGAAAATGACCTGAGCTGACACCCAGACTACAAATGAACACATATTTGCACACCCACGTTCACAGCAGCATTATTCATAAGAGCCAAAATGTGGAAGCAACCCAAGTGCCTGTTGACGGATGAACAGATAAACAAAATGTGCTCTGTGCACAATGGAATATTATTCAGCCTTCAAAAGGAAGGAAATTCTGATGCACGTTACACTATAGATGAGCCTTGAGGACATTATGCCAAATGAAATAAGTCCATCACAGAAAGGCAGATCCTGTATAATTCCACTGATATGAGGTGCCTGGAAGAGTCAAATCCACAGACACAGAAAGAATGGTGGTTGTCAAGGGTTGAAGGGGTGTGTGTGTGCAGAATTGTTGTTTAATGGACACGGTGTTTTAGTTCTTACAGGATGAAAAAGTTCTGGAGATGGATGGTGTTGACAGCCACACAACAATGTGGATGTACTGAATGCCACTGAACTGTACACTTAGAGACAATTTAAGTGGAAAAAAAGGCGGGGGAGGGGCGCCTGGGTGGCTCAGTCAGTTAAGCGTCCGACTTCAGCTCAGGTCATGATCTGACGGTTCGTGGGTTCGAGCCCCTCATCAGGCTCTGTGCTGACAGCTCAGAGCCTGGAGCCTATCTTCAGATTCTGTGTCTCCCTCTCTCTCTGACCCTCCCCTGCTCACGCTGTCTCTCTCTCTCTCTCTCTCTCTCTCTCTCTCAAAAATAAATAAAACATTAAAAAAAAAAGATAGTTTAAGTGATAGATTTTATGTTATGTATATTTTTACCACAATTTCTTTTTAAAGGCACAGCCAAGTCTTTGGCTAACAAATCCATATACATGGGAGTAATTACTCTGGTCCTTTAGGAAAACCGCTCAGGGCAATGGGAAGCGATCTTTAAAGTGTGTCTCGACCATAGGGAAAGGGAAGGAAAAATAAGTTACCAACAGAGAGGGAGGCAAACCATAAGAAACTCTTAAATACAGAGAACAAACTGAGGGTTGATGGGGATGTGGGGTTGGGGGTGGGGAAAATGGGTGATTGGCATTGAGGAGGGCACTTGGGATGAGCACTGGGTGTTGTGTGTAAGCAATGAATCATGGGAATCTACCCCCAAAGCCCAGAGCACATGGTATACACTATATGTTAGCTAATGTGACAACAAATTACTAAAATAATAATAATAAATTTAGGGGCACCTGGGTGGCTCAGTCAGTTAAGCAGCCGACTTCGGCTCAGGTCATGTTCTCGCGGTTCGTGAGTTTGAACCCCACGTCGGGCTCCGTGCTGACAGCTCAGAGCCTGGAGCCTGCTTCAAAGTCTGTGTCTCCTTCTCTCTCTGCCCTTCCTCTGCTCATGCTCTGTCTCTCTGTCTCTCAAAAATAAACATTAAAACAAATTAAAAACAAAAAAACAAAAAATAAATAAATTTAAACCAAAGAAGGGAAAAATAAATAATAAATAAATAAATAAAGTGCTTCTCCACTAGCGAGGTGGTGACATTTGTTTGGACCCCTCAGGACCCACAGAGGCTGAGCTCTCTGTGAGGTGCTTGGAACGTGAAGTTTCCTGCTCACACCAGGTATTTTATTTTTTATTTTCTTTCCTTTTTATTTGCATTCCAATATAGTTAACATACAGTGTTGTGTCAGGATGAGCTATTTTAGGTTAATTACACACACATAGATTCCTGCTAATGTGATAGGAGAAAATGCTCTCTCTTTAATTTGCACTTGTTTGTTTTCTCCCAATGTTCAACTTGTTGTTGGCCAGTGGTTTTCGTCTTTCACGAGTGGCCTGCTCTCACCGCTCCTAGAACAACCAGAAACACAAGTGCTTCCTGGTCCCCCTGGCACCTCAAACGTCATCGCCCTGTTTTTGATAAGTCTCTGGTCTTGGACGTCAGGTGTCTCAGTCAGATTTCCTAGTGACAAGAAATAGAAACCAAATCCAGCTAATATGTGGAAAAGTTTTGTTGCGTTCTGTTTGTTTTTGGAAACATGTCAGGCAGCTCCCAGAATCATCACAGAGGCCGGGAAGGCAGTGCTGCAGGGCTTCACGATGAGGAGATATCAAAACCCAAGGGCAAATAGCAGCGAAGGACCAGCAGGGCCCCACCCCTGCGTGGTCTGGTGAGGGCCTGGGACGCCTTGCTGGGGAGCCTGGTGCCGCCTTGGCCCTACTGCTAAGACTCTCCATCCTCCCTTCACAGGGTAGCCAGTTGACAGTACTGGCCACCAGGGACCAAGGGCAGGGATAGTAAGGGTCTGTCATTCCTGTCCTGGGGAAGGGGAGGCAAGGAAATGCCTTCACTCGATGGAAGAAGGAGAGATTTAGGTGTGGGGTTGTCCAAAAGATGAGAAACACCACGTAGTTAAGACACAGTATAAAGCATCTTCGTGTCCATGAGAGTAACAATCAACAGCCTCTGTTTATCGGGTGTTGCTGATGGGGTTATGTAGTAGCAAGAACCTTGGTGAACACACCAAATGCTATTATTAACTCTTTCTCTTTAATTTTTTGAAATGTTTATTTATTTTTTTGAGAGAGAGAGGGAGAGAGAGATTGAGACAGAGCATGAGCGGGGCAGGGGCAGAGAGAGAGGGAGACACAGAATCGGAAGTAGGCTCCAGGCTCTGAGCTGTCAGCACAGAGCCCAACGTGGGGCTTGAACTGTGAGATCATGACCTGAGCCAAAGTTGGACGCTTAACCTACTGAGCCACCCAGGTGCCCCAAATGCTGTCATTAACTCTTAAAATGATTCTCTAAGATTGGTATACCATCCCTGTTTTGTAAGTGAAAAAAAACTGAGGCCCAGAGTGGCTCTTTCACTTTTCCCGGGCAGACGTAAATGTTGGAACCAGAAAGCAAGCCCAGCTCCATCTGACACTAAAGTCACCAGGATTTCTAGGTGGTTGATGGAACAATCGCAGCACCCACCTCCCCACCCAGAGAGCATGTAGCAGAGTGCAACCCCGGAGCCTCTGACTAGATCCACTCTATCAAGATCTCTGATGCTCTTCAAGGTCTAGGAAGGCTCCAAACACAACCACTCCACACCTGATTGACGTAAGGAAGCTTTTGCCGGGGTGTTTTCATCATGGTCTCTTATTGAGCCAGGAAAAAATGTATGAAATGTGTATTTAAAAAGATATTTTGGGGGCGCCTGGGTGGCTCAATCAGTTGAGCGTCTGACTTTGGCTCAGGTCGTGGTTTGTGAGTTCAAGCCCCACATGGGGCTCACTGCTACCAGCACAGAGTCTGCTTTAGATCCTCTGTCTCCCTCTCTCTCGGCCCCTCTCCTGCTTGCTCTCTGTATCTTTCTCAAAATAAAAGCAAACTTAAAAGAAAAACAAAAACAAAAAGATGGGGCAGCTGGGTGGCTCAGTCGGTTGAGCATCTGGCTTTGGCTCAGGTCATGATCTCGCGGTTCATGGGTTCAAGCCCCACATCAGGCTCTGTCCTGACAGCTCAGAGCCTGGAGCCTGTCTTCAGATTCTGTGTCTCCCTCTCTCTCTGACCCTCCCCTGCTCACGATCTCTCTCTCTCTCTCTCTCTTTCTCAAAAATAAATAAAACATTAAAACAAATTTAAAAAATTAAAAAAAAAAACAAAAAGAAAATTAAACTGGTAGAATATCATCTGAATTTAGTGAGGGGAGATTTCAGCAACTGATAGAGTTTGGCATGGAGTACAAAGAAAATGAAGCAAATGAAGGGGGGGGTGGATAATTATTCACTCCAGGAGAAAATAAAAAACTTGTGCATGAAATGGGAAATAATCACAGCCTATCCATAGCTCATGGTATAAACACATGAGAAAATGTTTATCTAGTGGCAATACTGTCAACACCTGCTGCTGCTCTAACCAGATTATCATATGGCTACATTGGAAGGATGGGAGCCAAAAGAGTGAGTGGGTTGTTGGGAACAAGAACAAGCCATAAATATTGAAGGTGGATATTTCTGATGATGGGAAAGACTCCTTTTCCTAAGTCTTGCACCACCATTTGACTCTTGGAGCTAAGTGAATGAATAACGTTACTAGAAATTAGAACTGCCCTGATTCCTATCTTAAAATGTACAAGCTTAGGCAGGCGGACACAGGAAGCAAAGCGAAGACATAAATGAAGAATCCAGGATCCTAAAAGAAAACTCTAGTCGTAGGCAGGGAAGGAAAAGAGTACAGGCAGGTAAAAGGAACAGTGGTGCTTCCAGAAATGGGCCCAGGACAAAAGTGAGACTTCCTTAAGCTCATCCAGGAAGCTGGTACACAGAACATAATCTTTGAACTTGACCTTCAGGATGCAGCCCTGTTCTCTAGAGAATGTGGCACGAGGTGGAACACAAAGCAGCCATGGCTCCCCACCCTTTGTTCTGCTCCTCTCCACCCTTTGCTCCACCCTCCAGTCCCACTCCTGCCCTTCAAGACTCCCTGCCTGGAGGGCTTGCAGAGATCAGATGGGCTGAGGGGACTGGATGTGCTTCAGAGCCAGCAGACAAACCCAGCTTCCCTCCCCGCCCACCCCAACCCCCACATGCTCTAACTCCCGTCATGGTCACATCTATGATATCTGGGCAGACCGCTCAGCCGACCCACCTGCACAGCTTCACCAGACATTCCACACTCAGCCAGTGGTGCCGGGAGTAAAGCTGCAGAGAAAGGGAAGGTATTAGGGAGAATTAAGGTGAGGAAGTGACTCAGCCCAGCAAAAGCCTGCAGGCACCCAGAGGAGTTCTCCGAAGCAGGGGTGGCTGCTTGTTTGGGCTTTCGAGCCAGCTTGGGAGTGTCCCTGAAATGTGATGCCGCTCTGCCCCACTGAGCCCTGGGGTAGGAGGGGAGAGTGGGGGGCTCTTGCCCTTGCCCTCCCTTGGCCCCCAGAGCATCCCTGGTGGGCTGGGGGGGCATTGGATTTGGCAAGCCCACTGGTTTCTTTCTCCTGGATCTATTTGCCTTGTGCAGAGTAGAGTGGAGCCAGGTTGGGGAGGTGACTCTAACGAGAGACTGCCTCTCCCTGCCACCTCCAGGAACTGCTCATGGAGAGGACAGGATGGAGGGTGGGCCTTTGGGCTTGGCAGGCGGAAACCACCCTCTTGGGTCTCATGGGGGGAGCTACTGTTGTAGAGAATGTGCGGTCTTACAGTCAATCCAAATTCAAGCTGTCAAGCTAAGAAAAGATACTAGCCTATTGGATACTACTTCATCAAACAAACCCTGGGAAACGAAACTACCTCATCCATTTGTGATCAAATCCACTCATCCATTCATTCCATAAACATTCTGATATGCCAGGGTCTGGGCTCATTTAGCAAGAATTCTATAAAGTAAACCACCTTACACCCATTAGAATGGCTACTATTGAAAAAACAACAGAAAATAACAAGTGTTGGCAAGGCTGTGATCCAGCATTTTCTGAGCACATACCCGAAAGAATTAAAAGCAGGGTCTGTATGGCACCTGCGTGGCTCAGTTAAGTGTCTGACTCTTGGTTTTGGCTCACGTCATGATCTCATGGCTCATGGGCTGTGTGCTGACAGCATGGAGCCTGCTTGGAATTCTCTCTCTCTTCTCTCTCTCTGCCCCTTCCCTGCTCATGCTCTCTCTCTCTATCTCAAGGCGAGTAAATAAAATTTAAAAACAACAAAAAAGGAGGGTCTTGAAGAGATATTTGAACACCCTTTTTCATAGGAGCATTACTCAGAATAGCCAAAAGGTGGAAACAACCCATGTGTCTATTGATGGATGAACTGATAAACAAAATGTGACATGTACATATACTGGGATATTCAGCCTTAACAAAGATGGAAATTCAGACATATGATACAACATAGGTGAGCCTTAGGGACATTATGCTAAGTAAAAGAAGCAAATTATAAAGAGACAAATATTGTATGATTCCAGTTATATGAAGTACTCAGAGTAGTGGAATTCATAGTCACAGAAAGAATGGCGATTGCCAGGGGCTGAGGGGATGAGGAATGGGGAGTTGTCCTTCAAAAAGACACAATACCTTCCACCAACATATCCAGATACAGCTGGGCAGAGAGAGGGGGAATATAGCTACACATAGGGACCAGGGACAGCATGTTGAATATTTGTTGGAAAGTGCTGTAAAAAAGAATGCACACAGTATAGGAAAGCACAGAGGAGGAAGCATTTCATTTGGCTTAGGGGTGGGTTCTGGGAGGAAAGGACATTTGAGCGGCACCCTTGACGGGTGAGTAGGGTTTAGCCAGAACAGAAGATTCTGGTTATCTATCACACCAGTTTTTAGGACTCTGGGAAAATTCCATAACTCCTTTGAGCCTCAGTTTCCTCGTCCATAAAATGACAAAAAATACCACCATTGTAAGGGTGCCATGAGGATTAAATGAGAGAATGTATATCAATAGTCTCCCACAGGAATTGGCATAAAATACACTCATTTAATGGTAACTTCCAGTATCATTACTATTATCATCACTATTATTGTCATTATATTTTGATCCATGTTGGGAATGGTTGAAGATAAAGCTAAAATGGTAGGTCAGGGTCAGATTAGGTCTCAAACAGCCTAGAGTTTAGTCATATTTTCCCAGCAGTTAGGAGCCTTGGAAGGCTTTTGGGGAAGAGACTATGTGGGATATTAGAACTGAATTTGCTTGCAGTCAAGTTTATATATTTACCTTATATTTATCTGGGCCGGATGTGTGGGCTTCTAGGTCATCCCATCTGGGTTTTAGCGCCATGTTTATGGATAAGAGGGCCTTTAAGTACCAGTTCCGGGAGGGCCCAGAAAAAAAAGCCCTAGGCTTCAAAAAACAGAGGTAGAGGACCCAGAGAGGAGAATGGCACAACCATAATTGGGGAAGAAAACTTACATACTTACTTACTTTATTTATTTTCACAGTGAAGTGAGACTTTAATCAATGTTCTTGCAAGAGCAGGTGTCTGACGGACAGGCAGTCACAGCAGACAGTTTATCTCCTAGTGTGCAAGTCCCTCCTCTGGTTCCTCATTGCCTGAGTTACAGGCTTACCTGGATGTCACCTATGCCCACATA
>CM053561.1:35034111-35093930 GCA_028646485.1 Cryptoprocta ferox | reverse complement strand
CTTCAAGAACTCTTCAAGGACATCTAAATGTCACACCTGGTGGCGGGGGGTGGGTGGGGGGGGGAGGACCACCTGCAACTTCCAGGGTGGGGCAGAGAACCTAGCCTAGAAAGGATTCCTTCTCTGGTCACACACATCCCGGTGTTCATGCTAGTGTGGTTTGTACACACAGACACCCGCACTCACACAGCAACCGTCCCACACTGCCCTCACACGCTTGCTGTGCACACATGCGCACACACTCCCTCGCGTGCAGCCTTGTTTCCTGCCAAAGGTGCTGCGTGCATGGACCAAAGCACCAGGATCTGTTTCTCCAGGGAACAGCTGTTGCTCATCTATTAGAACATAAAATTCAGGGTCAGAAGTCTCCGGGGCCCCAGCTCACTCAGCCTGCAGAGAAAACGTCTACGTTTCTAAGTTTCTTCATTTGACAGCCTCCTCTCCAATTGTTGGTGGAGAACTGAATTTTGTTTTTATTAAAAAAATTTTTTTAACGCATTTATTTTAAGAGAGAGAGAGAGAGAGAGAGCAAGCAGGGGAGGGGCAGAGAGCAAGGGAGAGAGCGAGAGAGAGAATCCCAGGCAGGCTCCCCACTGTCAGTATGGAGCCTGATGTGGGACTTGAACCCACGAACCGTGAGATCACAACCTGAGCCAAAATCAAGAGTGGGATGCTCAACCGACTGAGCCACTCAGGCTCTTCTGGATTTTGTTTTTAAAAAGTGCCATAACACCCTCTTATGCTGTTGGTGGGAATGCAAACTGGTGCAGCCACTCTGGAAAACAGTGTGGAGGTTCCTCAAAAAATTAACAGTAGAACTCTCCTATGACCCAGCAATAGCACTGATAGGAATTTACCCAAGAGATACGGGAGTGCTGATGCATAGGGGCACATGTACCCCAATGTTCACAGCAGCACTTTCAACAATAGCCAAATCATGGAAAGAGCCTAAGTGTCCATCAACTGATGAATGGATCAAGAAGATGTGGTTTATCTATACAATGGAATATTACCTGGCAATGAGAAAGAATGAAATCTGGCCATTCGTGGCAACGTGGATGGAACTGGAGGGTGTCATGCTAAGTGAAAGAAGTCAGTCCGAGAAAGACAGGTACCATATGTTATCACTCATATGTGGAACAGGAGAAACTTAACAGAGGACCATAGGGGAAGGGATGGGGAAAAAACAGTTAAGGAGAGGGAAGAAGACAAACCACAAGAGACTCTTAAATACTGAGAACAAACTGAGGGTTGATGAGAGGGGAAAATGGGTGATGGGCATGGAGGAGAGCACTTGTTGGCATGAGCACTGGGTGTTATATGGAAACCAACTTGACAATAAACTATATTAAAAAAATAAAAACAAAATAAAAGATGCCATAAATAGGGGCGCCTGGGTGCTCAGTCGGCTAAGCGTCAGACTTTGGTTCGGGTCATGATCTCATGGTTGGTGGGTTTGAGCCCTGTGTGGGGCTCTGCACTTACAGCTCAGACCTTGGAGGTGCTTGGGATTCTGGGTCTCCCTCTTTCTTTGCCCCTCCCCCGCTTGTGCTCTGTCACTCTCTCAAAAACAAACAAACATTGGGGAAAAAATCTTAAAAAGATGCCATAAATTATCACTCCCAAAGCAAGTCCTGCTGAAAGACTAGGTTGCCATTCTCTCATGCATACAAGAGGGTTTGAATGCGTACCAAACAGCAGGCACCATGGTACGTCCTGGGGGGTCAGCGGTGAATAAAAAGATATCATTCCTGAGTCTGCAGAGCTCACAGTCTTTGGGGATTGTCAGTTTTCTGTTGCTGCCATAACAAGCTTTCCTCCAATGTAGGGCTTTAAAACAACCTACATTTACGATCTCCTAGCTCTGGAGGTCAGAGGTCCAAGTCGGCTCAACTGGTGTCTACTTTCAAGGTCTCACAAGCCTAAAAATCAGGGTGTCAGCCGGCTGGGCTCTAAGAGGGAGCCCGGTTGCTTGCTGGCTGTCAGCTGGGGGCCATCCTGTGCTTCTAACAGCCCAACCTGGGACCTCCCATCTCAGGGCCAGCAACAACGGCAAGTCAAGTCCTTCTTGTGCTGGGATCTCTCGGACTTCCCTTTCTATTGCCTCCAGCCTGAGAAAATTCTTCGCTTTCAAGGACTCATGTGATGAGACGGGCCCCACCTGAACAATCCAGGCGGCTCTCCTCATCTTAAAGTCTGTAACTTCAGTCACATCTGCACAGACCCCTTAGCCTCATAACATAACATACTTCATGTTCACAGGCCCTGGGGACTAGACGTGGATGCGTTAGGGGGGCCATTCTGCCTATCGCAGATGTATAGATAAGTAAACTGATAATTTTAATAGTTTACTGATAATTGAACTGATAGTTTAATAATAAACTGATAATTTAACACCAACATATGTTAACAAGGGGAGGTAAAAAGTTGCAAATGAGAGCACAGACCAGAGACGTCTTTTGAGAGGAGGTTGGTGAGGGAGGCATGTCTGGCTTTTTAAAGTAAATAACATCTAAGTTGAAGTGTGAAGAATTGGCTCCGAATTGAAGGGTTAACACCCTCAGGTCAGGACTGTGTTTGCAGTCCTGAAGGTAGGCCTTGCCTTCAAGACCTCATTAGTTTTGGGCATCTTCAGTAGGATCTGGAGGGTGGAGCTGGAAGCAGGGTGAGGCAGGAGAGGGTGGGAGGTGCTTAGCACCCAGGGGGTGGGAGGGCTCCGAAGTGGGCGGAGTTTAGGCATCTGTACTGAGCTCCCCAACAGCTGCCCACTTCCCGGGGTATCTCACTTTGCTTCTGAGGCTGCTCCTACTTAAGGTACTCTCCTTCCCATCTTTGCATTTTCTGCAGAAATTATTTTTGAAATGGGGCCTCAATGCAAAACTCTTTCGTTGTTTATTCATTCATATGTTCACCGATTAATTAAGAAAGATCTATTAAGCACCTAACACATGCCAGGCGCAGAGCTAGGAGGATACAGCAGAGAACAAGGTAGAAGGGGCCCCTGCCCTTTCAGGCGAGTACACATCAAATGGAAGTCTTTAAGCCGGAGGCCACAACCTTTCCTTCAGGAAATCTGGAAACATCTGCTGAAAACCTGTCTCTACGTGCCCTGGAGAGTCTTTCAGACCTAAGAGAGGGAAGCCAAAAGCGCAGTGACATCTACTATTGAATGAGCACTCACTGATACTATTATCGATATCCCTATATTAAAGATGAGGAAACTGAGCGTGCACACAGAGGTTTTTCCAACAGCACCCCGCTAATAAGTTGCAAGGCTAGTATTTAAATCAGGCCTCTGACTGCAGAGTTGCCTGTTCAAGTGCGACACCAGGGAGATTCTATGTCCACCAGACACGAGGCATTGTGCTAGGGCTTTGTATCAGCCCTATCCTCGGAATCCTCCTAGCCCTGCCAAAGGGTGATGTTTATTCCCAATTTAGAAATGCAGAAATTGGGGCTGAGGAAAGTTAAGCAGCTAGCCCAGGGATACACAGCCAGTGAGCGTCTGTAGTGGGATCTGAGCGCATGTTTCTGAGTGACTTCCCTTTAGGAGGGAGGGAGTTTGGGGAGACAAGAGGAAAGAAGGGGGTCAGCCGTGGGGAGAAAAGAGCCACTGGGGATGGGAGGGGTGGGCTGGGGGCAACAAGTTCTCAGAGTGGGGTGAAGCAGAGCGGAGTGGACGCTGCAGGAGGGGTGAAGGAAGGGCCTGGGGGGCACCAGGAGGTCAATGTTGGCGGGCAGAGAGCAGTTTTCTGTGGGGAGCTGTGCTCAGAAGGCGGATTGCAAAGCACCAGCTAAGGAGTGAGTGGTCTGTGAGCTTGTGGAGGTCTCTGTGTTAGGCAGTGGACACAGTCTCTATGTCTCTTGAGAACATAGAGAGGCAAGGGGGCCTCTGAGAAGGGGGACCTGGGTCAGGGCAGAGGGAGACCGTGCACACGCGCGTGTGTTGAGAGTGTGGGGACTGTATCCAGAACATGAAAGAAAGGGCTGTTTTCAAGGAGGAGGGGCCCTCTGTTTCTAAGGTCAGAAGAAAAAAGGCAATATGGGTTCATCTACAGAGAAATTCTTAGGCAATAATAGTCAGGTGATAGGGTGACTTGTAAAATGGGGATGCCCGGGTTTGTCCTTCCAACCTCCCCCATCACGAGGGAACTGTGTTCGTTTCCTGGGGTTGCCAGAACAAGTTACCATAAACTATGGGGCTTACAATGACAGAAATTTAGTAATGCACAGTTCTGGAGTCCAGAAGTCCGAAATCAAGCTTCACAGGGCTGGTTTCTCCTGAGGGCTCGGAGGCAGAATCCATTCCAGGCTTCCTTCCTAGCTTCTGGCAATCCTTGGTATTCCTTGGCTGGTGGACCCATCACTCCAACCTCTGCTTCCACCTTCTTGGACACAGAATACATAGTATTCTCCTCTGGGTGTGTGTGTCTGTGTCCAAATTTCTGTCTTATAAGAACACCAGCCATTGGATTAAGGCTCACCCTAATCCTATGTGACCTTATTTTAACTTGATTACCTCTGCAAAGACCTTATTTTCAAATAAGGTTACATTCACAGGTACTGAGAGTTAGAGTGTGAACATATCTTTTAGGGGGATACAATTCAACCCAGAACAGGGCACAAAGGAAATAGTGCGTGGGAAGTGTCGTGAAGGCATCTGTATTTCTGTATGCTACAGAAATACAAAGGCGTTGGTTAAAGAAATGCTAAAGTTAAATATATTTGTAAAGTAAACTATTTCCTCCAGGATTTAGGTATTGCCAACAATGCTATCGTTTCCAATAAAGGGTTTGCTGAAAGTAATGTCCATCATTGGGAGAAAATGCTCTTAGCAAATAAGCTTCCTCATTGCATCCCTGGAAGGCTTCCAGGGAGAAAACACACACGTTACCCATTATCCTTTTAGGGGGCACGGGAGACTGGGCCTCCCTGTTGTCTCAGGCACCCTTTGGATCAGGACTCAGATGGTTCTAATCATAAGGCAAATTAGTGTCCAGCTTCTTCTCCTCTCCCCTTCTTCTACCCCACCACCCCCTAGATTTCTAGTTAATCAGCTAAGAACAGAGGTGCCGTCCTTCAGGTGTGTCCTGAAGGATAGGTAGATGCTTTTGTGGATGATTTAGTTTCTGCAGTTGCTGTGGAGGAGGTGGTGGCCAGAAGAGGGAACCTTCTCTCAGCAGCGGGGGTGAAGGGAATCTGTCCAGACCCCGTCACTGTGCAAAAACCAGCCTTCCCCTCCCTTAGAACCTTGCTCAACTATAGAAACCCAGACTATCCGAGCAGGGAGGCTTCTTCTTCTTTTTAAGCTTTTTATTTATTTTTGAGAGACAGAGAGAGCAGCACAAGCAGGGAAGGGTCAGAGAGAGTCAGAGAGAGAGAGGGAGACACAGAATCCGAAGACAGGCTCCAGGCTCTGAGCTAGCTGTCAGCACAGGGCCTGATGCGGGGCTTGAACCCACGAACTGCGAGATCATGACCTGAGCCAAAGTCTGACGATTAACCATGATTAACCGACTGAGCCACCCAGGCGCCCTGCAGGGAGGCTTCTTAAAAGAGTTTAGTTCTGCCATTTTTGGTCATGGAGGTCTCGAAGAATTTAATCAAAGTTATGGACCCCCACCCCAGAGGTACATACATGTGCACAAAAATGTTCAGATAATTTCAAAAGCTTCACTGACACCCTCTAGCTTATTAATGAACCCAAGGGCAATAACCCCTGATTAAAAACACCCTTCCCACCCTGTTTTTCTGAGGAGAAAAGTAAGATCATCCAGAGTAGCTGATTTGCTCCCACGTTGCACAGTTATTTGAAGGGAAATCCAAAAGTGAAGTGCAAATTCTGGTCTGCTCATTCTAACCACTGTGTATATATAGAGTTTGTTTCCATTAAATAAAAGTGACTCCTCCCTTTAAAGAGGTAGAATTTGAAGAAAATTCTGCTTTCGGTGGGAGGAAAGAAGTGGTTGGGGTGGGAGTGAGTGTCAGTAGGAGAAGCACCCTTGGCCCTGGCGTTGGTAACTGAGATTCATTCACTCCAACACAGACATTTGTGATGGTTCCCTGGATCCCACTTTACACTAGAGCTGTTGGGTTACTGAGCAAACAGTTGGGATTCCAGATTTAAGGACCTCCTCATGCACTGGCAGGAGGTACGCGGTGCGCGTCTGTAAAAGCCTATAAAGGAAGGCAGAGGAGTTCTTGGACTCGGAGTGGGGCTATAGATCCTCATGGAGTGTGTCCGGCTACAAGGTTTCTGTATCCGGTGATCTGCCTCTCTAGAATCTCGGGGTAACATCTAGGGGGTGCACCTCTCTTGTGAAAAACACCAAGGGCTCCCCCACAGACCCCTTTCCTCCTTCCTCTAGCAACATATCCCCTCTTCCCCAAATCCAAACCCCTCTAAGACTCTGGGGACCACCAACCCGTCTCAAACAGGGGTGAGGGGAGAGATCCCAATGAACTGACACTCAGGGGAGTCTACTGGGAAATTATCTAGGGGTCCTTGGAGTACGGGGAATCTCACATATTCAGAAGAGGTCTTAATTTGGAGATGTCCAAGTTCAGGGGACCCCCCCACCCCCATTTGTCTCCAGGCTTTATTTTGGAGCTCTCAGGTCGGACACCCTGGATTGGAGGCAGGGTTTTGTTTGAGGCCGCCTCCAATAGCCTGGGGGCTGGCCGTGTGCCGGGCCGAGGGGGCTGGGGGTAGCTTGCCGCTTCCCGAGGGTTCTCTAACTCCGAGTCCGCAGCCCAGGCTGCGCCAGGGCCTCGGGGCCCCGGAGAGCTAGCGGGCGAACGCGGCGTCCCCGCCTCCCGGGCGGGCCGGGGGCGGGGAGGCGGCGACCCCTCCCCTTCGCCATCCCCAGGGGGCCGGCCGCCCGGACGCTCGGAGGGACCGCGGGGGAGGGGAGAGGGCGGAGGGACGGGCGGCGGCGGCGGGGTTCGGGCCTTGGCGGAGCGGGCGGCGGCTGCGGGGCCCCGGGGAGCCGGGCCGGGGCGGCCGCCGAGCCGGGCCCGAGCCGTCGGGGGCCCGGCGAGCGCGGCGCCGGCGACTTTCCCCGCGGAGTTGTGGTCTAGTTTGGGGGGCGGCGCGGGGCCCCGGGAGCCGGGGCGCGATCTCGCGCGGGGCCGGGGAGGGAGCGGCGGGCGGCGCGCGCGGAGGGGGCGGGGGAGCATGCCCGGCTGGAGCCCGGCCTCGGGGCGCGCCCCGGCCGCCGTCCCCTCCTCCGCCTCCTCCTTCTCCTCCTCCGTCTCCTCCTCCTCCTCCTCTTCCAGTCCCGCCGCCGCCGCAGCCAACATGGCTGCGCTCCTGAGCCCGGGAGGCGGCCGCTGCTGAGCGCCGCTCGCCGCCCGGGCCCCCAGCCCGCCAGGCCCCGGCCCATGGCCCCCGCGGCCCCGCGGCCCCGGGCGCGCTAGGGCTGCAGCCGGGCGCCCGCCGCCCGAGGCCACTCGCAGCCGCCGCCCGCCCGCGCGCGCGCCCGCCCGCCCGCCGGCCTCGGGGAGCCGGAGCCGTCCGCGGGGCGGGGCGGGGCGGCCAGCCACCATGGAGCCCCAGCGCCGGGAGCTGCTCGCCCAGTGTCAGCAGAGCCTGGCCCAGGCCATGACCGAGGTGGAGGCCGTGCTCGGGCTGCTCGAGGCCGCGGGAGCGCTGAGCCCCGGCGAGCGGCGGCAGCTGGACGAGGAGGCGGGAGGCGCCAAGGCGGAGCTGCTGCTCAAGCTGCTGCTGGCCAAGGAGCGGGACCACTTCCAGGACCTGCGGGCGGCGCTGGAGAAGACGCAGCCTCACCTGCTGCCCATTCTCTACCTGAACGGCGTCGTCGGGCTGCCACAGCCCTCCGAGGGCGCCGGTGAGTGGCAGACCCCCTCGGCCCGGCCTCTCGGACCGCTTTCCACCACCTCTCTTTGCAGCTCTGGGTCAGGGGAACTCGCGAGGGCCACTCATCCACCTGGGGCCGGCCGCGGGTGGAGCCTTTCCTCCCTCGGCGGGTCTGGGGAGGGGGCTCCGGCGTGGTCGCCTACTTCGCACCTCCTCCCTCAGTCCCGCCTGTCGCTGCGAACAATGCCCGGCACTGCGGGCCTTGACTCTCCGGGTGCCACGGTGAGACCAGCAGGTCCCGCCGCGGGGCGACCTCGGAGGGATGTCCGGCAGCCCCTCTTCCAAGGCTCTTCATCATCCACCAGTCATTTTGGAGTCTCTGCTAGCCTTTAATCAGTGGTACCTGGGCCAGAAGAATGGAACCTGGGCCAGGACTGGTCTTCCTGAATTTTGGTCCCTGCCACCCCGTTCGATGATCATTGGTGCCCTTTCACTTTCTGGCTCTCTCCGCTCCCTTTGCCCAGAGCTCAGTCTGTTTGCTCGCCCAGACTTGTGCTTGATTATGCACAATGCCTGCTAGGTTTCTTTGGAAACTGTGGGCCTGGAAAAGTTGGGGAAGTTGCATTGCACCATGGGAAAATCCTAGTAGTGGCTGCTGGGGCTCAGATCCCTTCCTGGCGGTGCCGAGCTGCCTGAGGAGGGAAGGGTGGTGGCTGGTGTCCTTGGGTGATGGATTTGTGAGTATTCCTGTATGTGTCCGTGTGTGCTCGAGCCCCGGGGGGGGGGGGGGGTACTACTGGGTGTTTGTGATAAGTGGTAAGCCTGGCCTGGTTGGGGAATGTGGAAAGCCAGCCTTTTAGACGGAAGCTCAAGGAAGAAGGCACAGCACTGAGGAAGGAAGAGAACCTGCATTTATTAGGCACCTAGTGTTGTGGCAGGCACTCTGCCTTATTACATTTATTGTTACCGTTCTGTGAGCTGTCTACTTATTATTACTTCCCCAGAGAGAAAACTCTGGCTTGGAGTGGTTAAAATGCGCATAGTATTGGGCACCAGGTGTTTTCAGTTATGACCTGTTGTTTTGTTTAACACGTTCAGAGCCTGGAAGTGGCAAATGCCACCTTTTCTATGTCTTGTCCTTGTTTTAAGAGTGAACAGAGAGGGCTGACAGGCAGCCCTGAGTAACTGTAGGCAAGAGGCTGATGAGACCCATTTATTTGGCTGTTAAAAGCCTCACTTATTAAGGGGGTGATTTTATGAGCTGTTTCTGGTAAGAACTGCAGTGTATATTGGCCATCTCAACCTCACATCTTATAGTGGAGGGAATTGATGTATAGAAAATAAACTGATGGTCACACAGTACATCATTTCATTGGTGGTCTTCTGTCTACGCTTTGGGATATCTGATTCTACATTTATGTCCCTCAAACCTGCGTTCTGTCCCCCTGTTTTGGTCGTATTTGAGTCGCTGGGCAAACCTAGTCTTCTCCTGGGATGGTGCTTTGGAGGATGCTAAGGAGGGCTGTCAGATGTGCCCATGAGGATAAAGAGACAGGAACTCTCGCTGGAGTAATTGGTTTTCTTCTTAATTGCTTTTATCTTTCTATTTGTGAAGGAGAAAGTTTGTCAAGGAAGTGCAGAAGTTACAGCGCAGACCCACGTCCTCCCTGGGATGTGTTTGAAGCAGCGCTAGCTTTAATCTCTGGAATAGTTGGACGGATTGCCATTAATTAGTTCCCCCCTTCTCCGTGCCTGGCAGAGAAGGTGGGGCCTCACTCGGGCTGAGGTTGTAGGAGCTGGTCCTGACCTCTGAGGAAGGGATGGAATATGGTTTGGATTTTCCTCCTGAGGGCAGTGATTTAAGACCCTAGTCTTACCACAAAGCAGAATTCCGTGGCTTTGCAGAGGGTCATGCAAACCTCGGAAAAATAGTTGTCAGGGGGAAGTTATGTTCATTTGAGTTAATGCTTTCGGGGAAAATTAGGGCAGCATTTGGTAGGGCAAGATAGAGCTTCTGGGGAGGGGTGACGTGGTGTGCAAAGAAACAGTAGCGTTGGGACCTGTGTAAAGGATGAGTTATTGTGCACTGGTTTCCCAACTTGTTTTGTCTCTCTTTTAGCCAGCGAGCTTTTCTGATGGGGCAAAGCTCGGTACAGGGCTGGAGGCACCTTTCTGTAGGCACACAGGTCTGTGGCTCTGCCTGTAGTCGGCCTCTGTGCGAGGCCCTTTCGGGAGCCTGAGTGACAAACCAGCTGCCTTCCTGGGGATCCACAGCATCGAGGGGCAGCCAGTTTGTCATGTCCATGTTGCAGGTGTTGCCATCACCCAGTCAGGGCCTTTCTTGGAGGTTTCCACACTCTTCGTGGGCCCCTGGTCCAGAATGCCCATCTCCTGGCTGGCGCCTGTGCACTGGGATTCTGCTCTGCTGCAGGCAAATGATGGCTGGCAGCCCCCCACGGGCCTGGACGTACTGGGCTGGTGAGCAAACCATGAGCTCATGCTCAGAGCCCCAGACATTTATAACCCACCCTCCTCAGGCCTGGGGTATGAAAATGGCTAACAAACATACCATGTTGTTTTATTTCGGGGCAGGGGCATTCCTATTCCAGGACTGATGGTACATTGCTGCTCAGCATTTCGACTCTTGCTGCATACTGTCATGTCTCACTTAATTCTGTAGCAACCCCACGGAGTTGGGGGGGGGGGATGCCTTATTTGCACTGCACTGGGTTCCGCCCTCCCATCTGTATGGTGTGAGGACAGGCCAGAAGTTGCGGGACAGAAAGGAGCCTGAGTTGAGACTAAGCCCGGTGCTCCTGATTCCGTGTTGGGGTGTTTTTCCTGTCACCTGATTAGGCCCCCTCGGTACAATTTCAGGCCATTTCCTGCATTCGGAAACTCTGGAATTATGAAGCCTTCCCTTGTCCCACTACATGGATCTGTGGGGGAGAGGTGATCACCTTTGCCCCTGCTGGTGGTGGTAGTGAGAGGGGAGGACTCTTGTTCTCCTTTGAATGGCTCAAGGGTCTAATTTTTTTTTCTGCAGGTGTACCAGGATGTTGTTTGGTCATTCTGAACCTGTTCGGTCCTTTGTCGTTTCTTTCTCTTTGATTCAGTTACTGACATCTGGGTTTTCTCACTTGAAGATCCTTGACTGCCTGTCCCTGGAGTGAGGGTCCTTTCCTGGCTGAGAGCCTCAGTGTCTAAAGATGAGGGCTCTGAGATGGGGCTAAGGCTGCTAGGCTGCCTGCCTCAGCCACTGGGAGGGCGGAATGTGATTGGGGAGGACTGGAGTGCCTGGTCCTGTGCTCGGCCCAGGTGGGGCTATACTGCAGATGGAGACAGGGGTGGGTAGGATGTAATTCCAGCCTGCAGCTTGCCACCTAGTTGGGGGAATGGGTCACTCAGGAGAGTGACATTACGAGATAGATCAATTGAGTGATACAGATACAAGTGGCTTTTTTCCTCCTTCTGAAACACTGTATAGCACATACTCTCCCCAAAGACTCTCATCCACGTCTCGTGGCTCTAATTACCACCTAAACGTGAAGGGCTCCTCAAACCGTGTTACCCCAGGCCTCTCTTAGGAGACAGAAGTGGCAGAACTTGGTGGCTACTCCTGTGTGCTCAGAGATGGAAGTTTCCTTCTCGTCCCCTCTATGTGCCTCCTCTTCAGCCTCCCTAGCGAGCTGCTGACTTGGCTTCACCAGAGGCAAGAGACTGGAGACAGCAGTGGCTGCTGGAGGAAAGGCTTCGAGGAGGGACTGGGGCTCGAGGTGGGTGACGGAGAGGCCATGCGAACGTGCAGAGGCAAAGGAGGAGGACGTTCTGGTTTAGGCTGTGAAAATGAGAGCAGCCTGAGCACAGCTGGGCATGGGCTCTGGGCGGATAGGGGTGCAAAGGTGATTTGGAGGGACCGTGATGGCCGGGCTGAGCCAGGGGTTTGGATGGCGCTAGGAATTTAGACACTGGGCACTTGTCAGAAGTTAAAGCTGGAGGAATTTTTTTTTTTAAGGACTAACCTGCGAGGCTTTTCCTGCAGGATGAGAGCAGTTGTCTGCCAGTTGTCAAGTGTGGATTATTTATTATTCATTAGACATTGCCTGGGCCTTTTGTTCTCTCTCTACTCTGTTCAGGTACCAGCTACATCATCTTCATCTACTCCAGCCTGGAGGGTCAGCAGGGACAGGGACATAAGTAAAAGTTCCAACCATTGTAGGTTTTCTTTCGGTTCTTTTAACTGTGTTATTTCAGAGGAAGTCATGGAGGAACTTGAAGGGAATGGTTGAGAAGAGGTGTCTGAGAGAAGGGCAGATTTTCTTTATTCCTCTATGTGTATTAGTTCAAGGTACTTTTATTGCAAGTGATGGAAACTTAGCTCAAAGCATAGTAAGCAGAAAAGAGAAATTTATTTATTTATTTTTATTTTTATTTTTTGAACGTTTATTCATTCTTGAGAGACAGAGACAGTGCGCGAGCAGGGGAGGGGCAGAGAGAGAGAGGGAGACACAGAATCTGAAGACAGGCTCCAGGCTCCGAGCTGTCAGCACAGAGCCTGACGCAGGGCTCAAACTCACTGACCGTGAGATCATGACCTGAGCCGGAGTCGGACGCTTAACTGGCTGAGCCACCCAGGTACCCCAGAAAGAGAAATTTATTAGATAATATTCCAAAAGCTTGGGATGGATGGGAGAAACCACCCTTGGGGTGACTGATCCCTGAATGCTGTGGGCTTTTCCTGTGAGCCTGGAGCATGGTCTCAGGACCCCAAGGCTTTCATCTTCATGGCCCCTGGCCAGAGAATAAAGGGAGCTCAATCCTCTCAGCCCAGGCAGAAAATCTCATGGAAGGGTTCTCCTTGGTCTGACTAGGGTCTCTGTCCATGTCAGGCCCACTCACTGTGGCCAGGGCTAGAGGATTAAGATTGGCTCAGCAGTTGACCCCATGAACAGAGTAGGGTGACGGGATGCTGTCAGTGGCAGCCCATAGAGTATCATGGTCCTTTAGACTGGGGGCAGTGGTTCTCCAAAGGGAGGGTGTTGGTGCAGCTAAAACAGCAGATGAACACCCAGCATAGGTGGTCCTATCTTTGTGTGATGATACAACTCGCAGACGAGGTCATCACCGGCCTGGGGTGGTGGGGCAAGGGGGTCATCTTTTACTAAGTTTTAGACTCTGAGCAAGGCACTTAAGCTTATCTCCTACTCTACAAAATGGTTAAAACAATAACTACTTCACTATGCTGCTTGACAATCTGTAGTAAGAAGTTATTTTGTTATTGTGGCGACCAATATAGCCTGGAACCAGCCCTAGGACCAGAAACCTGGCATTCTCCTGAGTTTTCTGAGGGTTATGTGAGAGCTCCTGTAAACTGTGCTAGACCGATGGTAGAGCTGCTTTTACTGTGGCTGTGGGTCATCAGGAGTAGAATGTAATCACTCTGAATTCACTGTCGTATTCCCGATGCCTGGAATCTCTAGTCCAGGATAGGTGTTCAGTCCATTTCTGTTGAATGGATGAGTAGTCTGCTCTCTGTAGAATGAGTGGTGTGTCCTGCGTAAGTCCAGATCCTCTTCAGAAATAATGTTCCTCGGTGGTCACTTCACGGTGACAGAAGGTTGTGGGAGTGTAGGAAGGCTGGAGTGAGTCCCAGATGCCCACACAGATGTCACCACCCACCGTATGTCTGTGATGGAAGCAGGTGGTGTGACCTTGATGTCTGAAGTTCCCAAGGTTACCCATCAGGTGTCAGCACGGCGGGGCTGGCTGCCAGGAGCCATGTGGAGTGCCCACATTGACTGTCGGGGGATTGGAAAGACCTTTCCTTTTGGCACTCAGAATTTGAATATCAGCTTGGTGTCCTCGAAAGAGACCTGGATGGGGATCTGCTTCGAACTGTGTGATATCTTGACCTTGGATGAGCTTCTTGGCCACCTCGTGCTTGGGGTTTTTGTCACTACCACAGTCAAACTAGTCCGGTGGGATTCTCGGCCCTGCCAAGGTGGCATTAGGTCCAAGGAAGCTTGGGGTTGAACTAGATTCTGAGGCTTCTTCTAGGTCTGTACCATGGTTACTGTTTTCTGATTTAGTGTTAGGGTTGAGTGACTTTTTTGATACTCTGTCTATTTCCTGAAAGAGTAGGGGAAATATTTTGTCTTAGGTTTCTTTGTTTTTTCCTCCCCCTACCTTGTTCCAGCCACTTACATATTCTGCAGACCAGTACAAGGGGGCTCTTCAGTAATTTCTGTAACCTTGGGAAGGCGTGAGCCGCAGAAATATTGGGCCTAGAGCAAGAGGGCTGAGCTTATCAGTCTGTGCAGAGGGATACGTAGTGTGTTCAGAGAATTTCAAATGGGTTTGGGTGGGGTGGGTGATGGGTATTGCATCTTTTCATCTTTTACTTGGGCCAGGTTGCATATCCATATTGTGTGTCTCTCTTGATCTTTTTGAGATAGAGTTTCACGAAAGTGCTATAGAAACATTTAAAACTAAACAGAGAGGGGCGCCTTAAATGAAACAGAGAGGGGCGCCTGGGTGGCTCAGTCAGTTAAGCTTCGGACTCTTGATTTTGGCTCAGGTCATGATCCCAAGATTGTAGGATCTAATATAATAAAAAATAAAAAATAAAATTAAATAAACTAAGCAGGTGTTTGGAGTATCCCATGTTGGCCATCCAACTCTAAACCCTTGGTGGATAATTGAGAGGTGACTGTTGACCTTGATGTTCATTTCACATTAAGGGTCATAACCCATTTGCTTTGAGTTTTGTTTTGTTTTTTATTTTGACAAAATATATCAAAATTTACCGGTTGAACCATTTTTTCCGTGTTTTTATTGTGGCAAAATATACATAACATGAAAATTATTTTAACCATTAAAATTTTTTTTAGGATTATTTATTTTGAGATAGAGAACAGAGGAGGGGCAGAGAGCAAGGGAGAGAGAGCGAGAATCCCAAGCAGATTCTGCACTGTCAGCACAGAGCCTGATGTGGGGCTCGAACTCACAAACCCTGAGATCATGACCTGAGCTGAAACCAAGAGTCAGATGCTTAACCGACTGAGCCACCCAGATGCCTCTATTTTCAGTAGTATTAAGTACATTCACATTGCTGTGCAGCTTTTACTACTATCCATCTCCTGAACTTTTTCATCTTGCAAAGCTGAAACTCTGTACCTATTAAATAATAATTCTCCATTTTCCCCCTCCCCACAGCTCCTGGCAGCCACCATTCTACTTCTGTCTCTGTGAGTTTGACTGTTCTAGATACTTCATGGAAGTGGAATCACACAGTGTATGTCTTTTTGTGCGATGGGCTTGTTTCAATTAGCATAATGTCCTCAGTGTTCATCCCTGTTATAGCCCGGGTCAGAATTTACTTGAAAAATGTTTTTATTTGATTAAAAATTTTTAAAATTATGGCAAAGAACACATAACTAGAATTTATTATCTTAACCACTAAAAACAGGTTTTTTAAAAAATGTTTTTATTTTATTTTTTTGAGAAACCTAGAACACGAGCCGGGGAGGGCAGAGGGAGAGGGAGACACAGAATCCGAAGCAGGCTCCAGGCTCTCAGCTGTCAGCACAGAGCCAGATGCGGGGCTCGGACTCCTGAACCACAAGATCATGACCTGAGCCAAAGTCAGACATTCAACCTATTGAGCCACCCAGGCACCCCTCATCTTAACCATTTAAGTTTAAGTGTTTAAGCGTGTAGTTCAGTAGTGTTAAGTATATTCACATAGTTAGGGCTGCCTGGGTAGCTCACTTGGTTAAGCCTCTGACTCTTGGTTTCAGCTCAGGTCATGATCTCACGGTTTGTGAGTTGGAGCCCTGCATCAGGCTCTGCACTTGGGATTCTTTCTCTCCTTCGCTATCTGCTCCTTCTGTATCTCTCCCTCTCTTTCAAAATAAATAAGTAAAAACATAAAAAGATATATATTCACATAGTTGCTTGAGAGATCTCCAGAACGTTTCCATCTAGCAAAACTGAAACTCTGTACTCATTAAACAACTCCATTTTCTCCTCTCCCCACTGGTGGTAACCTTCATTCTACTTTCTGTCTCTATGGATTTGACTGTTCTAGTACGTCATATAAGTTATCCCTTTGCCATTGGCTTATCTCACTGAGCATAGCATTTTCAAGATTCATCCATGTTGTAGCAAATGTCAGAATTTCCTTCCTTTGTGTGACTGAATAATATTCCATTGCATGGATAGACCATGTTTTATTTATCCACTGATCTGTCAGTGGCCACTTGAGTTGCTTCTACCCTTTGGCTTTTGTGAATAAAGCTACTATCAAAGTTGGTGTACAAACACATCTTCGGGTCCCTGCTTTCAGTTCTTTTGGGATATACTGGTAATTCTACGTTTGATTTTTTTTTTAGGAACCGTCCTGTTTGCTTTGAGTATTAATTATGAAATCCATACGTTCCAAGCATCTTGACTCAAGGGTGAATGGTCTGGTTGGAGTCCAAGTTCCAACATTTTCTTTCCTTTTTTTTTCTAAAACTAGTGGGTTTTTGCCTGTAGCCTATTTTGGAAAGTTCAGGACAGTTTCTTCGGACTTTAAAGAAAGATTTCAGTTTCAGTAGTTATGTCTGACTTTTGAGGCCAGAAGTTAACTACAGTCCCAGCAACATTCACATCTGGCAGCTGAGAGGGGTTCACACATCTCCGTCCCGTTTCCAGTACTAATATCTCCATCCCCAAAGGCCTTGAAGTATGTTTGTTATTTCTGCTCTGTGCACACTTTCTCCTTACCCCATTCTGGGCTGGTTTGGTTTCTCAGTCTCGGATCCAGGGTAATGGCCAGCAAGATTTTCTTTCAAAAGGCCTAGGTCAGCATTTCCCAAGGAAGCGTTGTCTTAGCACTGGCCTGGTGGGATGGTAGTGGTGTTACTTGACGAGAGGGTTCTGTGGTCAGAGCCTTTGAGCAGTGCTGGTTTGAGCAGGGCATCCAGGCTCCCTTACTGGGAGCCTCCTGAGAGCCCTAACAGGCCACCGTGCTTTGAAAATTTCACTGGAGTGGGTTCACCATGCAGTGTTTCCCGAACGGATTTGACCACAACATCTTTTTTCATTGAGCATCTTGCGACATCACAATTCTGAGAAGCATACTTTCTGGAAAATTTAGCATTAGCGCACGGAGCCGGAACATCAGTGGACGCCATATTTTTTTCAAACTTTCTCCCTGTTCTCTCTCTCTTGGGGTGCTAGATGTTGAACCTCCCCATCTTCTAAACTCCAGTACCAACTGACATAGGCACAGGCAATTCTGGGGCCAGATGTCTTGGATGTGTGGATAACTTAGTTACGCCATAGCTTCTGGGATGTGGATGTTGAAGTTGTGTGAACCCTGACCTCTCTGGGCCTCCGTTTCCCCAGTGTGGCTCGACAAAAATGAAGTCTGGTTTCATGATGGCTGTTCTTTTAGATGGTTAAACTTCTTGTGGTCATTGTCGTCATTTTTTTTTTTTTTAAGTACTATGCCCAATATGGGGCTTGAACTCACAACCTTGAGATCAAGAGTCACGTGCTCCATCAACTGAGCCAGCCAGGTGCCCCGTCTTGTGGTCTTCTTTAGGTCTGTTTTATTTTAAATATTTTTATTTTATTTTATTTTTTTAAGTAGGTTCCACACACAACATGGGGCTTGAATTCATGACCCCGAAATCAGGAGTCACGCGTGCCACTGACTGAACTGGCCAGGAGCCTGTCTTATGGTCTTCTTTGGGTCTCAGTGAATAGGCCTGGGCTTTGGTCCCCAGTCAGGGTTTGCAGGGGCAGCTTGTGAGGATGCGTGATGTTTCCTGGTGGTGTGACACCTGCACACCTGGGACAGCTAACTGTTGGTGCCGGGCTGGGGAGCAGGAAGAGAGTTTCTGCCCTGAGAATGCTACGTCACTTCTGGGAAGACCGTTGACACAGAGGAATGAGTCAGGGGACTCAAGAATCAGTGGTAGTTTTGGAGGCAGGGAGGAAGGCCATAAGACTGGAAACTGCTGGGTATCAGGAACCAGTCTTGGGGCCCCCCACAGACTGGGATTTAAATCCTGGCTCTTCCCTCTTAAGGCTGTGGGACCTCAGCAAATTGGCTACCCTCTCCGGGGTCTTCTTCTCCTTACCTGTAAAAAGGCTAATAGTGTTCTCCCAGGGCTTTGGTGAGGACTGAGGTGATTTGCGTGAGGTGAGGGCAAGCTACTGGAGCTGGTGCTGCTCTTGGGAGTGTCCTGCCCTTGAGAGGAGAGCCAGTGTCCCACCTGTGCCGGGAATCAGGAGGTTTCATAGGGCCCATGCCGTACTTGGAGTTAGGGGCAGTCTAGAGTGTGCGTGGACCAGGAGGCCCATCTCCTTGGGCTGCTCAGAACACACTTTCACAGTGCTCTGGTCCTAGAGCCCATATTTGTTTTTAAAGTTTATTTTATTTTTGAGAGAGAGAGAAAGCACAAGTCAGGGAGGGGCAAAGAGAGAGGGAGAGAGAGAGAATCCCAAGCAGGCCCCACACTGACAGCCCCAAGGCGAGGCTCGAACCCATGAACCATGAGATCATGACCTGAGCCAAAGTCAGACGCGTAACCGACTGAGCCACCCAGGTGCCCCTCAATTACACATCTTTCAAACACAGACAGGGACGGAGCATGTAATATAATGAACATTCCACTCTCCCAACAACTTTTGCTTTGGTAGTAATGTAAAACAAGCCCCAGACAGTGTACCACTTCCCCATAAATGCTCTAAGAGATAATAAGACCTTTTGAAGAAACGTAACCAGATGATCATTTTTACAACCAACAATATTCATCATAATTCATTGTCATCTCCTACTCACTTGATACTCTGTTTTCCTGGTCTCAGAAATGTCTTTTTTGGGGCACCTGGGTGGCTTAGTCAGTTGAAACCCTTGATTTCGGCTCAGGTCATGATCTCACGGTTCATGGGACTGAGCGCCGTGTTGGGCTCTGCTCTGACAGTGCGGAGCCTGCTTGGGATTCTCTCTCTCCCTCTTTCTCTCCGCCCCTCCCCCACTCATGCTCTTTCGCTCTCGCTCTCTCTGAAATAAATAAACATTAAAAGAAAAGAGAAATGCCTTTATGGATGGTTTGTTCAAATCAGGATTTTAATAAGGTTCACATGTTGCATTTAGTTGATGTCTGCCTCCTGAGTCTCTTCTGTAATCCCCGGCAGCCCCCCTTACTCTGGTCTCTTGCTTACAGAAGAGCTTGTCAGTGCCCTCCAGCCATGGCATGGAATGTTCTAGGTCTCTTCCCTTCCGGAGAGTTCACACTGATGATGACTGAGCACAGGGTGGTTACTAAGAGAATGGGCTGGGGAGTCCAACCATACAGCTCCTTGGCCTCAGTTTCCTCATGGGGCTGTTACACACAAGCAAATGAAAACATAAGACGTGTAAATGTTTATTATGACTCAAATTTTAAAAAACAAGTTCTATTTATTTATTTTGAGAGAGAGAGAGAACAGGCAGGGGAGGGGCAGAGAGAGGGAAACAGAGAATATGAAGCAGGCTCTGCACTATCTGTAGAACCCTGTGCAGGGCTCGACCTCAGGAACTGTGAGATCATGATCTGAGCTCAAACCAGGCGGCCCTTAACTTTTGTTTTTAAGCTGTAGGGCTCTTTTCGTTGAGTGGGCTTGTACGTGAAAGCCAGATGTGTAAAGCAGACAAAAAGGTGCTGTGGTGAGTGGGTGTGGAGGCCTAGGGCTTGCGTGTTTTCCTTGTGGCCTCCCCGAGGTCCCTCTGCAGAGGTCCATGGGGTTCTCCGGGGCTCACGGAACACAGCTTGAAAGCCACTTGTTTGGGGGCACCTGGGTGGCTCAGTCGGTTAAGTGGCCGACTTCGGCTCAGGTCATGATCTCGCGGTTTGTGGGTTCGAGCCCCGCTTTGGGCTCTGTGCTGACAGCTCAGAGGCTGTTACCTGCTTCGGATTCTGTGTCTCCCTCTCTGCTCCTCCCCCACTCGTGCTGTCACTCTCTCTCAAAATTAAATAAACATTAAAAAAATTAAAGAAAAAAAAAGAAAACCACTTGTTTGGATGCTTTAGTTTCAAGATGCTCCCTGTGCAGAGAGAAGAGCCACCCTCGAGCCTCACCTTCCTTTGCCTGAGCTTAGATGGGCCAGCGAGTCACAGCTAGGCCCAGAGGCTGCCATCAGTGACAGCTGTGGTTCCACAAGATACTCTTGTCTTTGCCTGCTGCCTCTGTTTACCTTTGTAGGTTTTCTTTGGGGATGAACCAGGCTCTCAAAAATGACAGATGACCACAGTGCGGCTGATAAAAACAAACAAACAAACAAACAAACGTTCTCTGTTCTCCAAGACAGAACTGTGGTTAGGAGCACAGCGAAACCCCATCTGTTGGGGTCCCTTGTAGTGGAAGTGATTGCCTTTTTTGAAAAATTCTTCTTCTTTTTAATTTGTATTGTCACTAGTTGGCATCACCCCTACGTTGCACAAGGGGATCGTGAGGCATTGCTGCCTGCATAAATGAGCCCTGCTGAGGTGCAGCCCGCAGGTGCAGTCCCTGCGGTTGCTCTGTGGGAAGCAGCCTCAGGTCATCACCCACAGCGCCGGGCTGCAGCCTCGGTGGCCATCCCCAGCCAGTGCGTGTTCTCTCTGCCCACCGTGTTTTTCTAGGTGTGACCTGTCTCAGGCCTCCTTCTGAGTCAACATCAGGTTGCCTGTCTGGATGGCACCTGTCTGACTCCTTACCACGGCCTGGGATCCCCAAATGAATTTTCTGAGACATCACTTTGACCATGGTGAGGCTGCTGTCCCATGTGAAAAGCTGTCCAGCCAATAGGGAGTGATGTGAGAACAAATGGAAAGAAACTTAACTTTATTTTTATCTTGTGATGTAAGAAGTCGTGCTTTAAAAAATTATGACCTTTTCTTTCGTTCTCTTTCTCTCTCTCTTTTTCTTTAATGTTTATTTATTTTGAGAGAGGGAGAACATGAGAGTGAGCACAAGCTGGAGAAGGGAAGAGAGAGGGGGGGAGAGAGAGAGAGAATCCCAAGCAGGGTCCTCGCTGTCAGCATAGAGCCCAATGCAAGCTCAGTGTCACAAACTGTGAGATCATGACCTGAGCCAAAATCAAGAGTTGGATGCTTAACCAACTGAGCAACCCGGGTGCCCCTGTAATGACCTTTTCAATATTCCCCATAATCTCTATTCTTACTCAGGGTAGCCTCTTTTTCTTATCTGACCAGAACTTTCATTTCCTGTTTGTGTTTCTTAAGCAGCTTGAGATTGTTGAATGTCACAGTTGGAAGGGGTCTTAGAGACCACCTTGCCCAAACAGTGTATTTTGTAAATGAGCAACAGCATTCCATAGACACCAGGGGACTCCATCAGGATTTTTTTTTTTTTTTTAAATAATGTTTATTTTTGAGAGACAGAGAGCAAGGGCCGGGGAGGGGCAGAGAGAGAGACAGACACACAGAATCCGAAGCAGACTCCAGGCTCTGAGCGGTCAGCACAGAGCCCGACACGGGGCTCGAACCCATGAGCTGTGAGATCATGACCTAAGCCAAAGTCGGATGCTCAACTAACTGAGCCACTCAGGTGCCCCTCCACCAGGGTCTTATAGCATGCACTGGCAGAGCTAGACACAGGACCCAGATGTCCTTCCAGGTGGGGGCTCCTTCCAGGCATCTCTGCCAGCCATAGGCTGGGTGGGGAGTCGCAAGAAACTTAGCTGGTTTTTCCTGATCTGGGGCTGGCTTTGCAGGCACCAGCCTTTCCAGTGAGGGTGAGCAAGAAGCAGGCGTCTCAGTTCATGGAGCTGTGCTATAGCTCTCATTCCCGACCATAGAGAAACACCTTTATCAGCCCGTGTGGCAGGTATTTACGTTCTACAGATGGGCAGACTGGCCAAGAGAGGCTCGCTGGCTTTGCTCAAGGCCACCAGCTGCTGCGAGGCTAGGCCAGGCTTTGGAGGCCTTGTCAGTTTCTTTATAAAGACTGCATTTGTTCCGTACTCCGGCCCATCCGGTGCAGGTCCCCATTGAGATGTCTGTGTTCCGAGCCTTGGACACTTCTTTTCGCAACACTCATTCATTCAGCACCTGTCACACGGGGGGTGGGGTGGCTGTCTGGATGTAGACATAGGACATGACATCTAAATTTAGTGCTGAGTCAGAGAATGGGTTTGGGATTGGCAGGAGGCACCTCCTTTCCTCATTCTTTTTGTGACACAGCAAAAACCTCCCGTGCCGTAACTTCTTATTGCTTCGTCACAGGACAGAGTTCAAGCAGAATGACGCCCATGAGCCTCTTGCCCCACAGGAGAAAGTTTTGAACAAAGATAAGAGGGGATAGGCCCATGGACGCTGACCTACCTCCGTGCCTAACCTTGGTGAGAGCTGGATCTAGGAAAAAGCAAGAAAATAGATAAAACTAAAATGTGCTAGTTCTGGGTCTTTCTGTGGAAGAAAACACAGCGGAACCTGAAGCAGCTTAGAATTTAGGGGCTCTGTGCGAGTATGTATATGTGCCCTTCTATTCGCCCAACGCATTTCTGACAGAAAATGGTAGACTACCTTTATAAATCAAATCCTGTCCTATTTTCTCTCCCGTTTTATGAGCCCAGCGGGAGGGAGCAAAGCAGTGAGCAGTCGTCCTTACTCTCTGTGCCAAGTTGTGGAATTTCATGTAAGCTCGTTCCTCTGTCACCCACCCCCCCATCATTTCATGGCTTCTCGTGAAAACTCACTGGAGGAGGCCACAGTGTCATCTTGTGTGAGGTCACCTGGCTTCAGGGTGCAGCCCAGATGCAGACCCAGGTTTTACCTGTCGGTCCGTCCATCCACCTGCCCGCTCGTCATCCTTGCAGCATGTCCCTGGTCAGTGCTCTGCTAAGTGCTGGGCGTGAAACGGTGAGAAAACCCTTAATATCACCCACGAATGGCCCCGCAGACCCGTACCGAGCACTCCCTTTAGCTGGAATATATATCCTGTTGTTCATTGAAGGTTTTTTCTTCCCAGTTGCTCTGTCTTGGAGCTTTTAGGAATGCCAGAAAGTAACCAGCCCGGCTTCCTGACTTCCTGTTCCTCACCTTCCATTTGGTGGTTTAAAGCAAATGGCATGCGTTTTGTTTGTAAAAAGCTCTAAGATCCTCAGAACGAAGAAGAAGATGGTTCCTGCCCACCAGGCGTTCATTGTCTCATTGGAAAGGCCCAGCGTGAAGGAGCAGCCATGGAGCAGTGCGCGTCCCCCAGCGCAGATGAGGCCGCCTCGAGGAGACGGGGGTGTACAGTGAGCTGGGAGGGTGCACAGGAGGCACACAGGCCCGGTGAAGGCGGCCCGTGGGGCAAGGGCCGGAGACCCGGAGGAGAAACCATTCTGTGAATGGTGGCTCTTTACGGGGATTCCAGGCTTCTGCTTGGGATGTGCACTCAGCAGGCACTGGGAAGATGAGGCCGGGCTAACCAGGCCCCGGGAGGCTGCTTCCAGTCCTTCTCCCTGTGATCGGCTCTCCATGAGACGCCTTGAGCACGGGGCTGGAGAGAGAGGAATGGGCAGCCATGGCCTGGGGTGGGTTGGGGGGTGCTCTGCCAGAGGAGGATGGGGTGAGGGGACTAGGCCGAGCAGCCTTTGCAGAATCCCCGGAGATGTGTGCTTGGCTTTCTGTGATTTGTTAGAGGGATTGAAAAGTCAAATTTTCCCTAAGGCCCCAAGTCTGACAGTTAACGGCTGGGATGTTTAGAAGTCGGCCTGTGAGTCCTCTGGGGATTGCCGTCTCGTCTGTTGGCCTGCTCTTTGGGGAGGAGAAAGGGATGATTAAGGAATGAGGTGGCTGAGGGGAGTGAGTGACCACTGGTCTCTAGCCCTGCCCCCTGGCTAGTTCACATCCCCTCTCCAGGCCTTATCCTTGTCTGTCTGATGGGGTCCATGACACCGCCTCCTTCCCAGAGCTGGGGGGAAAGTGTGCACGTAGGTGGTTGTGTGTGTGCAGATGGTCTGTGCTTCTATTGCACAGGATGCTTTGTCTATTATTTTTGTATTTATTGTCTCATTTCATCTCATTAGCAACCCTTGGTGGGGGCGGTGCTTATTCCAGCTGACAAAGGAGGGAACAGGTTGGGGAGGCCATGTTGCTTTGGGAGTTAGTTCAGAAGAATGGTTAAGAGCCTGTATCTCAGCCACGTACTGGGCTCACACCCTGGGCAAGTCACTTTCCCTCTCTGTGCCTCAGTTTTCTCATCTGTGAATTGAGGATAGTAGTCGCCCCTTGTATGGTCAGGAGTGAAGGAGTTACTCTCTGTTAATTGTTTTGAGTAGTGCCTGGCACACAGCCCTATGTAAGCATAGACTGTTCTTTACGTTGTTATTAGTGACCCTGTCCCATGGCTGTTTAAGTGCCACCTTAAACTGGCTTCCAGGGCAGGTTGGTTTGGTTTGTTTCCACACACTGTCCCACACTCAGGGTGTGGTCTACAGACCAGTGCTGGTCTGTAAACTCTTGGTTCCTGATCCGTGATGAAGTTAGCACAGAGATCAGCATAAGTGTTTGGCAACCTTTAGAGCAATTTGACCTTGCCAGGACTCATTGAACAGGTGTAGACTGCTTCAGGTACTGTCAGATCACATGGGGAGTCACATGTGGGAGGGACCGTGCGTAATCGTCATCAGTAGTAGGACCGTGTGACCGCAGATAAAAAAGTGGAGTGTCGTGAGAGCTGGGCTCTGTTGCTGCCCAGCCCTGAACAGCTGGCTTCCTTGGGCGGAGCCTCTGCCAGCTGAGCAGAGCAGGCAAATCCACAGCATCTTGCAAGCCAGTGAGTGACGTTTGTGCTCCAGCAGTCTGTGACAGCTCAAGGCAGCAAGGTCTCCCCATGGAGATTTTTATTAATGAGCATTTGTTTCCATTCAGTGCCGCTGACGCTTACGGTAGCAAATGCCTTTCTTGCTATTCTCTTAGCCAGTGTGGTTCTGGCAGGTTTGTTAAGAATCCACTGTGAACTCTGTCCCTTTCCACCTCTTAGGCTGGCAGCCACTAGAAAGCTGGATGCTGTCCATGCCCAGCAGAGTGTTGGGGGTGCAGGAGCTTGCCCCTGCCGATGTGGCCATCCTGAAGCCTCCGGCAGGGCCCCCACACAGCCCTGACCCTCCTGGGTGGGGATCGCCCGGCTTCTCATGCAGCTCCCCGAGGGGACAGGCTTAGGTTCACTGCAGTGCCCTGTGGGCTGGCGTCCGTCCTTGGGGGAGCTGGTGGGGGCAGTGGTGGGTCCTCTGCAGTAGTTGCAAATGACTGATGAGACACTTGTGGCAACGAAATAGATCTTAAAGCATAGTGCTCAGTGAAAAAGTAGGAAGTAGAGTGAGGTGGATGACGCCGTGCTATTATGTACATTAATCATACGGATGATACCCATTTTTCAAGAACACAAGATAAACACAAAAGAACAGTTGCTTGTGGATGTGGGGGAGAAGAATGGGCAGGGAGACGGCAATAAGAGGAAATTGAACAAGGGAGGGAGGAAAGAACATCACTGTTCCTCCAGGCTACTGTCTTTGAGGGAAGGGCCTGTTGTCCGCTCTCTCTCTCGGTGGGGCTCGATTGCTTAGCTTCTGGTGGTGCAGCGTCTGTGTGTCTTGGCCGAGCTGGCAACCTCCAGCAGATTGTTCACCCAAAACTGGCCTCAGTGAGTAGCTACCCATCCCGGTACTGGGCCACCGGGCAGGGCAGCTGTTCATGGAACAGTGGACTCAGTCGGGATGCAGGTGTTTTAATAATCACCTAGGTAATTGTGGGGAGGAAGAGGTGAACAATGCTTGCTTTAAACTTGGTATTGCGAATCATGCTTGCAAAACGCCACACTATCGTCTTGGTCATAGTGGGAAAGTATGGGCAGTTATCCTGTTAACTCAGTTCATTAAAAAACAGCTCTGTTCCATGTATTTATTGATCATATGGTGCTGGGTACTATACACTATATAGAGAGACTGGGGATTTTAGCTTCAGGAAGGTAGAATCCTGTGTAGGAATAACTTCTTAATTGCCAGAAAGTATTGCTTTAGGGAAGGGAATGAGCTCCCGGCTGATGGAAGTATTCAAGTAGAACTGCAGGCATGGCAGAGAAAGAGTTCTATCATGTTCATGGCTGGAATAGATGCTTCCTGCAGTCCTTCCTGTTCTGACTGAACGGGGCTTCTTCGAATTTTAGGTCTCATGCTGATAATTAAAACAGAAAAAATTACTTGGTTAAAAAATATATTAGTCGTGTTTACAGTCAAGAGTTTAGAAAAGGTAGATAATCAAAAGGAAAATAAGTTTGCAGGTCATCTTACTAGTTGAAATTAACCTCTATACGTTGTTTTTGTTTTTGTTTTTTAGGAGTGAGGAATCATCTTTCATGGGTGCACAGTATTGCTGGAGATTCAGAGTTTTCCCATTTTTTCAGTATAAATCCTGCTTTAGTGAAAATCCCTATGCATGGATATTTGTGCACCTTTTTATTTCTTCTGGATAAGTTCCTGGAAGTGGTGCTTTTGAATCAAAGGGTGTGGGTGTTTTGGGGCGGGCTGTTGATACACATAGGCAGGCTGATGGCATTGACTGAGTCACTTCTAGGTTCTCCGGGTGTGGTTTTGGCTGTCTTCTTTAGAATCACCTGGGAAGCTCCTGAAAAAAGGAGCCTCCTGGGCCCCACCCCAGTCCTCCTGAAACAGAACCTGGGAGTGGGCTGGTCTCCACATCTGTATATTTCAGCCTACAGGAGATCCTTCCACTCAGTGCATGGCCAGGCCTCAGAGCCAGAAGAGCACGGTTCGAGGACCTACCTCCGGGCACCCTTTTCCTTATGTGTAAAGGTGGAGTCTCAGAGTGGTTTTGATGGGCTGAAATACTCTATGAATACATATGTGAGTGTTTCTCTTACTGATGGCACAGGCGAGAAGGATCTCATGGGCCAGGCCAGCTCCGGGAAGGGAGCTCTGGGAAAAGTGGGTCAGGACGCAGAGCTCTTCTTTCTGCCTCTTCCCCAGGGGGGACCTGGGGCTGATGAACTGTTGGAGCAGGGTGCTACTGACTGAGGCCCCCTCCAGGCACTGGCGTCTTTCTGTCCTGGTCGGCAGAGAGGAACTGCTTCTGCCCTTGGATTGCTGCCTCCTGTGTCCACGAGTGAGAGTGCCAAGAGGCCCAGGGGCAGAACCCCAGGAGGGTGGTGGAAGAGGCAGGGAGGTCACTCCCCAGCAGTGTGGCCCCCCCAGGAGTCCCTGATGCTGCCTTTCACCACAAGGTCCCCATGTGGATGTGCTGCGTCCTAACACTGGAGTTGGTAGCCCCTATGGGGTTGCCCAAGTGGTCCCCAGCTAAGGATAAACTGCTTTGCCATGTGTAATCTCCAGCAGGTCACCCTAGACAGGCTGTTTACCAGTTGTCCCTGCAAAAGTCAGGTCCACCTCTGCTTGTCCTCTGTTTCCTGGTCTGTACATCTAGAAGGGAGATCATTCATTCACTTATTCAAGCAAACACCCAGAGCTGTGCTGGTGTCGAAATAAATGATCTGCATTAGGAAGCAGGCTGCCGCTGGTTTGGGGACTGCTAAGTTGTGCTCTAGTGTGGTTAGAGACTGTGCTATGAAGCATAGCCAAGCAGGAGACTGATTTTGTCTGATAGAATGGAGAGTCGGGCTGAGGGCTATCTCATGGAGGACGTAACTGTAGAACTGGGCTTTGAGGGCTGAGTAGAAGTTTTCAGATGTTGGGTAGGTGCCTTCCAGGCAGGGGAAGAAAGAGCATTGAGTCAAGAAGGAGCCAGGCATTCTGGGTAATCGTGGGCACCATGGTGATTGGACAGTCCTCCTCCTGGAGGAGGCCCAGGGCCTGGCCTACAAGTCTGCTTCTGATGCTTCTCAGTGCTTTGGCTTAGGCAAGGTGCTTAGTATTTCGGAGCCTTGGCTTCCTCCCCTGTGAGATGCAGTAATCAGACCAGCCTTAGAGGAAATTATTAAGTGTGTAATACACATAAAATATGCAGCCCAGAACTTGGCACAGGATCACATGCTCAATAAATGTTTATTTCCTTCCTTGCAATGCTAGGGTGAGACTTTTTGACTTTATCCTAGTAGGCCGAAGGAGCCATGGAAGGTTGTGGAGCACAGGGCTAGTAAGATTATATCTATTTACTTGGGTGTTTGTGTGTTTTACTTTATTTTTTTTTAAATTTCTTTATTTTGAGAGAGAGAGAGAGAGAGAGAGAGAGAATATGCGCATGTATGTGAATGAGTGGGGGAGTGGCAGAGAGAGAGATAATCCCAAGCAGGTTCCGAGATGCCAGAGCAGAGCCCAACGTGGGGCTCGATCTCACTAACCATGAGATCATGACCTGAGCTGAAATCAAGAATCGGACACTTAACCGACTGAGCCACTCAGGTGCCCTGTTTGTGTGTTTTAAAAATAACTTTGTTAGTGTGGTGGAGGATACTTTTTGGGGTCTCGGGTGGTGAGGCTAGAGCCACGGGCCAAGACCAGGAGGGGTGAGAGGAATCCTGCCCTACATGGTCCCCTGCTGCATTTCTTGTCTACCAGCGGCAGTGGGCTGCTGGGATGCCCTGCCTGAGCTCTGGGCAGAGGCTTTGCCAGGAGAGGGTAGGGTTTGGATATGTCCCCAGGGAGCCGGTTAACGCTAAGGGAAGCTACAGAACTGGGTACTTGTGGGGCTGGAGTCTGGTCGCGAGAAAGTGGGATGAGTGTCGGAAGGCCGGGCTGGAGTCTGCAGTACAGGCCGTGATGGTGACGGTGGGCATGGCGGCAGCCGGAGTACATCCAGAGTCGCACACACATTTACTGACCACTTTGGGCATGTGCCTTGAGCTTATGGGCTCATCCCAACTACCAGAAGATAAGCGACTATTGTCCTCATTTAGTTTAATTTAATTTAATTTCATTTAATTAAAAAACAATAAGTTTATTTATTTTGAGAGAGAGAGAGAGCAGGGGCGGGGCAGAGAGAGAGTTGAGAGAGAGAATCTCTGCCAGCGCACAGAGCCTGACTCAGGGCTCGATCTCACAAATCGTGAGACCATGACCCGAGCTGAAATCAAGAGTCAGACGCTTAACCTACTGAGTCCCCCCAGGTGCCACAGGTCCTCATTTCATAGATGAGGGAACTGAGGCACAGAGAGGGAAGTTACTTGCCCAGAGTTCCAAGCTAGTGAGTCGGATTTCACTCCTGATGGTTGGAATCAGGGGGCACATCCACTGAGCTGTGGTGGGAACAGGAGCAGCTGTTAGATTTGGAGTTTTGGCTCCCAGTTCCTGGTGGGTTGTCGTCACTCACAAGGAAGAGCACTGGGCCCAGAGCTGGTCAGTGATGGGGTGGTTGCCTTTGGGGGTGGTGTGCACCCGAGTCCTGGAGGGCCTTGCCAGGGCCTCTGCAGCATAGGGGAAGGTGGGTCTGCACCTCCTAAGGAGAGGGGCTACGCCCCCCCCACCCCCCACCCCGTCCCTGCCAGCCTCCAGACGTCTGGATTGATGTCCCCTCCTCCCCCACACTTCCCCCTTGTCCTTCATAGAGGCAGGCACAGAGACAGCCCCTTGTGTGGAGGTGGGAATAAGCCCATTGTGTCTCCCCGAATGACTTCAGCTGCCGGAAATCAGCCCTGCGGGTGGCACATAGCTCCTGGCTGGTGCATGGGTCGTCAGAGTGCACCGAGGGGCAGCGGGGCTGGGGCAGTGCCGCTCTGTCCTCACCAGTCCATCCGAGTGGTCTTGCTGGCCGAGCCTGCCTGCAGAATTCCTCCTCCTGTGGGTCCCAGGCAGCCCACCACAGCCTGCTGATAGCAGCTGTCCTTGAGCCGCCTACCTCTCTGCCACATCTGGGTGGGAAGATCCTAGGATCGCTGCCTCATCCTGGCATGATGCCAGCACACTCGGGGACCGGTGCTTGCCCTTGTCCAGCCTTTGCGTGGAGCATTTGGTGACCTGCAGAGCGTGGCAGCTTCCTGTACTTACTCACCTACTGCCTCACCGTTCCAGGCATGCACGGGCCTGTCAGCAGCCAGGCCTCGGAGGGGCAGGGGCCCTGCTTCCTCGGGAGCAAGGAGCAAGCCCCAGCCTGAAAGGAGAGACCCAGGGCCCAGCCTCATGACTCGTGTGCCCTCAGGAGCTGCTCCTGGGCTGGTGCCAGATGGTGTCATCCGGGGGTTGGATTAAAAGATAACTCCATTGACAGGAGGAGCGGCCCTTTGCTGGCTTTAATCGCCAGGCCCTGGTGAGCTCCATGCAGGTGCTCCCAACCCCTGCTGCTGGGTGCCTCTGCCTCTCCTTTTGCTCCCCTCTGGTCCTTTCCCTCCTGCTGCTGGGACTGCTGTCCTCAGATGGCACCTCTCACCTCTGCTCCCGTCTGCTTCTGGGGACAAGTCTTAAAATCCTAATGAGCGATTCGACAGGATTTGCTTTCCTTTGTCTCCCTTGCTCTCTGAGAAAAACAAAGTCCCCTGGAACTGCAGATGGAGGTGTGGTGTGGCAAGGTGGGGACGAGGAAACTGAGGCTAGGCCAGTGGGGGGCCAGGTTGAGGGGGGAAGTGCAGGGCCACTGTGGCTGGGCTGGCAGCCGTGGCTCCGCATCTCTGATGCAGGAGACCGTTTGGCTCCCCCAGGACCCATGAGTCTGGGGACAAAGGTGCTGCTTCCCAGCTGGCACCGCTGTGAGTGGGCTTGGGTGGCCCATGACCCTGGACCCCAGGGAGGTGGTCATGGGGCTCCTGAGGCTCTCTGGGCAACCCCAGGACGGCTGAACCACCTGTGGGCAGCGGGGATGGAGAGGAGAGCCCTGCCTGGAAGTTTCGGAGCCTTCAAGTGACCAACAGGCAAGGGGACCAGAATATTTTGGGAAAATATTACCAAACTTCTTCCCTGTGTCCTCTCTGTCTTTGGACAGGCTCTCATTTGGGGAATCAAATCCTTTTTCCTTTCTTCTTCTTCTTCTTCTTCTTTTTTTTTTTTTTTAACTCATTGTACTACTAAAAAATGGTATAATAGACTTTTTTCTTTATTATTTATTTGCCTAAACATTCATTTATTAAGAGAAAAATGCTCTTAAGGTATTTTCTCTCTTGGGTAGGTAAAACATGGCTACGACACGTGCAGCATTACTCACGTCGTTTTAAATCAGTGATTAAGTAGCAACAATTTAAAAGAGTTATCTAGGCAGTGGTATCAGGAGTCATTTTAGTTTTCTTCCTATTTTTTAATGGTACTATTTTTTCCACCTGATATTTTGTTTTGTAAACTTTCTGATGCACAGAAGAGTTGCAAGAAGAGTACAATAAACGTTTGTGTGGTCTTCACCGAGATTCACCAGTGGGTAACAGCCTGCCGTATTTGCTTTTTTCATTCCGACATGCTCTCTATTCACGTACAGTTGTTTTACTGATTCGCTTGGGAAAGAAATGGTGGACGTCAGGACACTTCACCCCTGAGCACTGATGCGTGTGTCATGTGTGAACTGGGCCGTGCGCCTGCATGACACACCTCCATTACCACACCCGAGGAATTCCGGGCTATTGTATATAGTATGTTCTATTACGTGGTCTTTTTCAAGTCTCCCTGGTTGTCCTGAATATGCCTTTATCAATTTAAAGAAGTCTAGGCTCTAATAAACACGTTGTATTTGGTTGTTATGCTAACGTTATTTTTTAAAAAACCATGGATTATACACTTGATTATCCGTGATTGGCATATGTTTGTTAGAACACAGTGCTGTACCGTGGATGTGTACAGAGACCTTATTCGTTGATATCCCCTAGGCGGTCTTTGAATTCTTGAAACTTGGGAGGGGACTGGGAGAGATGCACCCTCTTCTTTTTTTACAGAATCTGTGGTCTTAACATTGGAGAGACCTTTCCGAGTGTTGAGGTCTGCATATGTGTTCTGAATTTCTTTGGTTTATGAAGTCTGACACCTCCAAGTCTGGACATTTTAAACTGTCCTACTAAATTCTTTTAAGTACCCGGGGCTCAAATACACCATTGCCGGAGGGTTATAGGTCATTTGACAAAAACAGAGAAAAACTGGTAGTCTTCTACAAAGCTCAGAACCTTCTCCTTGCCTCTCCCCTTTTGGTGTGAGCTCTGGACACCCTCAGAAGGGTTGACTGCTGCACTGGGGCCACCAAGGACCAAAGCCCAGCCAGGGGAGGAGGGAGATCCTGAAGAGGGAAGAGGAGGGATATGGGTGACAGGAAGTGGAAGGGAGAGAGCAGAGGGAGGTGCCACGGTGGCAGTGTGGTTCTGCCCTTACGGAGCTGAGGGTCTGCTAGCTGAGGACGTGCTGGATGTCTCCCTCAGCATTGGGAATGAGTCCTTGATTGGAATTGGTTGGACTGGTTTTAAGTCCAGCTGTGGGACTGTTTCATATCTTCCTTTCCCTGAACCCTTCATCCCCAGTCCATAGGGTTGTCATGACAATCCAAGAGGAAATTTGGGTGAGTGCTTTGAAGCTGCAGTAGAAGGAGGTGGCCCTCCCCTCAGGACTGTCCATGGAGGAGGTGGGGCGGGGGGATTGGTAAGCTCATCCTCCCGGGAACTGAGACTGGTGTAAGAGCAGCTTGCTCTGGGGGAGCATGTGCCAGGTAGGGGAGGACAGGGGTAAGGACAGGTTCCTGGAGAGGAAGGTTGCAGTGTGCGCCCACAGGAGGAACTTCTGGGGCAAGGTCAGGCTTGAGTCTTACTGGATGCGTATGGGTAGAGAAGAGGTATAGTGAGTCAGGGAGCAGAAAAGTCCGGGCCTGCCTTGGGTACTGAGCTTCCTGCCCTAAAGAAGATCCCCTGGGGGCACCTGGATGGCCCAGTCAGTTAAGTGGCTCAGGTCATGATCTCACCGTGCATGAGCTCGAACCCCACGTCGGGCTCTGCACTGACAGTGCGGAGCCTACTTGGGATTCTCTTTCCCCGCCGCCCCCTGCTCCGTCTCTGTCCCTCCCTGTGTGCTTTCTCTCCCTCTCAGAAAAAACAAAACAAAACAAAACAAGAATAGAAAACAAAAATAAAAAAAACAAAAATAAAAAAACAAAAGCAAACAAACAAAAAGAAGATCCCCCAAGCAGCCTGGCGATGAGATGGCTGCTTTAGTACTGTGTATTTCGAGGAGAGGGTTACTTGGGATTATGAGTGTTCTTCCTACCCCATCTCAAAAAAAAAAAAAAAAAAAGCTTTATTCTTTGCTGACAATAAAGCATGCACATTCATGTAGAAAATTCAATTAATGAAGAAGAAAAAGGAAAGGCACACAGAATCCTAGAGGCAACCCTATTAACATTGTGCTGGGGGAAAATGGAGCTTTTATTGTATGCCAAGCATTGTGCCAAGTGTTATCTCATTTCATCCTCACAGAAACCCTGGGAGGTGTAGGTACTTTTATTATCCCTGTTTAAAAAAAAATTTTTTTTTTAATGTTTTATTTATTTTTGAGACAGAGAGAGACAGAGCATGAGCAGGGAAGGGGCAGAGAGAGAGGGAGACACAGAATCGGAAGCAGGCTCCAGGCTCTGAGCTGTCAGCACGGAGCCCGACGCGGGGCTTGAACCCACGAACGTGAGATCATGACCTGAGCCAAAGTCAGAGGATTAACCGACTGAGCCACCCAGGTGCCCCTATTATCCCTGTTTTATAGGAGAGGAGAATGAGGCACAGAGAGGTTAAGGAAGGTACCCTGAGTCACACAGAACGTGTTTGAGCTGGGATTCCCAGAAGGCAGGTGGGCTCTGGAGCTCATACTGCTAACCCCTCCTGGATTCTGACCACCCCTGCAGGAATCTGATCACTTTGGATGCGCGCACATGTCCTTATACACACGCAGCCTATGATGCAGATTCACAGTTTGTGTACGAGCTGCTAGCCGCCATGCAGTGATGCGTATGGACAGGCGGGGCGGTCTTGCACCATCTTCCACCCACGGCTCCCTGGAATAAAGGTCAGTGGTCTGAGGTTTAGAAACAGAGGTTTTATCCACTTGCTCTAGTTGCCTGAGGGATAGAGAAATCAGTCCGTCAGTGGGGAGGACCCAAGACGGGGAGACTGAGGAGCTCCCCATCTCAGGCCCAGGGGGCAGGTGGGGTCTAAAGCTGTTCCCCCTCCTCCCCCGATCTGCTGTTAATAATGTTCTTCCAGGGAGAATTGGTAAACCAGGTAATGGTGTCTGCGGTGATTTCTAGGCTGTAGGGTGTCGTTCTCTTTTGGTTATTTTATACTTGGCCATCTGAACTTCCTCGGACTCCTGTCCTTCCGCCCCAGGGCATGGGATGGTCCACAGCTGGTACTTCCCTGTGGCATCCTGGGACTGGCCGGACTTAGCAGTTCACAGCCAGGAGTTGCTGCCCAGAGAGATGTGGGATCTGCGGGTGTTGCATGCCTGGGGGCAGGCACTCCTGAAAACCTTCCCTGCCCCTGAGGCAGTTGTTGGAGCAGGAGCGAGCACCCGGGCTTCCAGGGACACTGCAGGACCTTGTTTCTCCACGTGCAGTAGGCTGATGGTGTCTGTTCTTGCTGCTTCCCAGAGCTACGGGAGACATAGTGAGCTGGGGGGTCATGGAGATGTGGCATCGTTGGGGAGCTCGGTCCCACTGGTGCCTTGTCCTCAGCACACACACTTTCCTTCTCTCTCCTTACTCTGGTACTGGCAGGCAGGCAAGGTGAGACTTGTTTATCCTCGACTCAGAGTGGGCTGTTCATGCGGTCACATGACCCTTACGCCAGTGTCAGAGGCAGGGCTGGAAGCAGGTGTGGCCTCCAGGCCAGTGCCCTAACCCTGCAGCACACAGCATACTGGTCCTGCCATTCTGAGTTTTGTGTTCCTTCACCCAGTATGTAGCACTGCATTCAGTCTGAGAAGAGAGTGGGAAGCCAGGGCTCCAGATTCAGCTCTGTTTGCCCAACTTGGTGGCTCTGGGACACCTCTTGGGCCATTTGTTTGCTCACTGATTGTTTACTGAGCACAGATGCATGCCTCGTCCTGTGGGAGATGCTGGATCTGCAGACGCGAAAGAGGTAACACCCTGGTCACAGGGAACTCACAGTCTGGTGTGGGTGACAGTTTGTAAATAGTGCTAATACACCGGGCAGGTGCAATGTCCAAGCAGAGCAGGGTGGGGCTCTGGGAGTACAGACGTAGGCAGTTTGGACCCTGCCAGAGTCTCAGTTTCCCCATCTGTTAAATGGGTACATTGGGCTACTTGGTCTTTGGGGTCCCTCTGTCTTTTACATTCTGTGACTCTTTGTGGAAAGAGTGTAATCTCGAGGGTTAGAACACACCTATGTCAACCAAAATTTTCTGTTAAAGGTGTTCCCGAGTCAGATGGAGAGAAAGGGGTCTCTCGGGTCCTCTACCTCTTTTCACAAACAATTACAATTACGCGCCTCTCTGATGGGCCAAATACATTTGTTTTGTATGGCCAGGGAATGTTTTTCTCACAAGTCGGTTTGGCTTATGGCTGTGTGCCGGTGCCAGCAGGCTGCTTATGGGTCACGGGGTAGAGAGGGATTGAGGGCACGTGTCAGATGTGCTACTGCCGATCTGAGCCAGGACAGGGTGGGATTCCACTGGCTGAGGTGTCCCAGGGAAGCAGCTGCCATCCCTGGTTCATAAGGCCATGTCTGGCCCATGGGTGTGTCTGTCCTGAGTCTGGGGCTTGTGGGCACCACAAATGTGGACTGTGAGCAGGGGGAGGTGGTCACTACGGCCCCGGGTCCCTGGACCAGGCTGCCGCAGGGGGCCGGGCTGGAGCGAGGTTTGAAGGCGGGGGGCGGCTGGGGACGGTTGGAGGGGGGCCCTGTCCCCCTAGGGCTCCTTTCTGGGCCTCATGCTAGGGAGCTGGGTCAAGGGTGTGCAACAGGAAGTGGTAGGGCCGGGTGACTTCTGAGTCCGTGTCCCTGCATCCTGCAGCTCCCCAGAGAGGGAGCTTTTCAGCACACTGGTGTCTCATTACAGTGAAGCACCGAGGTGGTACGTCTTCAGTCGGGTCCAAGGACCTTTCTCTTTTCCTGGGGAGTGCTGTGTAGTAGGGGCCGGAGGGGCATGTGGGTTATAGAGCATGAGCTGAGGGGGGTTGCTCTCTCCTCTGCTGTGTGAGCACTGGGGGAGGAGGAAGGTAAGCTTGCCATGCGCAGATGAGCTGCCCAGGCCGGCAGGGATGTGGGTTAGCTGTTCCCACAGAACGGAGATGCCTGGACCGTCACCTCCTTCCTCCCTCATTGAATTCCTACTCTGTAACAGGTGCTGCTGCGTGCTGTGGGGAAGATAGTGGAACTACAAGCCGGTAATGGTAGAACAGTGATTCCCAGATGGAAGGATCTGGGAAGGCTCCTTGGAGGGGTCCCGTTTAAAGCTGGAGCTGGGGGCATTTCAGTGGCTCAGTTGGTTGAGGGTCTGACTCTTGGTTTTGGCCCAGGTCATGATCCCAGGATCATGAGATCGAGCCCTACATCAGGGAGCATGGAACCTGCTTGGGATTCTCTCTCTCCCCCTCCCCTGCTCACGTGCACTCTCTCCCCCTCTAAAATAATAATAATGATGATAATATTAGATAAAGCTAGAGCGGGAGGGATGGCTAGGACTGTGGTGGAGGTGGTGGTGAGGGTGGAGGCAGGAACCCGTGGGCGTGTAGCCTGGCCGGAGAGCTGGGTGGGGGTGGGCAGTGTTTGGGGGTGTGGACAGGCTGCCTCAGATGCCAGCCTCAAGGCAGGCTTTATTCTGCAGCCAGCGGCTGCTGGGAGCTTGGAGAGGCACCTCGGGGGCTCTGGGGAGCACCCTGGGGCTTGGTCTCCCAGGTATTCCAGTGTCTGGAATGGCTCTGATGGTGACTCACTTTACACTTGTTGTTCTCTCAGTCCCCCCAGGCCGGTGCAGATGAGGAAGTGGAGGTGCAGAGAGGTGTTAAGTACCTCTACTACGGTGGTGGGTAGTGGAGCTGGGACCCTGGTGGGGCGGGTGGGAATCGGGAGGCGGTCGAAATGGGTGAACGAAATGGGCGAGCTGCGATGGGGGCCAGGATGGTGGCGGGGTGGGGGGGAGGTGACGAGGGCGAGAGGACCTGGAGGCGGGTCAGATGGACGTGGGTACCTGCATGTGTCTCACCGTTGGGAGTTCCCCGCAGCCGGAGACCTGCAGTCCTGGGGGGGTGACGTCATGCAGCAGCGGCAAGGCTGCGGGCTCCCCACCTTGAGAAGCTGCCTGCCTTTCTCATTGGTGGATCCTGATGAGAAACCTTTTGGGTTTTGGCCCCAGTCTGTCTCTAAGTTTCTCCTTTTCCAAATCATCGCATGTAGAGACCATAGTCTGTTCCTCCAGAGCGTTTCTTTCTTTCTTTCTTTCTTGCAGCCCCTGGTTCTCTCCTTCCCCTCCTAGGTCTGTTGTGGTTTTATGCTGAGTGTGGTGGCTCAGGTGTGGTGAGCAGCTGGGATAGATGGGATTGACTTTCAGCACGTCTCAGCAGGTGCTGTTGGGATTTGGATCTTCCTGCACTTCTAAGATGTTCGTTATCTTTGGCTTCCAACCACCGGGGGGGGGGGGCCCTGGTGTGCCCCTTCTCATCATGTGTCTGCTGATCCGTGTCCCTGCACATCTCCAAGCACCCCCTTGGAGGACTATACTCTTCTATTTGGTACCCCAAGACCTGCTGTAGTTATTCGTGTGACTCCTTGTGAACACCTTTCTTCTTCTTCTGCCTCCAGTGTTGGAGGTCTGATGCTTAGTGTTGAGGGACAAGATGGAGATGAAATAGCCTGCAACTGACCCTGCCTGACCCTTCCTGGGTCTGGAAGCCGAGGCCTACAGTCTCCCAGCCTGGCAGGTGCATGGTAACTTGACACTGCCTTGCTAATTGTCTGCTGAGGTCACAGCGAGCCCTTGTCACCACCCATCTACAAGGACCACAGTCCCTGACTGGGCCAACTGGTTGAGCCACTGTTCTGGGCACTCATGGGAAACAAGTGGCCTTTGTGGTTGAGCTGGTGGACAGAGTAGCCGTCAACATGGGCGAGGTGGCTGCACACGGAGGCCTTCTGGGCTGGGTGGGGCCAGGGGAAGCCACCTCTGAGCTGAGAGGCCACAATGGACCCCATCTTTCTTGATGATGGGGGGGTGTGGGGCACAGAGTTGCAGGGTCCACTCCTCTTCCTTTTGGGTTGCTATCGAAGACAGTGTTCTCTAGTGGTTTTCTAGTGCCTGTATGAAGAGACGTCATTGGTTCTTCTACCTGACATAGGCCTGGGAGGTCATCTGTTGGTTGTGACCCTTCTTCATGGCTGGGCTTTTACCATGTCTCCTTGAGAAGCGAACAGAGGAGAAATGAGACTGCAGGAGGTATGAATGTTTCAATTTTGGCAATTCTTGGCAGTCTCTGGGGGAATCTGCCACTCCCCTCCCCAAACGCCATCCCCAAACATACCACACAAGTCAAAGGACCACGCACCTCAAGGGAACTCGGTAAGTGTTAGGTGACGTGGTTTAATTAGGTTTCAATTATGAAACTCAAGAGGAAGATGTATTTAGTAACAGGGGCTGGGCTGGTACTTACAGACGCTCTTGCCTCAGAATGCCGCATGCCCCATGCACTGATGGTGTACACGTGGGTCTGGGCACATGCCTGTCTGCGTGCTGAGACCATTTGACGAGGCTCCGGTGAATGATCTGGCGATGAAAAAGTGGCTGGCCCTTTAAAATGGTTCCAGAAGAATCAGGATCACTAACAGAAACTACATTCAACAGTTTTGTCCGATGAACATGAGTGACGGTTTTAAGCCGTTCATCTAATCCTGTTCAGATGGGAGTTCTGCTTTCCTCTGCCATCCATCATAGTACTGTCGCTGCTCCCCACCTTGAAGCCTTTTTTTTTTTTTTTTTTTTTTTTTTTGCATGTTCTTTCACATTATTTCCCTCTCAAGTCATCTGGAGGCAAGATGTGCTAACACAGATGGGGATAGCCACACAGGAGCTGCAGAAGGACGGGCCCCCGCGAGGTCATTTCTCTGTGATTGGGAGGGGCCGAGCAAACAGGCTCCTGCTGCATTCTGCCTTCCAGTCATTCAGCCTGCTCTTCTGCACTTTGCATTTGCTCTGTTGTGCTCCCAGCCGCCACTCTCATCTTTGATGTAGTCGCCGTGGACAGAGAGCTCAGAAAATGAAAGAACAAGTTGTAGACTCAGATTGTTTGCCCCCAAGGAAAGTGCATATTTGCACAAAATCCTGTCTGACAGTTTCCATTTTAACTAAGAAGTTGGGGGCCCAGCAGGCCATAGGAAATATGAAAACTGGTGCTTCATGGGCTGCATGCTGATGGTAGCTCCCTGTCAGAGCCCTGTCTGTCACTAGAGATCTGGATTTTTCAGATGAAAATCACTGGCTGGCCACAGGCGACCGTCGCCTCGGCCGCCAGCACGCACGTGTGCTGCGAGTGGCTTTGGAGCCTGTCTGCCCCTCCTGTTCTCCTCTTTTTTTTTTTTTTCTGAAATGTGATGAAATGGCACGTGGTTTTAAAAATAGATATTTTCTGGGGATGAGGCCTGGCTGGGATTATTGGTCGTGGCAGTCTTCTTTCTGCCGCTCGAGTTCCTTATCTTATCTCGGCTGATAGGACACTGGCAAGGGCTGCTTGTATTTTCCCCCTTTTTTATTCTTTTTTTTTTTTAATTTTTAACATTTATTTATTTTTGAGAGACAGAGCACGAGTGGGGGAGGGACAGAGAGAGAGGGAGACACAGAATCAGAAGCAGGCTCCAGGCTCTGAACTATCAGCACAGAGCTGGACATGGGGCTTGAACCCACCAACTGTGAGATCATGACCTGAGCCGAAGTCGGAGGCTTCACCGACTGAGCCACCCAGGCACCCCTCCTTTTTATTCTTAATAGTCTTTCCAAATATATTCCTTTTGCTTACTTATTTGTTTGCACACAGGCCACAGTTTCTATAGAATTCTTTAACTGTGTTAAAGTTTTTTTCCTTAAGAATAATGTTTTTTTTCCTGATTACCAAAGCAATGCTCATTAAAAAAAAAAAAAAAGGGGGGAGAAGATTCCAGGACTATATAATAAGGTAGAAAGCCCGAGTTCCCTGAAACCTGAGTATCTGCTGGGGGCCAAAGGCAGGGGCAGAGGCTCAGTGGCCTCAGATGCTGGTCATCCAGGTGGACAGGGCCGTTCTGGGGGATCATCCTGTGACTCCTGAGTGGCTGAGGATGGGCAGAAGGGTTTGGTTTAGAGGCGGCTCAGCCATAGTTAAAGGTGCAGGGCTCAGAGGTGGGAGCTGCTGAATCATCTAGGGCTTGTTCCTTAATTTCTCTGAGCTTCAGGCTCCTTGTCTATACGTTGGGGCTAATAACAATACCTCTTTCCTGGAGTGCTGTGAGTTTTCAGTAAGATTTGATGGTTTTTCACAGCTGGCACTGTATTGGGTGTCTGTGTTGGAAAGGGCAGCACAGAGCCTGGCATGGTAGCAGCTGTATTAGTGCCGTAACCAAGTACCCAGGACAAGGTGGCTCCAACCACAGCCGTTTATTGTCTCACAGTTCTGGAGGCTGTGAGTCTCAGATCAAGGTGTCAGCAGGGTGATTTCTTGGGCCGTTATCCTTGGCCTGTAGATGACTGCCTTTGTGTCCTCATGGGTGTGCTCTTTGTGTGTGTGTGCTCACGTCTGTGTCCAAATTTCCTCCTTTTATAAGGATCAGGGCCCACCCTACTGACCTCATTAGTTGAATCACCTCTTGTTCCCTATCTCTAATGCAGTCATATGCTGAGGTACTGGGAACTTAGGACTTAAACCATGAGTTTTGGAGGGGACACAATTCAGCCCTTTACAGCGGTTATTTCTATTACACATGGTTCTGTAGTGATGAGGGTCCCGGAAGCTGGCCTTGGCACTGTCTCCAGCTCTCAGTGTGACCTGGCTCAGTTGTGTCTCGTCTGGACATCTGCACAGCCTCAGGGCCGGGCCATACAGGGGTCCTCGTAAGCTCTGAGGCAGCTGAAGGTAACTGGAAATCGTGGCTCTAACAGTTACTCTTCAGACTCTGACTGGGGACAGCAGGCACAGTGACGCAGTCTTGGGGGCGTCCTGTCCACTGGGTGGAGGCTGGGTGTGTTTGCTCTTGGGACGACCTGCAGATGGCTAGTAGACAGAGAGCTGGGAGAAGACTGGGATCTTTGGGGGCTGGTGCACATTGGTCTCATTTGCTGTACTCTGTGGTTGTGGATGTGGATTTTGGCTTTTTTTCCTTTGAAATATTTTCTCTCGTTACCCAAGATCTTGTTATTTTCTCTCCTGAGGGCTCCCTGTGTGTGAAAGATAACCCGCATCGCTTTGTGCATTAGAAATACTCCTCTGATTTCCTCCCCTGTTTCCTTGGGTTGACACGGAGGCACTTCTGCTTTGGGTGGGTGGGAGAGCTCTTCTTTCTGCATTTGACGGAAGAATGACTGAGGGCCTCTTCTCTGAACACGAGAATGTGGAGTTGGTTATGCACTCAAGTTGAAGGTTAACGGGAGCCCTGGATTTGCAGAAACAATAGGTGTGAAACTGGAACATGACGGAAGGAAGCCTTTGTTACAGGGTCTTTAGGGAGAAAGATGTTGGAGATGTTTCACCTTTATTTGGATGTGGGGTGCCTGCCAAGAGGAACACTCACTGCCTGAATGTGTTGGTGCGGTGGGTCTGTAGCCCCCGGTGTTGTTTGGAAGCTCCTCCCCCCACTCTGGGTGTGACAGACGTCAGCATGTCACACCTGAGTGCGTTTCCACAGGTGACTAGCGCAGCTGTCCTTTTTGTAATACAGTGTAAAAAGGCCCTGTGGTTTCAGGAATGGATCCTTTCCACCCACTTCTGGAGGTCAGCTTTTCAAAATGCACACGAGGTGCTGTGTAAATAAGGGGTGAACCCTCCTGGACAGTGTCTCCTTATTCAGGAGGAAGTGTCTAGGGGCTCTTCTTGGACAGGACATCTGCTTTGGTCTGGGCTTCCCAGAAACCCCCTGAAGGGCCAAACCCTTCTTTACTGTTCTCTGTTTCTCAGGGCCTCAAAAGAAAAGAATACATAGACAATCATTGTCCTCTTATTTTACCCTGAGGATCCTTTTGGTGGTCCTGGTCATTTAAAGAATCTTGGAGAAACAGATTGGATCATAGAGTTAATTCCAATCAATAATCAATTATAGTAACCTTACTAAGAGCTGAGCCCCATGAAAGAGCCCCATGGGGGACTTGCCCCTTAGGAACCACCCAGAGGGAGAGTGGTGCATGCCTTCCGACAGAGATAAATCCATCACGGGCTGCTGTCCCCACCAGCCCAGGTGTGGCCTCAAGCTCTTTTAGCACAGTCCTTGGGGCAGTTCTCATGAGACCTGGCAGTTCTTTCACAAAGGACCGCTTGCCCGCTCTGGTTTAATCCAAGCCCCTCGATTCTGATGGAGAAACCAGAGCCAATCAGTGGCCTTACTTAGTTGGCAGAGTATTGCTGACCTCCGGGCGACTAAATCAGATGTTTCTTTGCCTTCCATGTCCTACCCCAGCATTTGGTGCAGCAGGCCACCCCTCTGACCACTCTCGACCCCACTGCCATCTAGAAGATTTCATTCTCTGGCTTCTCTTGACTCCCTGAGTGGTGTCTCTCTCTTCCAGAAATTTTTATTCCTTCTCCTGATCTCACAGAGTGTGCATCCCAGGAGTTTGTCCTGTGTATGCCCAGAATAGTACTTATTGTGCAGTTGCTCTTTAGGAAGTGCTAGAGCCAGCCCTCCCCTTTCTCTCACTTCTTTCTTACCTAAGGGCTTCACATTGATTACCAGGTAGTGACCATGGGCTTGTCACTTACAACCCCCAGGCTGTCTGGGATGACTCCCAAGGGGACTGTGTTAGTCTGAAACTCCCCTCACTCCAGACTCCAGTTTCCCACCATCAGCAGGCCATGTGCACAGGGGTTTCCTTAATACAGTCAACCTGAGTCTGCGCAGTCTCAGTATCCCTCTTAACCACGCTTCTTCTGGTCTCTGCCTCTGTTAACTGCAGTACCTTCCCAGACACCCCAGCCCAAACCCCGAGCATCGTCTTCCACCCCACGTGGCCTCCCTTTCCTTCCTCCCCACCCCTTCATTGTCCTCATGTCCCCTCCCCGTCCACACCTCATGAGCAGTGGTTCAGGGGAGCTCCTGCACGAGCATTCCAGCTTTCTCCACACTTGCAGGCCTTTCTGCTTTCCCTCTTTCTCGTTCATGGCTGCTGGGGACAGTTGCTGAAGCTCATCCCTGCTCTCTTATTCCTGTGCTAAATAGTCGGGGGCGTCCTTGAGTTCCAGGGCTGAGGAATTGGGGCTTTCGTTTGTAGGAACCAAAGTTATTGTAGGGTTATGTGAAGCTAGGTTGGGTTTGGAGCACCCTGCAAGCCCAAAGATTTTGGACAACCGTAACTGAAAGAGAGGGAGATAAAGCCCTTGCTTTTTTTTTGTTTGTTTGTTTTTGTTTTTGTTTTTGGTGGTTAAATACATATAATGTAACATTCACCATCTTAACCATTTTTTAAAATAATGTTTATTCATTTCTGAGAGAGAATGCAAGTGGGGGAGGGGCAGAGAAGGGGAACAGAGGATCTGAAGCAGGCTCCGCGTTGACAGCGGTGAGTCTGATGTGAGGCTCGAACTCAGGACCTGCGAGATTGTGACCTGAGCTGAAGTCAGATGCTCAGCTGACTGAGCCACCCGCGCCCCGTCTTACCCACTTTTACGCGTGGAGTTCAGCGGTGTTGAGCACATTCATAATGTGCTCCCATCCCCACCATTTATCTCCAGGACTTTCAATCTTGCAAAATTGAGATGTTACCCATTAAACGGTAATTCCCTATTTTTTCCTCTTCACCCCAGCCCCTGATAACCCCATTCTACTTTCTGTCTTTATGATTTTGATTATTTTAAGTACTTCATATAAATGGAATCAAACAGTATTTGTCCTTTTTGCGACTGGCTTATTTCACTTAGCACGATGTCCTCAGAACTCCTCTGTGTTGTAGAACACGTGTGGATTTCCTGTCTTTTTAAGGCTAGGTAACGTTCCGGTGTGTGTGTCCCACATACTGCTTATCCATTCACCCAGCAGTGGACACTTGTGTTGCTCACACATTTTACATACTGTGAGTAATGCTGTCAGCATGGATATTGGGATATTTCTTTGAGACCCTGCTTTCATTTTTTTGGGGTATATGCCCCAAAGTGGATTTATTGAATCATGTGGTAATACTGTATTTAGTTTTTTTGGAGAAACCACCATACTAGTTTCCATAGTGGCTGCACTATTTTATATTCTCACCAACAGTGCACGAGGGTTCTCATTTCTCCATGTCCTCACCAATACTTGTTGTTTTGTTTTTTGTTTCTGTTTGCTTTATTGGTAGTAGCCATCCCAAGGGGTCTGAGGCAGTATCTCATTGTGGTTTTGATTTGCATGTCTCTAAGGATGAGTGATGTTGAGCATCTTTTCATGTGTTTGTGGCTGTTTGTGTATCTTTGTTGAGAAATGTCTATTCAAGTCATTTGCCTATTTTTCTTTAAAGTTTATTTACTTATTTTGAGAGAGACAGAGTGGAGGAGGGGCAGAGAGAGAAAATCTTAAGGAGGCTCCACACTGTGCATGGCTTGAACTCATGAACTGTGAGATCATGACCTGAGTCAAAATCAAGGGTTGGAGGCTTAACTGACCAAGCCACCCAGGTGCCCCATTTGTCTATTTTTGAATCAGGTTTTTTAAAATTCTTAAATTAATTTTTTTTATTTTATTGTTTTAGGAGTTCTTTATCTATCTGGATATTAATCTTTTATCATATATGTGAAATATTCTCTCCCATTCTGTGGGTTGCATTTTTATTCTGTCAGTAGTGCCTTTCAGTACAAAATTCTAAAATTTTCATAAAATTCATTATGTCTTTCTCTTTTGTTGCCCAGGCTTTTGGTGTCATATCTAAGAAATCATTGCTAAGTTCAGTGTCATGAAGCCCTATATTTTGTTATAAGAGTTTTATAGTTTTAGCTATGGGTTGGACTTGATATTAGGACTTGGATTAATTTTGAGTTAATTTTTGTATATGGTTTTAAGTTAGGGTTCAGATTCATTCTTTTGCATGTGTATATCCAGTTTTCCCAGCATGTTTTGTTTTATTTTATTTTATTTATTTTATTTTTTATTTTATAGCGCATGCAAGCAGGGGAGAGGGGCAGAGGGAGAGAGAGAGAATCTTAAGCAGGTTCCACGCTCAGCACAGAGCCGCTGTGGGGCTCAATCCCATGACCCTGGTATGACTGGCGCCGAAATTAAGGATTGGACGCTCAACTGGCTGAGCCACCCAGGTGCCCCTCCCGGCATCATTTCTTGAAAGGACTGTCCTTTCGTCACTGAATGGTCTTGGCCCTTGTCAGGAGTATTTGAGCGTTTACGGGATGCTTTATTTCTGTTCCATTGGTCCACATGTCTGTCTTTAAGCCATTAACACACTGTTTTGATTACTGTAACTTCATAGCAAGCTTTGAAATTAGCGAGTATGAGTCCTCCAACTTCATTCTTTTTCATGATTGTTTTGGCTCTCTGGGGTTCCTTGAGACTCCCTATTAATTTTAAGATGGGTTTTTCTGTTTCTGCAAAATAGGCCTTTGGGATCCTGATAGGGATTGCATCGAGACTATAGATCGTGTTCGCTAATGTTGGCATCTTAACAAAGCTCTTGCTTTTTTATTTATTTCCTTGTGTTTTGTTGCTGCAGTGTTGTGCTTTGAATAAGAGTACTGAAGAAAGGAGTTTCTGGAAGAGGCTGGCAATAAAGGGTAGGGGAGTTAAGGCAGCTGGGAATGATGCATAGTGGAGTCAGGGATCAGGGGGCACTTGGATCTCTGGGGCAGTTCGCATTTGTGAGCAGTTCCTGCCCAGTTACAAAGTACTTTCAGCATCTGTTACTTTTATTTGCCCGGCACAGCAATCACAGCAATCGGTGAAATGCAGATAAAGACTTTTTACAGCTCTGGCACATAGATGAGGAAACTGAGGCTCGGAAAAATAATTTGCCCCGGTCACCCATTAGTAGGTGACTAAACCAAGGAGAGCCCAGGTCCATCCAGCTCCTGATCCTGTGCCCTTTGCCGTGTGCACTGTGCAGTTACTCTTGTGCCTCCCACCCCTGTGGCAGAGGTCTTGTGGGTTCAAACTCAGCAGGAACATCGTGAGGAGGGAGAGATCAGTGGTTCTCCACGGTCTCAGAGTCCTGGGGACCCAGGTGTGGTGGCCAGTAGTTTTCAAGGCACCACGCAAAGCAGGTGAGGAGGGTGCCGTCGATGCTGCTGAAGGAACGGGGCAGAAGCAGCAGCTCATTGCTGATGAATGAAGCAGGACCCTTCCTCTTTGGCCTCTGTGGACTGAATGTCCCTGACATGTCCAGCTTGGGTCTCGTGTCCTTGCCTACTTCGCAGCTTATGCCCTGAGACTTGGGCTGTTCCCAGAGCCATCATTTCCTCTGGCTGACTCCTCAGCCTACCTGATCGGAGATTAATGGAAAATGGCCATTTGGAGGATGACATGGCATTTAGGGGACAGCGAGAGGGAGACGTTTTGCAGTTCTTTTGCATTCAGTCTGAGCACTAGAAGCATGAACGGGTTTCCCAAGCCCCATTGGTTCATTCTATGTCCTGCTGCTTTCTAACCAGGGTGGAAATACCTATCTGGCTTGTTCCAGAGATCGTGCTGGTCTCCCTTGGGTGGGCCAGGATGAGCTGGTGGCTGGAGGAGTGACAAGGTTGGAGGGGTTGAAGCCAGGAGCAGGGGACAAGGCTGGCGGCTGAGGCGTGGTAGAGATGACTGGAACCCATCTTTCTCTTGCTTCTCTTCTTCATTCCCGCTGTTGGAAAGATAACCTTGGCCACAGTGCCAAACGCTGGCACCTAAGCCACTTTCTGGCACACCCCTGCCTGAATTTCTAACCCGTCAGTTGTGACTCCTCACCTGAGCATTGTCACTGAGTAGGGGGATGGCTGTTCACACCCTCTGCTGTCCACTGGGACAAGGAACTGGTGAGGTTTTCTTTTTTTTCTGATCTTACTGCAAAGGAAGTTAATACAGGGCTGGTAGAGAAGAGTCTTGTTTGAATCTGGACCCACTTACTAGCTTTGTGGATGTGGGTGAGTTACTTGGCCTCTTTGAGCCTGTATTTTGTCATTTAGAAAATGGGTTGTTAACAGGCTGTTTCTCATAGTGTTGTTGGGGTGATTAAATGAAATAATGCACATAAATAGTGCCTTATCTGCAACAAGTACTCAATAAATGTTAGCTGCTATGAGTCGTCAGAGCATGGTGGTTAGTATATTGAAGAAGGCTTGAGTCCAAACACGTAAGGTGGCGAATGCTCATTGGTGGCTCTCACTGTCGCTCTCTGGTTCATGTCCATCAGTCTCTTTGATATCCCAGAAGTTCAGGGCCTAAGTGGAGTGCAGGTACAGTTTGCACTTGCTGTTCCTCTACCTGAAATAATCCTTCTTCAGCACTCTGCACTTCCTTCGGGTCTCTGTTCAGAGGTGACCTCAGAGAGACGCCCCCCACCCATTGTACCACAGTGTCCCCCTCCACCCTACCCTGGCCACCTTCCATTGTACTGTGCAGTATTTTTCTTCATAGTACTTATTACCTGATGCAGTTTGCATTTGCCTATTAGTGTAGCTGTCTTCTTCCACTGCCACTCCTGTGAGCTCTCTCGTTCTCTGCTGCGCCCCCAGGACCTCCTAGCACAGTGCTCCCTGAGCGTTTGGTGGATGAATGGGCTCTGTGCTCCCCCGGGGCAGATGTGCCCACCAAGGGCTGGTGTCTGATGCCGGAGTGCCTCCAGCTCTCTTGAGGTGGGCTGACCGATGCCCGTGTGTAGGTAGGTGGTGGTGAGGACTGTGAGAAGGTCGGGGCGGGCTGGAGGGATGCCAAGCTTGCAGAGAGTGCTCTGTTTGTTCCGTGTGACTCAGAAACAAGAGACCCGCAAGGAAGGCCAGGTATGGATTAGAAGTGGCCATGGCCAGGCAGAGTGGTGGAAGGGGGGAAGGGAGGCCTCCTTGTCCTACAATCAGAGAAACTATAGGTGGAGGGTTGAGAGCTAGGGTTTATGGAGTGCTTGCCCTGTGCCTGGCTCTGTCCTCAGGGCTTTCCCTCTCTTTACTCAGTCCTCATACCCATCATTCTTCCTGTTTTATTTTTTATTTTATTTTATTTTGTTTTTTTTTTTAAGTTTTCTTTACGTAACCTCTACACCCAATGTGGGGCTCGAACTCGCAGCCCTGAGGTCAAGAGTCGCATGCTCTGCCCATGAGCCATCTGGGCGCCCCTTCCTGTTTTATGAACAAGGACATGAGGCATGGAGAGTGGAAACAACTTGTCCAGGATCACCCGGCGCGGGGGGCTCGTGCCGACACCTGCGGTGGTGCAGGGCAGCACCCTCCTGGTTGTGGTGTGTGTCGAGGAGGTGGCCTCCCTCCCTTTGCTGAGTATTGGAGAGGGAGTCCTGAGAGCAGGAGGGAGCTGGCGGTGCCAGGTGCCTTGGTGAGAGCTGCTTCCTGCCCACTGTGCCTGAATTCTAGGGCAGATGTGCCACAGTGAGTTGTCCATGTGCAGCATCATGGAGGCTTGGCTGCCCCGTGAGTGTCCGTGCTGCTCGGGTCCCCTGTTCCCTCTTGCTGTGTCCTCTTGGCTGCTGTGCCAGGGGAATAAGCCGTCACGAGGGTAGCAGCCGTGAGCTGTGATTTGGGGGATGCTGCTCAGGCTTGGTCACGTTCATCGGTGGGGAACACGCCCCGAGATCATTGCATTTTAGTAGGAAACTCTTAACACCCGTCCCAGTCTCCCCCCTTCCCCCATCCCTGCAATGATGGCCGAGTCTGCTTCCCAGGGAGCCCACCAGACCCTGCTTTGGGCCACCGTCTGTGCTTTCTAGGTGCAGAACTGTAACCCAGCCTAGCTGGGAGGTGACAGAAGAAAACAGGGCTTTTTCTGTTGTTTTGGGCGACGGAAAGCCAGAAGTGAGAAGTGTCCGACCTGGCTCCAGGCTGATTCTGGAGCTTAGCTCCTCTGACGGGAAATGGCAAAGTCTCCAGGAGCCTTTTCCAGCTGATGAGAGGAGGCAAGCTTTCTGAGTGCTGTTTTTTTAATCTCTGGAAACTCAACAAACTTGCGTCTTCCTCTTGTGCCTTGGGGGAGGTGGCGGTGTGGGGGAAACTCAAACGGCCCGACAGTGAGAGAAGCATATTTATGTTAATCTCACTGAGTGATCAGTTCTGGGTGCACATGCGTTGTTTTCCATACCTTTTCATACTTGCGCTTTGGGGCATTTGTGGCGGGACATGGAGGTGGATCACAGATGACAGCACTGACGTCCAAGAGTTTCCTCAGGATCAGGTAGTTCAGTTCCTTAGCTCCTTATCTCATGGATGATTCCAGAGTCCGGGGGGCGGGGGGTTAAGGAGTGAGCCTCGAGCCCAGCACACATCCGTCTTCACACTACCCCCATGCAGATCTCACCTGCACACTCAGAGGTCAACCCTCCACTTCTCCAGGAAACGAGCACCCCCACTCGCCTTTGAAAGAGGGGCTACTGGTTCTTATCATGATACCAGGGAGGGAGAAGTAAGCATCCTTACTGTTTTAGCAAGTTCATTATCCTTGTTCTAAAGTTTGAGGAGAATACTACCACTGTATCTCAGTGAGGGAAACTAATGCTAAGTCTTCACTTACAAACATGACACTTAGGAGGTGGCTTATGTACACCAGGGGGTGCATCTTCACCTGACCCATGACAGCAGCCTCCCTGTGCAGGTCAGGGACAAGGTGAATGTTCTGAGGCAGGCACGTGGGGCGCACGAAGCAGGACTTCCGTAACTGATGTGCCAGGCCCTGGCTGCTCCATTCCGGGGCCGTGGGCGCCCCTTAGCTCTCTGACATATTGAGGTTTTGCAGCCTCCCAGTTTGGGTCTTGGTGTCCACAGCCTTGGGTCATGTTTTTATTTTTATTTTTTAAAGGAAAAGTTCTTAAAAAATTTTTTTAATGTTTATTCATTTTTGAGAGAGAGAGAGACCGACCGACCGACCGACCGACCGACCAAGCGTGAGTGGGGCAGGAGCAGAGAGAGGGAGACAGAATCCGAAGCAGGCTCCGAGCTGTCAGCACAGAGCCCGATGCGGGGCTGGAACTCACAAACTGGGAGATCATGACCTGAGCTGAAGTCAGACGCTTAATTGACTGAGCCGCCCAGGTGCCGCACCTTGGGTCATATTTTTAAAGGGAAGGAAGCTGAGGCCCTGTGGGGGGTGGGGGGTGGGCATTGCTGCACTGACCAGTGATTCTGCAAAAGGACTTCTCAGCAGCCAAAGTGCCCCCCCCCCCCGGCCCCCGCCCCAACTCCTGAGGGCCTCAGAAGCAGGCTCCTGCCGCCTTCCTCATCTGCAGCTCACAGAGTTGGTGTCTCTTGAATGAGGGTGCCCGTGCTCTGGGACCTGCCCTACACCCGCACTGGCACGGCTGTTGGGGTGGGCAGGAGGCAGCAGCACATGGGCTCCACTCCCTTTCTTCCCAGTTTCAGTGCCCCTCTCTGGCTTAGCTCACAGTGCCTGTTGAGTATGTTCTTGGTGGAGAAAGGAAGGCAAGGAGGGCACAAGCCCGCTCCAGGGGGGGTCGGGGATGCAAGGCCCTGGGCAGTCCCGGCTCTGCGCTGAGACTTTTCGTTTGCACAGGAGGACAGGCTCTGCCTGTGTTGCTTCCAGGCTGAGTTGGTTTCTTAGGTGCTTGTCCAAGCTCTCTGTCCTCCAGGGCCAGCTCCAGGCTGCTTCCTCCATGAAGCCTCCCTTGACTGCCCTTCCACCTCCAGAGCCTGGCAGCAGTGTTGTGTGTATGGATCAGGAGCGCAACCTTGGGGCTAGACTGGGTTTGTGTCCTATTCATATCCTTACTGGTCCCTCTATCAGGACCTTAAGCAGATTTGTTAATTATGCTAACCCTTAGTTTTCTACTCTGTAAAATGGGCCTAATGACAGTCTCAGGGTTGCTTTAGGAATTCCTAAAGTGCTTAGCACAACAGGACACTAGTGCTCAGTGTGTATTAGCTGCTATTATTATTATTATTATTAGTGAGTACCATATAGCCTGGCAGTCTGTCATCCTGCACTGTTTGACCTTGTCACTAGTACAGCTATCAGTTTCAGTAATCAAAGGATTGAGAATGGCAGGGTTGGAAGGTCTGGTTTGACCATAGTGGCAGCAGCTAGCACTTAGAGCGCTGGCTGGGCCAGTGCAGCTTTGAGCCCTGTTCACATGAACTCAGTAGATTCCTCTCTGTTAGGGAAGTACTTCTACTAGCCCATTTTACGGATAAGCCCATTTTATGGATAAACACATGGAGGCAGGGAGAGCGGAGTGGCTTTCCCGAGGGCACACAGCTCCTAGGTGGCAGAGTTGGGAGGTGAGCCCAGGCAGGCTGGCACCGGTGTGGCTGTTCTAGACAACACTGCCTTCATTTGCAACTGAGGGACCCAGGCTCAGAGAGGGGAAGGGACTTCTGCACAGCTTCAGAGCAGTGGAGTGGCCTCCTGAGCCCCTGGCTTCCCTTCTTTTTACCAGGCCTGGCCTGGGGCCTTGTAGGGACCTGGTGGACACATGCAAGTGCAAGAGCGATGGGGTGCCCTCAGTCATCCGCCCGTGACCTGGGGGAGGGTCCAGGACCTCCTGGCTGGAGTCCCTAGGGGAATAGCAGCTCGCCTTCTCCCTCCCCCTTCCCAGGTGCGTGGGGGGCTGATTCGCATGTCCTCACGGTGACCTGAAGCTGTCTCAGGTCGGCGAGGCAGGCCTGCCTCTCTCCTCACCCTCCCGGGGCAGAGGGAGGACTCTGTGCGCTGGCTCAAGCCTGGAACAAGTCCCTTCGGTGCTACAGGTTTCATGGGGAGGAGGCGTGAGTCACTGGGGCCTTTATGAGCTCCAGGTGAATGGAGGGGTGTATTAGGTGACAAGCTAAGCTTGTCTCTCTTGGGCCCCACAGGCTGCGGGAGGTGGCCTTGTTTGAGGGCTGAGGCATTCTGTTATCGCTTGGGTGATTTTACTGGAAGTTCTTTTGAAGTGGTCTCCCTGACCCAGCGGGGCTGAGTCACAGAGTAAACACAATTAGCAGGGGCTGGGCTCTTGGGAAGGGTGCAGACAGTGTGTGGGTCCCAGAGCCTGCCGGCTGCCTCTCAGGGCCTCTGCCATGGCTTGCATTGGTTTCCCACCTGATCACCCCAGTCAGCCTTGGTGCCCTGCTGCCCTGCGTTTATTCCGTCTGTGGACCACATGCCTTGGGGGACTGGTTAGAAATGCAGAGTCTCAGGCCCCCCTCCCTGCCCACATCAGAACCTGCATTTTGCTTGGGTCCCCAGGTAGTCCCCATGGCAGTAAAGAACTCCCTCGTGTCCCTCTCTGGTCTATACGTCCATGAAAACCTGGCTTACGCTCTGCTCTCCTTTCCTGGAGATGGTTCTGGGCCATCTGACTTCTGGCTCCTCTCAGTTTGTGGGGGTGCCCCTAGTGGTGGTGCCCGGCTGTCCTGCGGGGATGTGGGAGGGCACATGGGGAGGGAGTGGGGGCAGTGCCAGTGCGGGAGCCGGGTTGATTCTACAGCCCTCATTGGTCTGGACCTCTCTGCCAGGTGGAGTGTGTGCCTTAGGTGTCAGGGCAGGTGGGGTGCGAGTGTCTTCACAGAGTTCCTGCGGAAATCGTGGGGGCCTGGGAAGCGTGCTTCCGTGAGATGAGGCTCCTGTTGGCCTCCAGATTCGATTGTGAAACCCCAGAGGTAGATGACGCCTGACACCCGCCCTTCAGAAGCCACCGGCTTTGAAAGGACACCGCGTGACTTTGGAGGAGAGTGAGTCCTCTTGCCTTTTCCCGACATCCTGACCACACAGGCTTTTTAAGACAACAATAGCAGCACAGACAAAGCAGGACCAAGACAACGTCGTCTTCGGGCCTTTTTTCCCTTGAATGACGTCTGAGGCCCTGGGAGCACTGTAAGAACTGGGCTCTGTCCAATTTTAATCACTCACTGTCGGCCCCCAGGTCCTAGGAGCCCTGCCAGCCGACTCAGGGGTGGTGATGCCCAGAGATGCAGATAGAGATGTCACGCCGCCCCCAGGTCAGGCCCCAGAACCCCGGCAGGACTCTGGGGACAGGGAAGAGGGACAGAATGTGTTGGTTGGCCAATGGACTCCCCCAGCCAGGGAGGGAGATGGGCAGAGAGAGAGACAGGGTGTCTGCCAAGTTTAATTAACAGTGGAAACTGGCTGTGGGGGAGGAGAGAGACAACTTGATGAGGAGGGGTGCTTTACTGGAAGGTGGGGCTCGCCGAGGCCAGGGGTGAGGAAGAGGCAAGGCGTTCCCACGGGAGCGAGGGGCTGTGCTGTCGCAACCGCAGTCCGGCTCAGAGATCCGCGAGCTGTGAGTGGGAGAGTTTATTTGCGCCTGCTTTTCTGAGTAGGCATCTTTTGAAAACAGTCCACCAACATACCAGCTGGCTAGCCTTCCTCGTCCCCATAAAGAAGAAAATAATTAAGAAACTGGCAGCTGAGCTGAGAAAATAGGCATTGTGTTACGTTTTGGTCCTTTGACATACCAGCGGATTGCCTGATTGCATCTGACATTGCTTCGTGGATCCTTATGCAATGTCTGATGTTTATGGCATTATGGGAAGAGAGATGATTTAAGAAATTTGTGGTGCTCGCTGTTTTGTTGAGACAAAAATGCAGAAATGTTGAATGGACAGCAAAATGAATAGTGTGGGTCGGACTTGAAGTACAGGAGGTATTTCGTTGAACGTTGCTACTCATTTTTTGCTGGGATCAAGGAATTTCAGGGCTGAACAGGGTTTTCTGGGTCCTTCGCCCTTCAGGCGATGTTCAGAGCCCTGCTGTGGTCTCCCTGCCAGGTGGGCACGGGGCCTCCGTGAAGTGAACGCGTGTGTGGAGGGGGGCCCCGCCCTTCCGAGGTACCTGCAGACCTAGCCAGCCCTGTCTGTTGGGCACCCCCACCCGCAGCTGTGTCCAGCACCTGCAGCTGTGTCCAGTTCTGGTGCCAGAGGCTGTGTCGGACAAACAGATCCCATTGACAGTCCCATCTGAAGACAGAACGTCTTCAATCCACCCTACACACCTTCAGGTTCTTAAGAGAGTCTCGGAAAATTTGAGCACGAGGCCACTGGTCTTCCTGGCCACTGTCCTTGTTCTCGCCATTATGAAAGTCCCTTTTCCTTGTGTTTTCTTTTTGCTCTCTGCTTTTGTCTCTTCTGGTGGGCACACCTGCCAGCTCTCTTGCCCACCATTATGCCAGGGCTGCCCATCTGTCTGCCCTTCCTCTCCTCCCCCCAGGTTTTCCCATCCACTCAGGGTCTCTGTCACCGTGGTGGCCTCTCCCCTCCCTGCCCCCACGAGTCTCCTTCTTCCTCTCCCCTGTTCGCCCCCATCTCTTCATCCCTTTGCTGTCCCTTCGGGGAGCGGGCAGGTAATCAGGTAGCTAGTCACGAGTTGAGGTGGCAGAGAAACCTTGACATCTGGCCCCCACGTTTCCGGTCCTGGAGCCCTAGAGCTCATTAGTTCTTGGCTGCTTTCTCCCATCAGAACCCTGAGGCTTGTTCAAAGGCTTTACTGCAAAAATGCCTTCTCTCGCTCACCCACTCTGCCTGGTACACACACCTCTTCACTGTGTAGTTGTTTTGGTTCCGAGGACAAAACACTGCATTCCTGCCGTTACCTTGTTTTCTTTGACCCGCCGCCCGCGCACGGGGAGTTTTCTCATCTCCCAAGGTAGTCCCGGGGTCGGCTTGCCCTCTTAATGCAGTGTCCCCTGTAGTTACATGCAAAGCACGCAGTCAGGGGGAACGTGTGATCCTGACTTGGGACGGGGGAGAGGACCTCCTAAGCTGTCTGGCTGAACCCCTTCCTTGTTCACGTCAGGAGCCTAGTTTCAGAAAACAAATGACTTGATCAGTGGATGAGAGCTGGGGTCAGAAGCTGGGTTTCTTTCTTTTTTTTTTTTAAATATCTTTTATTTTGAGGGACAGAGACAGAGAGCGAGCAGGGGAGGGGCAGAGAGAGAGGGAGACACGGAATCCGAAGCAGGCTCCAGGCTCTGAGCTGTCAGCACAGAGCCCAGTGTAGGCCTCGAACCCACTGACTGTGAGATCGTGACCTGAGCTGAAGTCAGACGCTTAACTGACTAAGCCACCCGGGTGCCCCTCAGAAGCTGGGTTTCTTCACCCACAGGTTTTACTGATGCCAGGCGGGTAACATCCTAGCATTGGAAGTCTTTGAATTCAAATCGAACTGTGCTGTGGTGGTCGTGTGCCCACATCAGGAGTTAAAAACATTAAATGTTGGCCAAAAAAAGGGCACGTACTGCTCCCTGGCTTTGGTGACCGTGTCATTGCTCAAAATTTTATGAGTAACTTTTAATAAGGGGGCAGGCACTGACTACGTTATTAAGGACCGAGCTTGAATACAGTCAGAACACGAGAGCAGAACAGTCAGGCAAAAAGAACAAATAGTTTGTAGATGTTTAACTTCTGCTCTGGTGCTCTCTGCATGGAAGCCAGCATCATATTGATAAAGATCTGTAGGAAATCCCGAGACCCTATTTTAGCCTGGGGCATATGTTGCTCCCTTGCTAAGCTTTACCCCAGATGTCTTAACAAGAAGCCATCTGACTGGCTTCAAGTTCCCCTCTGTCTGCATAGACAGGTCTCCAGGGCAGGAGGGTGGCGGGAAGGTGAGGTGGGACGCCGGGCAGCAAAACCAGAGACTAGGCCCTGCTGACCACACCTCCTCTGCCCGGCTCCTTAGATCCGATTTCTAGTCCCTGACATGGTATTGGTTCTTAGGCTGGTGTTGACCGAAGATCAGTTGGTCCGACAGTGGTTTGGGGTTAGTAACAAACGGTCTGTCCTTCTGTGTCCCCAGGCTCCACCTACAGCGTCTTGTCCATCATGCCCTCAGACTCAGAAAGCAGCAGCTCCCTCAGCAGTGTGGGTGAGTACCACCTGAGCACCCCTCCTTCCTGGAGGGCCCTGGGTGGGTGGGGGGTCTGGGTGTGAGCTGAGGCAGCCCCGAGTCTGTGGGATGGGAAGTTGGCCCCACCTGTCAGATCACTCATGGGGTCATCTCCTATTGATTCTATTCACATTTTTTCCAGCAGCAATATATCCTTTTAAAAAAATTATTATTATTGTTATTATTTTTAATGTTTATTTATTTTGAGAGAGAGGGAGAGAGCACCATCAGGGGAGGGGCAGAGAGAGAGGAAGAGAGAATCCCAAGCAGGCTCTGCACCATCAGCACAGAGCCCTATGTGCGACTCCATCTCATGACCGTAAGATCATGACCTAAGGCGAAATCAAGAGCTGGACGCTCAACCTACTGAGCCACCAGGTGCCCCAGCAATGCATCCTCGTAACAGAGGAGGGCAGAAATCTGGTTATGGTGTTAGGACGGAGGCAGGTGGCCATGCTTCACCATTTGTCCACTTTGTCAGAGCATGGGGCTTCTCAGTGAGCCTGTTGTCCCCCCGACCCAGGCCTTGTACTTCAGTGACCACTGTCCATGAGGATAGCCCCTTTGGGGACTGTCCTTTGGAAGCAGGAACGGCCCCCTGGGCAGTGTGTTGCCCTGGGGACAGGAGTAGCCCGTCCAACTGTTTGCGGAAGCCTTCACTTTACTGAAGACGCCCCAGCAAGAAGGTTGTCGTGGGCTCGCAGCCTTCCCACACCTCCCTGACCTATTCCTGTGTCATGTGTCCTCTGTTTAACACCCTCATGCGGTTTCTACTGTCCTGACCTGACCTTGATGGATGCATGCACCCTCAGTGGAGACTCCTGGAGTTTCTGAGTTGGAAGGGCTCACGGAGATCATCTGGTCCAATATTTCATTTCCTCCACATAGACAGAAGGGGAAATTGGCACTGAGAGAGGGCAAGTCTCATGTCAGAGAGTCCAGACCCAGTGGGGACAGACCTTTCATGTGCTAATTAGGCTGACACTTTCAGGACACCTCTGTAACGCCATGAGTGGGTTTGGAACGCAATGCTGAATAAGGCAGACGGTGGTCACAGTGTTTGTGGGTCTTAGGGTCTGGGGGAGAGACAGTTTCACAAGTAAACACAACAAGTGAGGTCGGTCCAGTAAGAGAGCTGATTCATTTTCTGGGGCTGCCGTAGCACCGTTCCCCCAAACCGAGTGGTAACGGAAGGCTCCTCTCTCATAGTTCTGGAGGCAGGAAGTCTGAGGGCATCAGGGCAGGGTCTGTCCCAGACCCCTCTCCTTCCTTCTGCCCGGGCGCTGGCAATCCTTGGTGATCCTTGGCTTGTAGATGTATCTTCCCAGTCTCTGACTTTGTCTGCACGCGGTGTTCTCCCTGTGTGCGTGCCTCCCCCATCCCATGCAGCCCGTCAATAGGTGATCTTCCCTGTGCGTAGACCTCACAGATCTGCCCAGGGAATGCACACTCGTGTCAGGCCGTTGATTTTTTTCTTCCCCACTCGCCCTGACCTAATTTCTCAGGTGCCTTTTATTTCTGACCTGGGGCAGCTGGGGAAGTTTTAAGGCAAAACGACATCCTTGGGTAGCATTTATGAAATAAGCCGTAAATTTATGCACATTGAAGCAACAGGAGAAGTTTCTTATGAAACACAGAGGTCCCTTAGCTTGTCAGCCAGAGAAGCAGCCAGAGGGCTTCCTCCGTTTCCCAGAGAAGATTCCTTGAAAGTGCAGCTTCTGGTTGGCACGGGGAGGTGGGGCGAGTCACCTTGGAGGCTGGTTGTGTGTGCATCCCGACTCCTTGTGCCCTCTGACGCTTTCCTGGTCCTGGATCAGGTGCCTGTTTTCCTGGCTACTCTGCAGAAGGGGAGCAGATTCTTCTCTTGGAGCACGTGCTTAATGCTTGGGGGTCACAGAGAAGCCTGGCCCCTGATCTCACAGGCCAGCCAGATGCCTCAGTCTGTCCAGGCTGCCAAAGCAGAACATCACAGGCAAGGACCTTTATTTGTCACCGCTCTGGAGGCTGGGAGTCCAAGATCAAGGCAGGCCCAGTGTCTGCTGAGGGCCTGCTTCAGGTTCATAGATGGTGTCTTCCTGCTGTGTCGTTACGTGCAGGAGGGGACAGCTCTCTGGGGTCCATGGATCCATGTGGGATCCATTCTCGTGACCTAACCACGCCCTAATCACCCCAGCTCCTAATACCACACCTCTGGGGGTTAGGATTTCAATGTAGGGATTTGGTGGGGAGACCCCAGCATTCAGACCATAGCACCAGAGAGGTAAGTGACTCACCATTGTGCCCTGGGCAGAACTGAAGGAAACCGCGGAAGGAAACGGAGGAGCAGCTGTTTCTGCTGAGGGGCGTCCGAGTGAGTTTCAAGGAGCAGGTGGTCCTTGTTTTGGGCCCTTGATGGATGGTGCTTCAGAAGGAGGAGCAGCCAGGAAGCAATAGGCCATCACTGCCTCTCGCTTTGGGTTTCTGCGGAGCAGAGCCTGAGTCAGGGATGTGCTCTGAGAGCAAGGACCTCCCCTGGGAGGTGGGCATGGCTGTAGCTGCTGCGCTCTACTGTCAGTCCCGGGAGGAGCTGCGCTGCTGTCCCGTACTGACTGGCCAAGGTGGGGCATCACCTTGTCGGGGGGAGGGCCCCTCCCTGCATGTTATCAGTGGGGGATGCCTCGGAGTGCAGTGGCTCCCGGGCAGCCACGAAAGCAAGGGAGACAAAAGCCACTCTGACCAGCAAATGCAACTCCAGGCCAGAGGCTCTGCAACTTGAATCAGCAGGAGGGCTGTGCGGACTTCACTGTCTGGGTTTCTGACTTAGGAGGTCTGAGTGGGCCTGAGATGTGCATTTCTAACATGTGTGACACATTAAGGTGCTTTCGGGAGCACGGGTTCACAGTGTGGGGCCGTGTGTCTCTGATGGCTCTGGCTCTCCTGGGCTGGAGATCAGGATCGTTGCTGCCTGTGATGACCATGCTGTGCCGCTGCTTTGCTTCTCCCCTGACCGCCGAGGCCTGCGGGCAGCCAGGAAGTTTATCTGGGCACCGCCACTCCATCTGCCCACTGTTGGTCGGTGCTGGCTTTCTCCTTGGCTCTGGCACCTCAGGCCCACGGAGCTCTGGAGCAGAGTTGTGATTTGTCTGCTGTAAATAAGACAGAGGGGGTGTCCTTCATCTGGTGGGTGGTGGTGAGGGAACTAAGGACAGAGCGTCTTCTGGCCAAGACCACCCAGCTGTTGAGTTGATGCTGAGCCCCAGTGGCCTGTGGAGGTGGCCGCGCCAGGCGTGGCGACTGGGAGGCAGAGTCACGTGTCGCGGTGGTGAACGGGGCCTGCCCTGTTTGCCGGCCAGGTTCCAACCCTGCTGTCCCGTTGACACCAAGGACCCGTGAGTGAGGGCTCTTTGTCGAAACCCTGGGGCATGTGCTCGCTCTCCTGGCCTCTGCCAGCACCCCTGTTTTAGTGCAGTCCAGGTCCTGTATCCCTTGGACCCCATTCTGGACACAGAATAGAAGAAGGAAATCTGCGTTCTCCAGTGGGTTCCTGATTTGGAAAGAGGAAGGAGGGAAGTTGGGGAGAGGGGACAGTTTTACATTTGAATCCAAAAGAAGAGCTGTGCAGGGAGAGGAGAGCGGATGGAAAGACCTGTGAGGAGGTTTCTGTGGACAACTCACCTGATGTCAGTTTTTATTTTGCTTGTTCTTTACGATGTTTGCTGTTCCTGGGGGGGACTGACGGGGTGGAGGTGCTCATGGTCCACAGGGCACCAACCATGCCACTGCTGGGATGCCAGTTTCAGTTTAGGGGGACCAAGGGTTTTGTGTTTGCTTAATGTTTGTTTATGTATTTATTTATTTATTAAATTTTTTTTTTATATTTATTTGTTACTGAGAGACAGGGAGAGACAGAGCACGAACAGGGGAGGGGCAGAGAGGGAAGGAGACACAGAAT